>JAWWLV010000082.1:1395561-1427323 GCA_035041135.1 Platyrinchus mystaceus
CGCCCCGCACCCCCCAACCCAGCCCCCGAACCCCCCAAACCACCCCCCGAACCCCCCAAACCAGCCCCCGCACCCCCCAAACCAGCCCCCGCCGCGGCCTTTTCCGGCCTTTCGGTTTTGATTTTTGGTTGTTTCCTAATTAAGGCAATTTGGGGGTTACGGCGCAGCCGAGCGCGGGTGCAGCTGCTTTGGATTAATGGGTAAATGGAGTCCGGGGGGAGGTTTGGCCGGGTGGTTCTTCCCCGTCCCCCCCGGTACCGACCTGTCCCCGCGCCTGGTCGGGGATAAGGGTGAAGGGTCGAGGCCGAATTCCCGTTTCCTCCCCGTTTCGGCCTCCGAAGGGCTCAGCCGGATAAAAAATTATAAAAAACAAGTCCCACCGAAGAGCAGAGCGACGGCAACCCCCCCCCCCCCCCCAGTGTCACCGAAATTGGGGAGAATGTGACCAAAATAAACGCCCGCCGCACAAAGCATCGAGTTCGAGTTGTTTTCCCCCCTTTCCAAAGGCAACGTGGAGCGTTTCCAAGAGGGTTTTTGGCATCAGAGGCAAATAAATAAATACCCAGAAAGAAGGAAAAGGCAGGAAGGAGTGGGATCCAGGCTCGCAGATAAATAAACACCGCGGCACGGAGGGACAAAAGATGGTGAAAAGGGAAGGCAGAGATATTCCCTCCCCCCCCATCTCCTTCCTAAACTGACACCCCCCGAAGGATTCGGCGGCGCTGGGGAAGGGGCAGCTGGGGAACAGCTGCACAATTCCTGGGATAACGGGAGGGGAAAGGAGAGCTCAAAGGGATCATCAGCGAGGGGATGGAGGCACGGGATGGGCTCCCGGGAATGGTAGCAGGTAAGTGCTGCGGCACTGGGGCATCATCGCGCTATTCCCGGTATCCCCAGCCCGGTGTTCCCGGGGATTTTTCTACCTGTTTTTACTACCTGGGCTTTGCTGGGTCCCACCTGGTTCCCATTTCCCCCGCGCGCCGCTGCCTTTTGCTTCTTATATTAAAGCGAAACGGCCGATAAAAGGACCGGGGGGTCCCGGAGTGGCCCCCGACGGGCCCGGCCGGGACGGTGCGAGGGAGCGGCGGGTGCGGGGGGAGCCTCGGGGGTGAGCTCGGTCCTGCCCGAGCCTGGAGAGGGGAGCGGAGTTCCAAGACCCCCGAGCCGAGGGGAACCGGGAGCTCTGGAGCTCCGGGGAGCCCCGAGATAGCGGGCACCGAGGAACTGGGATTGCTGGAGCTCCGGGGAACCGGGAGCGTTGGAGTCTGGGACCCGGGGACCCCCCTGCGCTTCCAGCCCCGCGGTCCGGCCCTCCCCCCGATCCCGGAGCCCCCCCAGGCTGCTGCCGCCTGTCCCGCCCGGTGCGTCCCGCGGACGGGAAGGGGCGGCCGAGCGCGGCTTTCCATCCCCCTCCGGGGAACGGGGCCGTTCTCTGTCCCCGGTAACGGGCACCGACCCCCGTAAGGGGCTCCGTCCCCCCCGCTCCCCGCCCGGGCCGGTCCTGCCGTGGCGGCAGCGGGGCCAGGGCTCTCCCGCCGCCTCTTCCCCTCTCCTTTCTGGAGAACGGGAACCATCCCAGACCCCCCCGCTCTCTGCCGCAACAGAGTCGCGGCCGCCGACGCTCGGCAGCACCGGCGCGGCCTTTGCCGGCTCCGGCTCCCGTCGGGGGATGCGCTGCCGGTCCCCGACGGGGCCATTTCGCGACAGCGATCGCGTCGCTGAAGCCGCGGGGGGAGCGTGTCGGCGATAGGATCCTCGGGGTGGGGGGCGGTCAGGGCGGGGGGTCCCGGCAGAGCCCGCGGGCGGGGGCAGAGAGGGGCGAAGAGAAGCAGACGGGGCCGGGCGGCGCTCGGCGGCCGCGCCCCCCCCCCCCCCCAACCCGGCGCTCCCCCGGTACCTGCGGCTCCGGGCGGGTACGGGGGCTTCCCATGGACGGCCACGGCGGGGGGGCCCGGGCTGGAGACCCCCGGGTACCGGGGCTGCGCCCGGGCCGGCGGGCAGCGGGCGGGGCGGGGGCTGAGCGGCGGCGGCCGCCGGGGGGGGCCCGGGGGGCCCAGGGCGAAGGCGGGGGGAGGCCGCGGGACCCCCGCGGGACCCCCGGGCCGGCGAGGCGGGGGGAAGGCCGGGCAGCCCGGAGCCTCCATGGCGCAGGTTGGAGGGGACGGGGACGGGCGGCGGGAGCGGATTTTGTGCGAGGGACCGGGAGGAGGGGGGACGTGTGTGTGTGGGGGGGTGATGGGGCGGGAGGGATCGCCCAGCAGCCCCCCCAGCCCGGACACCCCCACCCACCGCACCCCCCACTCCACAGTCACGTGCGCCGTCCCAACCGCTTCGTTAACCCTCTAATCCCAAACCCACCCCGGGGGCTCTTCCCCGAGTGGGTCAGACCCTCCATCCGCAGGGCAGGGGCCGCGGGAGGAGCTCTGCTCCCCCTTTCCCAGTGCTCCCAGTGTCTCCAAGCTACAGGAAATGCCCAGGGCCCTTCCTTGACTGAAAACTCCATCCCTGCCTGCCGAGAGCTGCAAGAAATCCCAGGCGCGGGGAGAAACTTCCATTCTTCCAAAGTACTCTGGATTATTTTCCCCTTTCCAAGGTCTACTGAACCCGTTTGCGTCCCTTCCCTCCCCAAAGCCGGGGCTGAGGACTGGGATGAGTTGTTTCAGGGATGATTGTGAACCCGGGACGTGGAATCCGGGTCTGGGAATGTGGGATTGAGGGACGGTGGCGACCCTGGGACAAGGAATCCAGACAAAATCATGACCCTGGGACATGGGATGCAGGGATGATGGTGATCCTGGGACACAGGAGCCCTTGGAGCAGGAGCTGGGCACTGCTGGGCTGGGTGCTGGTTGCTCCAAGCAACCCATCCTGCTTCCCACATGTCCCTGCTGTTTCTCCCACGCCCCAGGATTTGGATCCCCTCATCCCAGGGGTCCTGACTTTGGCTTTGGCAGTGGGGACAGAGCAGGTCGGAGCTCACCAGGACTTTTCCCCCCCTTTTCCCCCCTCCCATTTTACTCCTCTGCTCCCCAGGTCTGGAGTTTTGCCTTGTTTGGGGTGAGGGGATGCAGTTTGGGGGGTGGTTTGTGCACAAAATAAAGGGGCAGATTTGGCATTCAAAGCCTTGGAGAGGGGATTAAACAAAGGGCCCGGAGAAATCTTGGCCCGAGGGGTGAAGTTTTACCCTCCATTTGCTGTTTTTCCCTGGGCATCCTTGTCCTTGGGCATCATTCCTCGCTCCGGGTCCAGGAAAAACGGCCGTGCAGGTCTGGGGGGCTGCAGGGCAGGGGATGAGCTGGGTGGGAGCAGCAAAAAGAGGCGGGGAAGGAGCCAGAAGATCCCAGATGTGTGTTGGTAACAGCAGAACGACGGGATAACACCGACCATAAATAACATTATCACTTCTATTGGCGCTGCCGGGGCAGGACCTTTATCCAGGCACCGGAAAAAACCTGGAATTACGAGACAATCTCGTTTCAGAGAGTTCGTGGTACACACATAGTGTCAGCCCTCTGTCTGGGCTGAGGGTGATGTGAAGGTTGGGAGTGTTGGAGGAATCGGTGGAGCCGCAGGAGCGACGGATTTGGGGTGTCAATCACAGCTGGATTTTCCAGCCCCTGCTCAGGGAAAGGCAAATCGGGGCTGATTGTTCCAAGTTATCCTTTTGGAGGCCTTTGAGGGGCTGGTTCTGCACAGGGGGGGCTGAGAGGGCAGTGGCCCCTCCTCACCCACCCTGGGCATTCCCTGACAGTGGAAATTCCCCAGCTGGAGCTGCCGGGACTTGTCCCGTTTTCCACTGTCCGCAGCTCCCTCTGTGCTGGAAAACTGTGGTTAAATCAGGACTGGGAGGCCTCTGGCATGGCCCAGATCATTAAATATCCCGAAACATAACTCCTGGAAAGGCTGCTTGGTTTTAACTCCTGGGTTTATTCCTGGCATTTAAGGGGATTCCGGAGCGGGATGAGTCTCTCCACGTGGAGAGGGACAGCCTTTGGAAAGAGCAGGTTTTTCCAGGGTGGAGGCATCACTGGGACCCTCCTGGGTGGGTGGGGAGGTCTCAAGCAGGTGGGATTTGGGCTGTTTGGAGCCGAAGGCAGCGGGAGGTTCGTGGGATTTCGGGAGGGGGTTGGTGTCGGTTCCTGGAGCTGCCGAGGAATTTGGTGAGGACTCCAGGGATCACCTTCTGAACCTGCCACCAACCCTCTGCTCTGGGTTTTCCTGTGTGTGGAGCCGGGCCAGGGGACCTCATCCTCGTGGATTTGGGGGTCTCATCCTCGTGGATTTGGGGGTCTCCTCCTCCTGGATTTGAGGGTCTCCTCCTCCTGGATTTGGAGTCTCATCCTCCTGGATATGGGGGTGGATGTGTTGGGTGCTTTGGGACCAGGGAATGGGACTGACCAGGGCAGGGAGGCCCCCGTGGGGCTTCCAGGATTCATTTACCATGGACCAGCTTATGATCCCCCACCCACTCCTTGGCTGAAAAGCTTCCAGAGAAATTTTCCACGACATCCCAGTGTCCGACTCCGACATCTCCACAGGGGGAAGAGCTGCTGGGTCGGCTCTTGGATCGAAATGACCTTTTGTGGCCCAATTTTAATTGAATTAACAGCCAAATCCAATTAAATGTGGTGTCACCAGAGCCACCAAGTGCAGCGGGAGGAACTCCAGTGGGATCCTCGGAGGGAAAACGCTTCTGCTTTCGGTTTCTCTCTTGCCTGTTGAGCCCCTGCACGGCTGAGGCTTTCCCAGAGCCTCGGGAATGCTGGAAAGGGGCTGGAGCAGTGCCTGACACGCAGGGAATGGGCTTCTCCTTCCCAAGGGACAGGTTTTTCCCTCCCAGCCCGAGGGTTGGGAGGTGTAGATGACCACCAGCATCGTCATCCGGGTCCAATTCCACCCCCCGGGCTTTTCCCCCAGGAGGGTGGGGTTTATTATTTTGTTTTTAAAGGATCTTTAAGAGTTGTTTGGGAAGAAATCCCTTCCCTGGAAGGGAAAAGCTGTGGATTCCTCTGGAGAGCAGGGAGGCAGCTGAGCTCCACACGAGCTCCAGGGACAAGGGACAGTCCGGGGACAACCGTCCTAGTGGCACTTGGGCTCGGCCGGTCCCTCCATCCCTCGGCATTCCCGGGGTTGGGAATCCCGGCCCGAGGGCTCGGGGGATGTTCTCCAGCTCTGCCTCTCCTCTCAATCCCAGGGAAAAAACAATTCCTGGTTCCTCTCAGCGTGGGGAGACACAAAAGGAGCCGGGACAGCAACAAAGGCCTTTAAAGGATGGACCTTTCGGGGACGCCCAGGACATTCTTCCCGGTCCATCCGCAGCCTCTGACCGTCCCCACATCCCAAATATCCCAGGAAATCCCCTAATTCCCGATGCCCAACTCCTTACAGAGCTTCAGCCCGAGCTGCAGTTGGGTTTTCTCGGGAATGGGCACTTTGGTGGCAGGAAAACCACTCGGAATAATAAATATTTTAGTAATGGGGGAAATAATAAAGTCATTTTTATGCGTGTTTGTTTATTTGTATAAAATACATGTTCATATAAAAATACGTGTTTGTAAGTTTGTTATATTTAGAAAAAACACTTTTATATAAAAATGTATGCATTTGTATAAAATTTATATAAAATATGCGTTTATATTAAATATATGCTTTCTATAAAAACAGAGATTTATATACATATTAATATGATGTTATTGAATACATTAATACAATATATTAGTATTATATGTATTTTAATGTTATATATATGTTATATCTTTTTACATAATACATATAATTTATGTGATATATAATATATATCTAGAGAGATTATGTATTATTAAATATACTATATTTATATGATATATTATACACACTACATTGTATTATATTAATTAGATAATATTAATTACATTATATTTATTACATTATATTATTTTCTAATATCTTTTTATCCCTGGAAACACTCAAGGCTGGGTTGGAGCAACCTGGGATAGTGAAAAGCCAAAATGCGAAGAAGCTTTTAAAGTCCCTTCCAGCCCAAAGCATCCCATGGTCCCATAATCCTGTAATTCCACATACACACATTAATATTTACATATAAACACACACTTAATTATTATTTTATATTGAAACATCAACCCGCATTTACATAAATACACCTCTTTACAGCCACACTGATCGTTTAATCCCACGTAAATATATAGATCATAATTCCGCCCACAGACACCGTGTTCCCATAAAACTCCGTGTTTTCAGCACGGGGGACGCAAAAAAACATGGAATTTTGTGCCTGGATCGCGGAGCGATGCAGATGAGCACGTGGGAATCACACGCAAATCGCCGCAGAAACCCCCGAATTAGTATAAATATATTATATTTGTGTCGTTTCCGCGTCCAGAGCAGCGAGGGGGAAAAGAGACGGGGGGGATTTTTCCCGGAAAACAGCGAGTTTCTTCCCAAATTCCAATTTTTAGCGGGTTTTTTTCCGCGCCGTTCAAACCTCGACGTTCCCGTTTTCATCGATCGGTGTCAATTAATGATTTGGGAAACAACAAACGAGGCATCAAACGCCGGGAAAACAATCGGCGGGGCCGGGATTTATCCCGGCGGGAACTCCGAGTCCCGGCGCTTTTGTTTCCCGCTGCACTTCCAAGGAGTTTCCCCTTGAATTTCCAGGATTTTCCTTTGCATTTCAAAGAGGAAATCCCGATAAAAATCAACGTTATTTCGGCTCGACTCAAAGCAACTCGAAAACGACGTATTTTGGTGGGTTTTTGTGGATAAAAATTCCGAGCTTTTATAAATAAATGGAGTGGCTTTTTTGAGGAGCTGCGGGAATAAATCGGTTTAATTCCCTCGGGCTGCTCCAAAGGGGGATCCGGCTCCGTCCTCGCGCTCAGGGAATTCCACCAGCGGGTGATTTGGGCTCATAAACTCAATTTTACGCCGGGATTACTCCACGGATCCCTTTTCCCGGCGCCGTCCTGGAATGCCGGGACGGAGTTTCTTGCTTTAAAAAAGGGAATATTTGTGCTTGATCCTTGCAGGGAAATTGGGAAGTGCTTCAGGGTACCGAGTCCAGGCTTGTTTTCCTTCCAGCTGCTCCAGAAATATGTATTATAGAGGGGAAAGAAGAAAAGGGTGGAAAGGAAGCCTGGAAGCATCAGCGAGTTGGGATTTGGGAGAGGTGCGGGGCTGGATGTGTTTTTGCGCCATTAATCCCAGTAAAAGTGGCAGCAAAACGGGTCTTTTGACTCCTAAAATATCCGATGGCGCTCGGAAAATCAGGAAGGAACGGAGGGAATAAATGGGATTCATCCCATCTATGATTAAAAGGAATTTATTCCAGTATTTGCTTTGCTGGGAAGTGATAGGATTCGAACGGATTCGGCTTTTTTTTTGATTTTAGAGTGACACTGGAGGGTTGTAAATCTCAAATATTGGCGTTAAAAAAAAAAGTGGGCTCATTTGGAATTTAAGATCAACATAACCAGGAACAGGATCCCGCCCTGGGTTATCACAGTGGCTGGGAAAAAAAATGGGTGTAAATCGGATTAATTTGGATTTTATTGCAGATTTATGCTTCCCGTGGGATGTACAACAGCCTGGCTGGGGGGAATTAATTCCCGGGGAGGGGGTCGGTGTGGAAATTTATTCCCTTTCGGGGGGAATTAATTATTCCCATCATTAGTGCAGGGCTGGGCTGAGCCTCTCGTTGGATCCGGGTTTCCATGGGGTGACCCCGGGCAGAGTTTGGTTTTTATCTGGAAAATGGCCGGAAAATGGTGGAAATGGGGGGAGAAAAGGAAAAGGGAGGCGATGATTTGGGAGGGGGGAGGGGGGGATTCACTCCCGGCGGTGCAGAAAGGGCTGAAACCACTCTGCGATCCCGGGAGGGATCGGGAATTAACCGGAGCCTTTCCAGGAAACGGCTCTGTAGGATCAAATCCGCGCAGCTCCCGCTTTCCCCGATTGTTTGGGATCGGCGGAGCCGGCGGGCTCTGCATCCCAAAGGCGGCATTCCCAAGGGGCTGGCACAGGGATGAGGACCCTGCCCGTGCCCGGCGACATCCCAGGATGTTCCCCCCTCTCCCGCGGCTCATCCCACCCCCAGCCCTCCCGAATCCCATCCCGGGAGCCGATCCCGAATCACCGAAGGGAGGGCCCTGATCCCAGTCCCGCTGCCCGCAAAGAATTCCCTCTGGCATTTGCCAGCGGAGCTGGGCAAAGCCCTTCCCCTCCCCCGGGGGGATTGATGGGTTTATTCATCCCGTCCCCTTAATGAGCCGCTTCCAGATCCCGGGAAATCATACGCACCGGGAAGGGTGAAATCGCGCTCCATAAATCAGATCTGAGGCTGACAAGGACTCCCCGCATCATTATCCCGGCGGGTTTCGGAGCTCCCAGGTACCGCCTTCGCAAATCCCAATAAATCTGGGAGTAATCATTCCCGACAGCGAGGCAGCAAAAGCACCGGAAAAAAAAAAAACCAAAACAAAACACAAAAACAAACACCCCCATTTTCTTCCCTTAAAAATGTAAATGGAGAATTTATGGTGGGGAAAGGAAAAGTTTTCTCCGGAGAGTCCGTAACAAGCGGCAGTGGGAGCCACTTCCCGGGGGGTGGCATCGCCTTGAGATTTCTGGGATAAATTCCTCGCAGCCCTTAAAAATTAGGGAAGATTTTTTTTCTTCCTTGGGGTGAAACACGAGGGGAAAAAAAGAAGCAAAGCCGAGTGTCTCCAGCGTGTCCTGAAAGGACAGCGGAGCCAACGTGTCTGCTGCCTTCTGGTTTGTGTTTAGCCTTTGGAAAAGAAAAAGGAATTCCCCCCCTGCACACCTCCTTTTTCCTTAAGGGAAGATTGATTTTATTAACTGGCCGACACCTGAAAGCAATCGGCTTTTTTTTTTTTTCCCCCTTTTTTTTTTTTTTGGTGGCTGGTGGCGGGAAAAGGAGCCGTCCCTGGGTTTTCTCACTGCTCCTGCTCCTGATGGATGTGGAACGGGAGCGTCCGCGGACTATCCAGAGGCTCCAGCCGGGCGGGGGGTGCTGGATGTGTCCTTCACCCTCGTGGTGCCAACAAGGAGACACCCCCAGCACTCCCCTTTCCCGTGGGGAAACCGAGGCACGCGGCCCTGGCACAGGTCGCAGATCCCCCCACCGGCTCTTCCTCGGCTGGTTTGTGGGTGGATTGGGAATGTTCGGCCCAAGGGAGGGCAGGAGAAGGGAGGTCGATCCCGAGAAACCCCCTTGGGGCGTTCCAGGGGGTGTTTCTCCCCCTCTCCATGTGCTTCCCGCTCCTCCCAGCCCTGCAGGCAGGTTTGCTCTCCCCAAGCGAAGGAGCAGCAGGAGCTCTTGTTTTTCCATAACAGGATCGTCCACTGTCAGGATTTCAAGGGATTTTGGGGATGTTTGGACCTGTCAGGATGAATGAGAGGTGACAGCTCCGAGAGCTGGGGGAGCCGTGTGGGAACCAGAGGGGGTTGTCAGGGATTCTTCCTTCCCACCCACCGGTTCCACCCATCCCTGCTCCCGGCGCGGATGGGTCGGATCGGCTGAGGTGTGTGAGGGGTAGGGAAGACCGGGAAGGAGCCCGGGAAAGGGAGATTGGAGTGTCCAACAGCTCAGAGCAGTGGTTGGATGGGCATCCAGGATGGATGGAGGGATGGATGGACAGGGGGGATGAAGACTGGGAATAAGGCAAGAGCTGATCCCGTCAGCGTTTCGGCTTGGATAGGGTTGGGAGATGCGTCTAATCCCAGTTATTTGGGTGGAAGGGCTCCCGTGGAGTCATTGGCTGTGGGGGGGTTGTCCCTCAAGGGCTGGAGGGGCTCAGGACCCCCCGGTCCTGCACAGCAAATGCTGCTTTTGGCTTTCTCTGGGGTGTGGGGGGGTTTGTCCCTGGTCACCACATTCAGCAGAGCCCTGGAGGGGGTCCCCAAATCCCACAGGAATCTCCACCCGTGTCAACGGATGAGCCAAAAGAAACCAAACCCGGCGGTGCCGGGAGGGACGTGGGACAGTTCCAGGGAGCTGAGAGGGTCAGCAGTGGGGACAACCCCGTGGCTGCAGTGGCCAAATCCACGCTGGGCGATGGTGTCCCCTCAAACCATCGTGTCCCACTGTCCCCGCAGTGACGGGGGGGGGCTGCAGGACAGCCCTGCAGAGGGGAGAGGGTCGTAATTCCCGGCTCCTGAGTTCCTCCCCGCCCCTTTCCCCCTGCTCCCGTGACCTCGGGGAGGTTTCCTTGAGCTCGGCCAAGGCTGATAAGGGGAACCAGAAACAGCTTTGACCTTTCAACTGCAAATCTCCCCGCGAGGAGCCTCGGGCGGTTCCGTGGCTCAAAGGCCCCTTGATAGGAAACAAAAGCCGTGCCGTTGAACTCTGAAGGAATTCCACCCCCCGGAGAAAGCACTTAGGGGCCCAGAAAAAGCCCCATTGAAGGGCACCAGGTGGGTTCGGTGCTGGTGAGGAGCGGGACCAGCGCGTGGGAGGTGTGGAAGGGGTGCTGTGGATTGATGATCATCTGCAGTGTTGGGCTCCTGCCTCCTTCCTTTTCCCTTCTCGTCTCTCCTTCCCCTTTGGCTGCTGCTCCCAGCCCTGGGGCCCCACTGTTGGAGTGCAAAGATTTTGGGAAAACTGGGCACCTCCTTTGCTCTTTGAGAGTGAGAGACCCTGATTGCGATGAGACTTCACCTCTGCCACTCCAGGACGGGAGAGGGACAGACCCCCTGTCCAAGGCGTGGGGATGGAACCGGATGGTCTTGAACGTCCCTTCCAGCCCAAACCAGTCTGTAATTCCCTAATTTCCGTGGATACACGGCATGCCTGTGGAAGCAAAGCTCCATCCTTGCTCTCTTTGCCACCCCAAAGCAGCCACGTCCACAGTGACATTCCAGGGCCGTGCTGGGAAGGTGATGGCTGGAACTGTTGGAGCTCATTAACTTCTCTGAGCCAGTTAATTGGTAAAAAACACAACAGGCGGAGACGTGGCAGCTCTGGAAAGGGAACTCCGAGGGGATTGGGCAGAAGTCCTGCTTCCCAGGGCCTCTTTGGATCCCTGCAAGTGGATTAAGGATCCTGGGATCGCATTCCCATCACCGCAGGGCTGCCTGTGAGCCCCCAGGGTGGAGGAGAACAGGTTGTCCTCACACATTCCCCAAATACCTCCCGGTTTGGTTTCCCTTCCAGCTTTTCGCTGCACGAGGCAGGGGATGGGGAGCCCGAATCCTGCAAGATCAGGCCCTGAACACCAGCAGGTTCCCTGTATTTGCCTCCCTCACCAACCCTGTGCTTCCCCTGCCGTCGCTGAGCCCCGTTAAGGGGATCTGAGCCGGTTCAAAGCCTCGGGAGCAGCGGGGGAGGGAAAACCCGGAGCAATAAGTGGAGGCGACCTCGGCCAAACTGGAGAAAGAGGTGCCTTCCTCCCGCTGCCCAAACAGCCCGCAGCGTTTTCCCATCAAACCTCTGTGCCCAGACTGGTTGGAGAGGAGGGAAAAGCCGGGATCAGCCCTTCCTGCACGGAGACAAAGGTGAAAAACTCGCGGGGCCGGCATTGAGGAGGCAGCAGCCGAGCCTGGAGGGAACTGAGATCCCAGGATGTGGAGCCTCCGGTAATTCAGGGGGGAAAAAGTGAGTGTTTGAAGGGGTTGGGTCTGAGGAAATATGCTGCTGGGGGGCTGGGTACCAACGTTCCTCACGGGAAACGGGCTGTTCTGGGGGAAAAGTGGTGATTTGGGATTGCGTTTTTTGGTGCTGCTTCTTCTGAGCATCTTCAAAGGCGCTTCCCGAGCCCGGCAGAGCCCAAAGGCCGGAGGGAGGAGCCGGAAAAGGAACCCACGTGGAGAAGGGAGCTAAGGATGGAACCCCTCGCTACGAGCACTTGGGAGGGACACGGACCTCGGGGTTTGGGGCCCTGTAGGGTGTGGGGGCTCTGAACGAGGTGTTTTCAGCGGGGCGCGGGTTCAGAGACGCTGAATTTTAGCGGCTTGGGCGCGTTTGGCTGCGAAGCTGCTAATTCGGGTGCTGCAGATCCCGGCGCGTCCACTGGGATGGAACTGCCCCACCGGCAGGATCTGACCCGCACCAGCAACTCCCCTTCCCTCCCAGCAGCGTCTCCGCCCGTCCCTCCACCCTCCCCTGCTCTGGGGGTTTTCTCCCAGCCCCTTTTTTTGGAGGGTGTTGTTTGGATGAGAGGAAATGCCCCCCGCCCCCAGGGACACGTGTGACCCGTGGGATGGGGTTTAATAGGTCCCAGGCACAACATTCCCGTGGCAGCTCCTTCCCTTCAGCTCCTGGAGGGGGAATAAATCCAATAACCTCACCCAGGGCATGAGCTCAGAGAGGCTTTCCCTGGAAAAGCCGCTGCTGCACGAGGAGTCACGGCTGTTATCCCAAATCCGGAGGCACCGGGGGAGAGGCAGAATGACCCTCTCTGTTGCCTCCCCTGCCCGAGGGGCTGGGAAAGGGTTATTCCATCCTCTCAACCCAACTGGAGCCGGGCCTGGGGACTGGGAAGGGGATGGAGTTACGCGGGGAAGGTCGATGGGCAGCAGGGAGGGAGGGAAGAGGCGGGTGCAGCGTCTTCGCTTCGCTCTCCATCCCCTCCCTCCCCCCGGCACCTCAGGAAGGGCAGCGCACCGGGAGGGGGATGCTCCGGGCAGGATTTCAGCGTTCCCCCTGGAATCCACGGTCCTTGGGAATGTTTTTGGCACAGGAGGGCACAGAGACTGCTCTGTGTCCCTCCCACTGGCAATAATTTAATTACTTCCTTTAACTCGGACCCCCAAACTCGCTGACCCCGTGGAGGCTGAATGGTCTTCCAGGCTGAGATCCTGCCTTTGGTTCCAGCAGGGCCAGCTCCCAGCCCAGCCAATTCCCTGCATTCATCCCCCTCTCTACTCCTACCCATTAACACCACCACTGCTGGGCGAGGTTTATCCAAGGAAGGAGTGATGGTCGTATCCAAGCCCCGAAAGAGAGAGGCAGAAATGCCCTCCCTGGGTGGAAAAATAAAAAAAAAAGGAAGAGCATTTCTTCTGGAATCAGGTGCAGGATCCATCATCCCACCCCCATTCTGCTTCTTGCTGGGACCCCACGTGCTGCAAAGCCCCTTTCCCACTGGGAACCCCCATCCTATGGTGGGGACACAACAAGCTTTACAGGGAGGAGGCTTTATTCCAAGGATTCTGCCGGCCCTGCAGGAATGTAGGAGGGCACCTGGAGCCAGAGCAGCCTCTGTGGTTGCAATAAACTGAGGAGCAGCTGGATATGCTGGGAAGATCCTGCTGGAAGGGCTCAGCCCCCTCCTGGGATCAGCAACTCCTGGAAAAGAGCTGCTCCTGCTGTTTGGTGCTTGGTTTAGGACACAGGTTGAGGGATAACAGGATGTGGTGTCAGGACTTTTGAGGGTTTTTTTCTTGGAGGCTCCCTACAAACACCTTTCATCCTCTCTCCTTCCACAGCAGCAGAGGAGGAGGAGGAGGAGGAGGGGGACAGAGCTCAGCACAGGCTCCTGTTCTCCCCACCATCCTATTCCACTTCCCCATCCCAGGATCCTCGTGGTGATTCCAGAAGGCAGGAGGTGAGTGCTGTGCCCCCCTCAGCCAAGCAATCCCCAGGGATAACCCCCAAAATTCCCCCCTGGGACACCCCCCAGTGTGTTCTACCCAAGCAGGGTTGGTGACCCCAAAGGTACCCGCGCCCTGTGCTGTCCTGGCAGCTGCTGATCCAAAGGCAGTGACCTCCCAACCCCATCCTGGCTCCCAGGGCCTCCCATCAGCCCCAATTTCCTCCAGCCCTGGTGATAAGAGGCTGATCCTCAGCCCTGGAAATCCGATGCCCCCGGATTTCAGGGAACACAAGTCCTGGGGGACCGTGGAAACGTGGCTGAGAATGAGCAGATCCTGCTTCTTTCCCTCCTTCCCACTGTCAAAAAAATCCCTTTGGAGGATGGGTGTGACCTGAGTGCTGCTCGCTGGGATCACCCTGGTCTGAGCTGGCAGTGGTTAAAAGCTTCCAGGCCCACCTGCACCACCGAAACACCCCCAAAAATAACTGTTTTGGTGCCAACCTTTTTTTTTTTTTTTTTTTTCCAGGCTTTGTTCCCATTGCTGAATCCCAGGGACTCAGGGATCCCACCACATCTGAGTCAGGGATGTTCCCATCTTCTCACCCCCTCATTTGGGGCCTGGACATGCCCAAAATTGGGGAGTCAACCTTAAAATCTCTCTGCCAGGCTTATCTGGGAGCACAGACAGGGTGCTGTGGGTTTGCCTGATTAAGGGACTGGTGGGATACTGGTTTTACTGGGCTTGGAGGGGGTGTCTTGTAGCACCCCAGCCCTGCAGAGTGTGGACCCGAGGAGCTGAGTAATTCCAGTGTATTTATTCCTGTCTTTTATCATCCTGGGTGTCCCCTGCCTGTGCTCTGATGTCCCTCTGCTCTGCTGGCCCTGGGGGTTTTCTACCCCCCCCCAGCTGCTCTTGGATTTGGGGTGAATTTTCGCCCTGATTTCCAGGTGTCCCTGTGCATCCTGAGCAGGTGTTTCAGCCTGGGGGGGTTGCACATCCCAGACCCGACCACGACAGAGAGGAACCATCTCCAGTTTCTGCTGGAATTGATTCAGCTTTGTGGGGGAGGCAGGAAAAATCAGACACCTCCCAAAATCCACCCTGCTGCAGACAGTGCCCTGATTTGAGATCTGTGAATCCAGAGCTGATCCATGCCCAGAAATCACACTAATTTAATCTCTGGATTGGTTCATCCCCGTGCCAAGCCGCTGCAGCGATTGAACTAAACTGATTTTCTCCGGGAATTCCTTGCTTGGGAGTGCTGGAATCCTCAGCGCTGCCGCCGGTCCCCTCGGGCAGTTTGGGTTCCTGGAGTCTGGTTGTTCCCATGGGGTTGTGCCTGGACTGAAGAGCCGGATTTTTACCCCAGGGGATGGTAGCCCGGGAGGAGGTTTGTCCTGACTCCCCTCCTCACACGTGCTTGGACAGGGGCTGTACGAGGGCTGGGGGGTTGTTCGCAGCACCGGGACGGGACGGGGAATTTGGGATCTGCGTCGCGCTCGTGTTTGTGCCGGACAGGGGCGGGACAGGTGAGCCCAGGACGAGCTGCGGGAGAAATCCCGGCTGAGCAGCCAAGGTCGTCATTTGTTCCACTCAAATACAGTCTCGGCCAGAAAAGGGGCTCTATCCGGGGCAGCGGCGATGCCTCGGAGGGAGGGAGTGCCGGGATTCCAGCTGGGATCCCTCTGGATCAGCCCCGGGGGGAGATGACTGCGGCAGTTACCGCGGGCTCTGCGTGGAGGGGGTGGCAGAGGGGGTGGCGGAGGCTTTGGGGGGTCTCCCGAGGCTCACGGAGAAGCTCCACTGCCATCTAGTGACAACGGCACCCGGGATAGGGAAGGGCCCCTCTGGATCCTCCCTGCTCCTCCCGGGGCTGGGAGCAGGAGCAGAACCATCTCCTCATGGGAAAACGGGTTTCTCCCTCGCGATTAATTCCTTTCCTCCAAGGACAGGAGCGTTTCCCTGCTGTCCTTCCCACAAAATCTGTTGCTGGCACCTGCCTGGGTTGGAGGGGACGTGGCTTCTCCAGCCCCGAGCGTGCAAACCCGACCTAAACATCTCCAAATCGGGCTGTTACACGTTAGAAAATCACCTTTTCCAAAGGGCCTGAAGGGGGCCGAGGTGCCTGTGCAGCTTTGGCTGTGGGTACCCAATTCCCTCTGGCGCCTTGGACATGCCAGAACATCCCAGAGCATCCTCCTCCTCCCTCATCGCCGCAGTGAAATTATTTAATGCCTTTAAGATAATTAACACTGAACTGCCCAGCCCTGCAATTTCTCCTTCCAGCTGCCCAGTAAATGTCTCCCTCCGGGCCATTAGAAAGCAGGAAAAGGCCACAAATCCCAGCCCTGTGCTGGAGGAAAAGGAGGAAGCAGGACAGAGGACCCGTGTGCCTTAATGTCATTATCCCACCGCAATCCCAGATTTGCTCTGGATCAGCTCCTGGATCCTTAATTCATCCATCCACAGAGCTGGTAACGTGCGTTGCCCCATTCCCTGATTTTTGGAGGTGATTTCCTTCCTTCCTCTCACTCCTCAGTTTGCCTCTGAAATCGCGGGAGGAGGACACGCCTCCGATCTGTAATTACCTTTGCTTATGCTAATTGTGTAACTGGAGGAGGCAATTACCTGGGGAAACGAGGTGGGAGGAGGGGTTGGCTCCCTCTCCCAGCTCGGCTGCTTCCGGGGATCCCTGGGGGTACATCGGGATAAGGGTCCTTTCCCATCTCCCTGTCCCCCTCGTTTCAACGCTCAAACTCCTGATTTCAGGGGTTTTTCCCGACATCGCTCTCCGTTTCCAACCCCACGCGTGCCCGCGGCCGCCTCGCTGGCAGAATTCCCTGTGCCAGGGTCAGGAAACTCTCCCACCGGCTCGTGTGTCTGCGGATGGATGTTCCCAGCGCTGGGCTCGAACCCAACCCGACCCTGCTCCCTGCATGGATAAAAGGTTTATCCACCTGGATAAACCCTCCCGGGGTGCTGGAAAAGGGAGGGTGAAGCCCCAGGGGGATGGATGGGGCACGGAGGGGAGGGCTCAGAGTAGGATTTGCTCCAAGGTGAAGGACTCAACTTTCCTGCAGGTGCCCTCAGCAAATTGCATCGATCTGAGTGATCCCTTTGGATGGATTTTCCCAGTTCTGCCTGTCCCTTTGGGTTTTTGCCTGACCCGCTGGATCTCCCCAAACACAGGGCACTGATTCACCTCCACTGCCCTTGGCCTCTCACCTCCACCAATGGCCCCAGGTCTATCCCAGTCTTTTGGCTTTATTGGGATAATTTCACCCGCTGGGATTGACAAGAGGTTGCTCAGAGACCGAGCAGAGGCCTGACCAGCTCACACCACACCTGACACCCGGCACTTGGATGCTGTAGCCTTGGATTTCAACATCCAACTTTCCCAGGGGAGGGATTTAAACCCCGGGAAAGGCACCTTTGCTGTGCTGGTGGCACTAATCCTGTTTGGAAACACTCTGGCACAGCTCCAGTGCTTATCCCAACCCCTCGGCTTCCCAACCAGACCCCTCCCGACCCCTGCTGTCCACTCACACCTCCGACACAGGAATATGAGCTGCCTTTTCCCCCTCTCAATCCCAAGCCCAGCAGTTCCAAAGGACACAAGGTGATCCCTGTGCTGGGACAGCACAGAATTCCCAGTGCTCCCAGTACGGAGCCCTGGAATGCCCCACAGGACTGCCCTGAAAAGCCTCGTGGTGCCAGGATTTGGGATCCACAGCTCCTGCTGGTTTGTTTTTCTAGGTGTGCATGGAGAGACGGAGAGTTATCCCTGCATTTTCCTCCCGGGATCGTCCCTGCTGCGTCCAGACAATTAAGAGGCTCTGATTAACGGGATCCACGATGTTGGTGGGCAGCCCCAGTGAGGGGTGGGGGGCCCTGGGCAGCCAAAACTGGTGCCTTTTTTGCATATGTGATGAAGGAATAATGAACGGCTGGGGCTTCCCTCCCCTGGGACCACCCCAAAAGTGGGATAAAGGCGCTGTGGGGGACGCGGTGGTTTATTATTGTTTGTGTCATGGCACAAAAAACCTCGTGGGCTGCAGCCCCTTGTGGTGGCGAGGATGCCCAAACCCCCCCGGGTTTGGGAGGCAGGGAATGTGGTGCTGATCCTCCAGCGAGAGAGATCCCATGCCGAGGAAGGCGGGCCACGCCCGGATTTTTGTTTTATTCCGTTATTTTGATTTTTATTCCCGCTTCTGCCCGTCGGCACGGGTGATTTTGGGGGTGTGGGAGTGAGGGGTTTAGGGGGATCACAGGCAGGAGGGCAGCGATGGGGGAGCAGAGGGGACGTGTTGGGGGTGCAGAAGAAGGAGCAGCTCCAGCAGAAGAAGCTGCTGGCGGAGAAGGGGGGATAATTATAGCCCGGAGCAGAGCTTGGCAGCCCCAGGTGCGCGTCGAGCGCTCGAACTGAGGCATCTTTAAAAATCCGCGAGGGATTGGGAATCTGCCGGGTTGCGTGAAGCATCTGTGGCTCCTCCAAGCAGCTTTTCCGTCTCCTGCTCCCTCTTGGCGCTGCCGGAGCCGGAGGTCCCTGGCCCGGGGTGGGGGTTTGGTGCCGGTCCCATCCTTGGCAGACGCGGCTCTCCCGGCTCGGCTTTGCACAACCACCACCCCCGGGCTGCTCAGGCGGGGTCGGGGCTCATCCCGCCCCATTCCTGAGTGTTCCCTGCGGCCCAGGCTGGTGCCGGGCACCGGTTCCCGTCTCTGGCAGCTCTTGCAGCGCAGCCGAGGCAGCGGAGCTGAAACGAGCCCGAGCAATTAAAAGCACCGGCGGCAGATGGTCGGTGCCGTCTGTCTCCGCCGCCGCCTCCTCGCTCTTCCCTTTCCTCATCCTCCCTCCCGGCTCCTCTTATTCCTGTTTTTTGCTGACTTATCCCCCACCTCGAGGGCTTCCCAACCCTTCCCCATCTCTATTTCCACCCCGAATTGAGGGGCACGGTGCAAACCCAAAGCCTCAGGGTGTGCTGAGGGGAGGAAACGCCTCCATACGGAGGGAAACTGAGGCATGAAGGGGGTTGGGAGCTGCTGCTTCCACCCGACCTTTCCCGTTCCAGCTGCAGGGATGGAGCCACGTGTTTCGTGTCTTTGGCTCCAGCTCTGAGCACCTTGTTTTGAAGGAGCTGTAAATTCTAAGTAAGACAGAGATGAAGGTTAAAACGTCCATAAAATCAGCCTGGTTGAATAGTTTCTATCTTATTCGGGCTCCCTCTGCACTCCTGAACTCCCCCCGTGACTCAGAGCCCCCCCTTCCTACCCCAAAACCCCCCTTGTTTCACAGCCCCCTCCCCAACTCGTGGGTCGTGCGTGGTTAAATTTCCAGGGTGGGGGGTTGGGGGAGAAGCCAAAACGGAGCTTTTAAACCCTCTGAAAAGGCCACGGGCTTTGCAAACCCATCTCCCGAACACGAACATCCCCCCGTGTCCCCCCCTCCCCTCCCCGCGGACCCCCGAGTGGCCGCATTCCTCGGCGGTCCCTCTCCCAGCGCCTCTGAGCCGAGCCCAAGCCCCGGAGCGGGGACGATCCCGGCTCTATCCCGGGCTCCGAAAGCCGCATTGTTCCTTCGGAGGGGTTGTTTTCTCGGGTTGTTTTGTCTCTTCGCCTCCTCCGGGGTCTCTCTGGCGCTGCCAGTTTTGTCGGGCGCCCGAAGCTCCTCCCGGGTGGCAGCGGATAATCCCGACCCGGACAATGGAACGTGCTGCTGTCCTGGCAGCGGCTCCCGGTGCCGACAGCCGTGGGGATACTGGGAGGGACGGCCTGGGATAGGGAACGACAGGCGGTTGCTGTTTGGGTGGTTTCCCGCGTAAAGGCTGAGCTGGGTGGGAGTTTCCACCGGGAGATGCTCCGGGAGGTCACTGAACGGCCGGTTTTGGGGGATGTGGGGATGTCCTACGTGGAGCCCGGAGCTCTGAGCACTGTTAGACAGGGAGGAAAGTCCTGTTTGCTGAGGCCTGAGTAAATCCTGCCCTAATCTCATCAAGTGGTGCTTGATCCCAGCTCTGGATGAGGCTTCTCTGGGCTCCAGACAGTGCTGGAGCTTCAGTGGAAGGCATGGGGCGCGAGAGGGGAACCCCCACTTTGCAGCTCTTGGAACTGGGGAAAGGAGGAGAATCCAGAGACACAGGAGGATGGAGCAGGTACAAAGACAGACCTCAAAGCACAGCCGGCCCCTCTCTGGGTGGGATCACCTCCCACCACATCTCCGCTCAGCAGAGCCACCTCCTGCTGTCGCCCCTGCCCGGGGAAGGATGAAAATCCCCCTCTCCCATCTCCTTGCAGAGCTGCAGCACATCTTGCCTTGGCCTGGAAAATCCTCTGTTCCTGCTGCCTCAGGGATGCTCCAGGCGTGATCCCTCACCCCTGGTGGGAGTGGGACGGGGCAGTGTGGGACACAGAGCTCGTCCCGGGAGATGCTGCCCAGGCAGGAATGCTCCTCAATCCCTGATTCCTCCTCTCGGCCCCTTCGCAGCTGGGCTGGGTCTGTGCTGTTGGACGGGAGAGAAGAATCAGCCCCGGGGTTAATAAGGGGATTGTTGGTGCCTTTGTTGGTGCCTTTGCTGGTGCCAGATCCAGCGGGGAGCCCGGCTCTTCCCGATGGGAAGCTGAGCACAGCGGGGAGGGGGAGGAGTGTTGGCATCCGGGCTCTCCTCTCCAGCAGCGCTTCACGTTCCTCGGGGCTTGCTCTGTCCTCAAAACCCAGTGAAACCCCCTCGTTGGGGGGCTCGAAGCGTTGGGGAGCACGAGGGAGGGAGGGCAGGGCAGGGCAGCTCATCCCAACCCGCCTGTCTTCACGTGGGTGATCGTTTCCAGCTGAATTCCTGGGATGGGATTTTTTTTTTTTATCAGCTGCTTTAGCCCTCCCAGCGACCTCTCCCAGCCCGGAGCGCTCCAGTGTTTTACCCCTCCACCTGTACAGCTCCAACGGGGGCTGCACCGTGGGTGGAGACATCCCACGGCAGGTGAGATGCAGGAGAACCTGGGAACACCTGGCCAGGGGATCCAAAGGGAAAAATCCAGCTGTGCCTGTGGTCTGGGAGAAGGGAACGGTCCCTCAGGCAGATGTTTGGGGTTTCTCTCGGGCCAGGGGTGCTCCCAGGACACCGAGGGGTGGGTTTGAGCCACGTACAGGGCAGGGGGTGTCCCACAGCACCTCCTGCTTCGGGACACCCGAGGAAGGACACGGAGCGTGTGTGACGTTGGCACTGAGATCCAGTGGGAAGTTGCTGAGGTGGAGCTGCAGGTGAAAATTCCCAGGAGGAGGGAAAACCCAGGTGGGATCTTTGCCCTCTGCCGCTCTCCGGGAGTTATGGCTCAGCCCACGCGGCTGGATGAGCTCGGGGAGGGTCCCTGAGAACACGGGGGGTGTCTCTCGAGTTCCAGGTGAAGGTCTCTGGGAACGCAGCGGATGATTCTGGGATGAGCTGTGCCAGCTGCCAGCTCAGTGTGTGCTGTGCTGCAGCGCTGCCAAGCCCTGCCCAGGCTCTGGAACCAGCGCAGTGCCCGTGCAGCTCCGTCCCTGCCCGTGTCCTTCACCCCAGGAGGTCGGATCCTGCTCCTGCAGGGGCTCCAGCCTGGGAGGTTTGATCCCGGTCCGGGGCAGGATGCAGCCCTTGGATTGACACAGGAGAGCAGCTGCGGTGGAGGGGATGGGATGGAGTCTCACTCCCAGCTGGATGATGTTTGTCAAGGTGGTTGGTTGGGACACAGGAAGGAATTTTCACATCCTCCCGGCTCCCAAAGGAAGGAGGGGAGCAGGGTGAACACGCCAGCCTGAGTGGATCCATCTCTCCATGCCTTGCTTCCCAAATCTGCCCCCATGGGGCTGATGGACCAGTCCTGCCCCAAGCCCAGTTGTCAGGTGTCAGGAATCTCACAGCCTGAAGGTTTTTCCCACTTTTTCCTCGCTCTATCCAAGTGGATCATTACCATCTCCTCCCTCCCCCTCAGCTCTGCTCGGCTGACCCGGCTGTGGGGAGGGTCCAGGGGGAGATCCAGGCCAGGGGAGCTCAGTGCCCGGTGGGGCAAAGCTGAGAGGGAGATTCGGGAGCTGCTTCGCCTGGAAACCTATGGAAAGCAGCATCCTGGGGAAGGAGAGGTGACGTCAAAGGCAGCGCTTAAAATATACCCAGGGCAGAATCACATGGCAGCTGAAACAGGAGCTCCAAGGACGAGTCCCGTGGGAGCCTCGGGGATGTGGTGGGAAGCATCCCACCGGTTGGAGCTGCTGCCCGGCCCTTGCCGTGACCAGGGAGCTGCCCTGGCAGGCCGGGGACAGCAGGGAAGAGCTGGGGACAGTGGGAAGGGCTGGCGACCACAGGTGGCCGCCTGGTTGCCATCTGCTCTCAGCAGCCGGGGCTGCGGCTGCACTGCCCCGGGGCGGGATTTGGGAGACTCCTCTTGAAAGCAGCTGCCGGTGGGGACCGGCTGGGTGACATTTGGCTGCTTCTCATCAGCTGGGGAGAAAACGACACCGGGTGCCAAATTGCTGGGGGTCGTCTCCCCCCGGGGAGGGAGGAGGATGACGAGCAGCTCGGCGGGGTCGGCTCAAGAGCCCAGGACGTGCTTTTTTCTCCCCAGGATATGTGGATTGGGGTGAAAATCCTCTGGTTTTGGCGCTTTGAGCCCTGCTTGAGTCCACCAGGCAGGTTTGCACGGTCAGAGTGAGCATCAGAGGAACAAACCGTGCGGGGGTTTGGGAATTATCAGCCGGAACCAGAGCAAATCCCTCCCTGCTGGGCTGTGTTCTCCCTCGGGGGCTCAGGGAGGGGACACACATGTCCCACTCAGAGAAACTGGCCCGAAGTCAGGCTGAGATCTCTCTCTATTCCTCCAGGAACGAGCAGCACAGCCGGCAGTGGCTGTGCAAGGAGATCTGAGGCTGAGCAGCCCTTTGCAGGGGTTTTGTTTTCCTTTCCAAGGACAGAAGGTCCAAGGATCCTGCAGCTCCTCGGGGTGCTGAGGCCATCCCAGATCCCACCTCAGACCTCTGTGCTGAGTGGAGAGGGCTGGATCTGGCTGTGAGGGAGGGATTTTGGGGTCTATCCCACTGCAAACCCTCCAGGGAGAAAGAGGTGGCTCAGCCAGGGCGTGCAGGCAGCGAGGGGTGGAGCGGTGTGGGGAGCAATATCACCTAATCTACAGGCAAAGCCTTAAAAAAAGTGCTCTGAGATCACTCAGATCCCTTCCAAAACTGCATCCAGGCCACCAAAAGCACCTGGAAACGCTGGGACAGGCTGAGCCAGTGCAGCACCACCCTGGTGCTCCTCAGCTCCCTGTTGCACAACGCGGCCTCAGCCGTGTCCAACCCGCTGGCAGGGGAGGCAAATTAAGACCAGAACTCAGGAGCAGCAGCTCTTTAAAACGTGTCCCGCTGCTCAGAGCCCTTCCCAGGGGCCGTGGGACATGGTTCTCATTCCTCTGCCTGGGCTGGGGTTTATTATTTTCCCCCTCTATTGTGCAGAGTCCCCTTTTATTCCCTGCATGCCTTTCCCCCCGGGGCCGAGGGAAGCAGTGTGGTTTTTCTTCTTGTGCTCAGACATGGCTTTTTGCCCGTTCCCAACCACCCTTTTGTCTTTTAAACATGATCTCCAGGCCAAAAATAGACGGTCCCTTCTCCTTCCAGCCTTGGAGACCAACAGCCAACAGGTGAGTTGCAGGGAGGGACGTCGGGGCCGGATTCATTAAGGTCACTAATAAATGGTTTTAAAGGTAATTTTTTTCCCATGATTCCTGATGTTTCCAGCTGGGGATGTCTGGCATCAACCCCTTTTTCGAAGACGTGATGCCCTGTGGGGCTGTCATCCCACTTTTGGGAGGTTTGGGAACACTTGGAAGTGCCACCAGTGTGGACTCGACGGTCCCAGGCTCAAGGTGTCCCTTTGTCCCTGTGTCCCCTCGTGCTGACGAGGCATCCCCGGGATGGGAAAGGACAATTCAAGGGGAATATCCTGGTCGGGATCCCGTAGCCTCGGGCACATCCCTTTGCCTCAGAGGATGGGGGAACATCCTGGCACAGGTTGCTGGGGTTCTTGGGTG
The DNA here is from genome assembly GCA_035041135.1 of Platyrinchus mystaceus. NCBI lineage: Eukaryota > Metazoa > Chordata > Aves > Passeriformes > Tyrannidae > Platyrinchus > Platyrinchus mystaceus. The sequence goes on from JAWWLV010000082.1 coordinate 1,419,163, forward strand.
GAAAATGCTCCCTAAGAGCCCGAAATTCCTGTGTTCTGAGTCAGGCCGGGCTCTCCTTTCCCAGGATCTGCTCCTTTCCCCTCAGTTTAGCGGCTCCAGCCCGGAACGAGCCGTGACAGGCTCTGGCTTTGCGGGCAAATACGTCTTTAGAAACAGGAGGGCTTTATCCCCTGCAATTATTATCACTTGAATGTAGGTCGGCTCGACAGCTTAGGTGGAAAATCATCCTCGGAGCGTTCCAGCAGCTCCACGTTCACTGCCCTGTCGATTCCCACCCTGTTCCCCCTGTTTTAGTGGGGGGGAAAGTCGGGTCCAGGAGCTGTTTCAGCAGCAGAGGTGAATTGTTAAGGCAGGAGTCTCCTCCCAAAGGCGCAGGGAGGGGGGTCGGGGGTGGAAAATGCGCCTCCCCAGGAGGGGGAAATGGGGTAGGAAATGCTCCGGATGCTCCCGACTGCCCAGGGCAGGGATTCATTCATCCCCGGTGCTCCCTGAAGGATCCATTCATCCCTGCCCTCTGTCCATCCCGCCTTGTCTGTCCGTCCCTCCCTTCCCGCAGCTCTTCCCGGGAAACGCAGGCTCTGCCGCATCCCTCCCGGGAGAGGGACCGTTCCGTCCTCTCCCGCTCTCTCTCTCGGCCTCCCCGCTGTGTTTTTCCCCCTCCCGAAATCGCAACTTCCACCCTCCCCAAAAGCCTCCCCCGCGCCGAGCCCCCCTCCCCCGGCCCCAGCGCTGTGAATGAAGGGTTGGTGGCCCTGCGATGCCATTTCCATGGTGACAGATGGCAGCGGGAAATGCGGGGATCAGGGTCACATGAGAGCAGCGGTAAATTCAGGAGGTTATTTATAGGCTGCTGCTCCAGCGTTTATGGAAATGCGTCTGCCTTGGCCCGTGGAATCAGCCCTTCACCAGCTCTCCGGGGCATTGCTCTTCCAGGAGAGACATTACTCATGCTCTGCTTTAATCCACACCGTTCCTGCTGCTCAGGCCAGGCTTGGAAAAGTACCGGGCAGAGGGTTTGGGGGGTATTTTTATTTTTATTTCGGGGTTTTTTTTAAGCCTCAGCCTCTGAATCAGCCTCAGCCGAACGGAGCTGTAACCTTCTCCCATCTGCCCGTGGCATCTCCTGGGCTTGAAAACGTCCCTGGCAGAGCCCAAACCCAGCCTGGTTTTCAGCCCATCCTCTGCTTTTAGCTCTGACACAGCTGGGAATCTTTGCCTCAGTGTACTGAGCAACGTCCCAACTCTTGCCTTGGTTTACCAACCACCACCACTGTGGTGCTTTTTGGTCAAAGGGAGACCTTCAAATCCGCAGGGGAGGGTTTGTGTCACCTCAAGGTGTCACCCATGACCCAGGAGCTGCCTCTGCCCATCTCCAGCAGGCTCATCCCTGCTCCCTGCTGGGATGTGCGGGAGCAGAGATGCTCAAAGATGCTCTTAATAAGGTTCCTTGATTTCTCTTTGCTTAAGACTCCCTTAATCGGGTCGCTGGATCTTCTTTTGGTTTAATCTGGGTGTGCAGGGAGGTTCCTGCTGCTGGCACTTCCAGCCCAGGGCTCTGCAGCTCCCCCTTCCCAGCCCTCCCAGTTCGTGCCCATCTCCGCATGGAGACTCAATAAAACTCCCCACCTCTGGAATTTAGAGAACTGTGGAATCACAGAGTGGTTTGATTTGAAAGGGACCTTAAGGATCATCTCCTCCCACCCCCTGCCATGGGCAGGGACACCTTCCACCACCCCAGATTGCTCCAAGCCCTGTCCAACCTGGCCTTGGACACTTCCAGGGATGGGGCAGCCACAGCTTCTCTGGACAACCTGTGCCAGGGCCTCCCCACCCTGTCCCCTGTGTGTCCCCACCGATGTCCTGGATGTCTGTCCTGTCCAAGCCTCCCTTTCCCAGCCTGGGCAACATCCTTCCCTTCCCCATCGCCCAAAAAGGGTGATCCCTGCAAAGCACCGTGACAAGACACCACATTTAAACCCCAGAAACCAGCAAGGAGAGCTCACAAGGAGTGACCAGGAACCGGGAGCAGCCACTTTGATCCTCCTCCCACCTCTTCCAGGCCGGTTTGCACCATTCCCGAACTCCCTCGGCCCTGCCGAGGTCCGTCCCCCGCCGGGATGTGCAGGGACAGGGCCACAAGCTGAGCACACACCGGGGATTTTTGCTTTATAAATCACCAGTGTGACGTGTTTATTCCCTTTCCAGAGCCGTGCCGAGCTGGATTCTCCCTTCCCGGCCTGGGAGAGGTGCCGGTGTAATGGAGTGTGGCCTCATTCCTCCCCCGGGGGCAGGAGGGAGCGCTCCAGCCGACACTGCCGGCGCTGGCCGAGCTCCCAAATACCTGCGAGAATTGATCATTCCCTGCCTAATAGGCTGGAAAGGGAAACGGCTCCAAAGGCCAGGAATGTGTATAAACATTGCCACTGCCATCCAGGAGCTGGAATGGTGCTGGAGCTTTGAATCCTCTGGCGTTTGTCTCTTCTAAATGTGATTTTAACTCCTGTCAGGGCTTTTCTTCTGATGGATATTGGTACCAGTATCACCAGTGATGTCCAGACTTCACTGCCGGGGGTTGGATGAGCTGAATTTGGGTTTTTAGGACCAGGAGACTTTAATAATTTCCACGAGGCACTGAGCCAGCAATAAATTCCTTTAATAAACTTACAAACACGGGCAACTGAAGTACCTTTTTGATCCAAGTGAAACACTTTTCACAGCAAATTGAATCAAAGTCAAAAGGACAGTTCCTTACCTATATTATCAAAGATGCTTTACTTGTTACTTTTCAAATTGTTACTCCCTGTTTTCCCTGCTTTCCCTGCAGTGAACCAGTTGTGGTTTTCCTGATTAACCCGGTGAGGGGTTTCCCGAGGGCAGAGGTTTTCTGGTGTTGGGCTCTGCTCCCCACGCCAAAAAAACATCAAAGCTGCCTCAGGGGTTGTGAGAAATCAGAAATCAGGGCTCAAAGGCTGCATTTGGGATCTGCTGGACCCGAAGAGCTGTTTGTGCAGAGCATTTCTGCCTTTGCCCTGGATAAAACGTGGTGTTATATCCCACTGCATCCGCTTGGGATGGAACACGGGGTCCTTTTATCTGAGGAATTTTAGCATCTTCATTAAAAGTGGGTGAAAGGTGCATTAATGGGGGGTTGAAGGTGCATTAAAAGTGGGTTAAAGGTGCATTAAAGGGGGGGTTAAAGGTGCATTAAAAATGGAGACCTCACAGCACCTTCCAGGACCTGAAGGGGCCTACCAGGAAACCAGAGAAGGACTATTCATCAGGAACTGGAGTGGCAGAGCAAGGAGGAATTGCTTCACACTGAAAAAAGGGGGAATTGAGGTGGGATGCTGGGAAGAAATCCTTCCCCGTGAGGGTGGAGAGGCCCTGGCACAGGTTGCCCAGAGAAGCTGTGGCTGCCCCATCCCTGGAAGTGTCCAAGGCCAGGTTGGACGGGGCTTGGAGCAACCTGGGCTGGTGGAAGGTGTCCCTGCCCATGGCAGGGGGTGGGACTGGATCTCTACGGTCCCGTCCAAACCAAACCATTCCACGATAACAGAGGAAAGTGGTGACCAAACCCCCACCCCCCCAACACTCCCCTTCCCCGGGGCTTCCCTGGGGCCGTTTTTGGGGGCATTTCAGTGGGTTTTTACTCTCTCCCGCAGCCAAGCCGAGCCCACCCCTCGTGCCGGGACTCGCCACTTTTTTTTTTTTTCCAACGCAAGAGCCTCCCTCGGAGCGCGGTGGGGAGGGGAGGTGGGGAGGGGAGGGTGGGCCCGGCACCCCGGCTTTGACGCGCGGCCCTGTGACTCAAACCTGCGTCAGGGCTGCGTGTCCCTCTTCCCATTGAGTATTTTTTTTTTTTTTTTAATTTTGCCTTTCTCCCCCCTCCTGCCCTCTCCCAATTTGCTTTCCCTTTATTTATTTATTTCCCGGGAGCCGAGCGGAGTTACCTCCCTGCCGGGCGAAGGGGAGCGGGGCCGGGCGAGCCCAGCGCGCATCCACCGGGCGGTGGCGGAGCGAGGCGGGGTTGGGGGACACAACCACACACACACGGAGCGGAGTCACCGCTACCTCGGAGCTTCACAGCCGTCGCCGGTCGCTGCTCCCCTTTTCCCGGTCGCTGCCGCTCCCGTTTTCCCGGTTTCCCGCAGCACCAGCAGCCTCGGACCGGCCCCGCCACCGCCCGGTCTCGCCCCCCGCCCGCCTCCTTCCCCCCCCCGCACCGGAGCGGGGGGAACCTGGGTGATTTCTACCGGGAATTCGCGCCGTTTCCTTTCGGGATCGGGCCGGTTTTTCCCCGGATCGGGTCGGTTCCATCCTCCCCACAGCGCCAAGGTAAGGATGCTCCCCCCACACCCCCGCTCGGGTTCCGATCCCGGGGATCCCCCCCTCCCCTACCCGGCGGTTCCCGGCTCTGGGTGCCCCCTCCCCACCAGGGTTATTTTTTGAGGGGAAGATGCTCAGGGAGGAGTCCGGGGGGGGTTAATGGAGGGTTCACCTAAGCCTGGAGGCATCAGGCGTGGCCCTAAGGGTGGTGGCATCCAGGGCTTGAGGGGGGGGGACATCGAAAGCCATCAAATGTCTTGAGCCACCCCGGGGGGCTGGGGGGTCACTGAGGGGGGTGGCACTGGGTGCCTGCCTGGCCCTTGTTGATGGGGGACTCATCCCCTTTTGAGGATGGGTGGAAATGCATCCTCCGGGTTGACCTTGACGATAACATTGGGAGAGGAGGGAGCGTTTGGCTGCGATGGATATTTCGGTCCCGGCCCCTGAAATGTGTGTATGTGTGTGAGGTGGTAATTGCTCCTTCTTTTATTTATTTTTATGCTGCTCCCTGAGTGTGGATGGTCGGGCTGGAGGCAGAAAAATGGGGCTTGGGCTCCTGGTTTTGTGGAATTGCCAGCACTGGGTGTGGGGAGGCACCCAAAGGTGTTTCGGGCTAGGCCAGAGCCAAATTTCCACCGCTCCGGGGACGTGGGGCTTTTAGACCCGTGGGAATATCTGCTCCCAGCTCTTTGTAGAGGACCCAGAAGGTGAAATCCTGCTTCCAAGATCATGTCTTGTGTCTGAGGCACCTGAGGTTTGAGTCCATCAGGAGCTGATGCAACTATTTCTGGTGTGGGTAGGAAAAAACCCGGAGCTATTCTCGGCAGGGCGGAGAGTTTCTGGTGAATATTTCTCCAGAGGTGTCAGGACTAGGTCAAGGAACCTGGCTGGGCTTTGGCTGCAGCTCAGCTGCTCCAAGGGAAACAAAATGTGGGTCTGAGCTGTCCAGTGGGATAAAGTGGAGGTGGCTCCTCTAAAATCAGTAGGAATTAAAGTGTTTGGTTTAAACCCAGGATGACTCTGCTGCTACTTCAGGATACCACAGAGCAGGGAATTGGGAGTCACGAGGATCAAATCGACCCTAAACCAGATGCTGACCCGCAAATCCAGGCAAAACCACCCCCTTGGGAGGAGAGGCTCTGCTTTTACCCCACCCCGGGCTGCGTTTGGAGTTGTTTGTTTACAAACGCGGCGGCAGCAGCAGCAGGAATTACAACAGGGAGAAGCGGCGCCGGCGGCGGGACCCGCGCGCTGCCCCTCTGGTGCTTTTTTGGGGTAAATCTCGGCTGGTTTGGGGGGTTCAGTCACCAACCCTTGGCTGGAGCGGGTGAGTTACGAGGCGTGAGTGAAATCTAAGCGGAAAAAGATCATCTGGTGAATCAAACCGGGCCCTGGGGGGGATCGTATGGTGTTGCTTTGCTCTGGTGTTACGTTGTTGCAGCTGATGTGCGTTTTCACGACACCAAACGAGGCAGGAAAGGAGCCCAGATCCGACGAATCAACGGGCTCTGGTGCTTCGTGACAAACCCAAGTGCCAAGGCTCGTCCTCCTCCGGGGTCCGTCTCACGACCCGTCGGCAAAATGGGCTTTTCCGGAGGTTTCTTGGCAGCCGTCGGAGGAAAGAGCGGCTGCCACGTGTGAAAACCCTGGGGTGGGACAGGCACCCACCCGGGGCGGGAAGGGCACCCACCAAGTGGGAAAGACGCCCAGTTGTGGAATGGGAGGAGCACCTCCACATGCGGAGTGGGAAGGGAACCCACCCGCGGCATGGGAAAGGCACCCTTGGGGTGGGAAGGGCACCCAGCTCCGGGATGGAGCAGGGGCTGGAGGAGCCCCCTCTCTGCTTCCCTTCAGAGGAACTGGGGGTTATTTATAACCCCTGGGCGCTCCTCTGGCAGGAGCCCGCGGGGTGGGTGTCAGACAGAAGCGGGGGCAGCTCTGACTCAGCTCAGCTCCTCCCTCACGGTGTTAGAGCGGGACGGGGGGTTCGTCTGCACGGGAAGGACACGGAGCCCCTCAGGCCCTTTCGGGGGGGAAATGCCGGCTCTGGGTCACAGAGGCGCTGCAGGACAGCAGTTTGGCTCCCGGCAAAGCTCCCCCTGTGCTCTCCCGTCTCCTCGCACCCACCCCACCCAAAGTTTGTGCCTCCTCAGGCGAGGGGCGTGAGGAGCAAAGGCAGCCGGGTGGCACTGAGTCACCCCTGCGTTCTCTAATTAGCCAGGTGCTAATTGGAAGGGCTCGTTGGCAAAAGGGGAGAATGGGAGCAGCCCTAATGAGCCCGGATGGTGAAACCCTTCCCTGTGGAGCCAGAGGTCGAGCAGGGAGGAGCAAACCCCAGCAGGTTTAAGATGGAGATGTCTTGGAGCAGCTGTGGCTGCTCCCCCTCCCTGGTGGAAGGGAATTTTTGTGGGACAGGGGTTCCAGAAAGGTCCTCGGAGTGGGGCAGGAGGGGATCAGAGCTGCAACGCTTCTGCCTCGGGCAAAAATCTCCTCCTGGGGCTTGGAAGTGGAGCTTGGACACTGCTCGGAGGGTCCTGCCCTTGGTTTCTTGTGGCTTGGAAGAGTGGGATGCTTCCCGAAGGCAGAACGCCTCCCAAAGGACTGGCTCTGCCAGGGTGGTCCATCTCCCACTGCAGAGGCTCTTCTGACCACGAGAAGCAGCAGGCAGGGCCTGGAAAAGGTGTTTTTCCCATGATTTGGGCTCATGGGATGTGCATCCCGCGCTCCTTCCCCTCGCCCTTGGCTGTGCGGGACCAAGGGACGATGGGAGGGATGATTGTTCCTTCCCTCTCCTCTCTGCTTCCTGAGTGACCTTGGATCTGTCCCTTCTCCTCCCTGCTCCAGTCTCCCCATCTGCACAGAACAGCCTGGCCCTGTGGGCAGGATTTTCCCGGCTCTGGGTGTGGGGAGCTGCAGCCCGATCCCGAGGGAGGATTTCCACCTCCCGAAATCTCTCTGTGCCTCTGCCATCCCTCCCTTCCCTTCTCTGTGACCTTGATGGGGTGAGCAGGACCTTCCTGGGCCTGGTGAGTCGGATCCTTCACCAGGAGCTTCACCAGGAGTGTCTTTCCCCTCTCCTGTAGGAGCTGTGAGGGATTTGAGTGGAAGCCCTGCAGTAGCTGAAGAGGGGGGAGATGTTGGGACAGGGAGGGACCCCAAGGGTTTAAATATTCATTTTGAACTCACCCAATCCCACCCTGTGGTTTTTGCCTGCCTCAGTTTCCCCTCATAGACCCAAACAGGGGATGAATGTCGAATTCAGGCACAGGGGAGGAGAAATCTTCCCCTGTCCCATCCTTTGGACCCGGATTGTGTTGGCTGCTGGTGGCTGCTGTGATTGCCCCTCTCCTCCCTGCCTGTCCCTGCACTCCCAGACCCAGCTGGAAGCTTTGCTGACACTGTTCCAGCCTGTTTGTGGCTCCCTAGCCCCGGAAAACCGAGGCTGGGCTGGGGCAGGACAAGGAACATCCCTCCCCCCGAGCCCCCACAGGTGCTGCTGCAGGGCCGGAGTGCCCTCGGCTCCCGGGGATCTTTACTCATCCCAAACAGCAGCTTTGCTCCCAGGTGGATGTTTCTGGGATCAGTGGGAGCCCCTGGGCAGGGATTAAACCCGCTGGGTGTAGCAAAGCAGGAGCTTCTTGAGCCCTGCGTGGGGTGAATCCAACTCGCTCCGTGGGAAACCACGTGCCGTGGATCTGCTGCAGTGGAGGCTCCTGTGCTCGGTCCCAAGGGATGTGGTCCCTGTGGATCCACCTGGGTAGGGGACAGGGATGGGGAGTGTCACCTGGATAGGGGACAGGGATGGGGAGTGTCACCTGGATAGGGGACAGGGATG
>JAWWLV010000082.1:1434123-1447285 GCA_035041135.1 Platyrinchus mystaceus
CCAAACCTTCCCAAACCTTCCCTTCCCAAACCTTCCCAAACCTTCCCTTCCCAAACCTTCCCAAACCTTCCCTTCCCTTCCCTTCCCAAACCTTCCCTTCCCCATCTCTTTTTCAGATGGAGAAACTGAGGCACAGAGCTGGGAACTGCCTTGAGCAGCAATTCCTGAGCTTTGCTGAGGTTTTTCTTTAGCCCAAGTAGCCTCATCTGTCTGTCCCTTGGGGCAGACACCGTTTTCCTGCCTTTTCTGCCCCCCTCTCGGCTGGGAATCCCGCCGGGCCGTATCGCGGTGCCGGTCGGGTGCAGGAGGGAGGTCGGGATGGAGGGGCAGAGCATTCCCGGCCGTGCCGAGCAGCCCCGGGATGCGGTGGCGGCTGCTGCTCCTCTCCCGCTCCCCGAGCAGGTGCCTGCGGGGGAGGACGGCTGTGCTGGGAGCAGGATGGGCCGGAGCCAAATTCCCAGGACTCGCTGTGCCAGGAGCTGGCACCGGCTGGTGCTGCTGGGCGCGGTGATGCACAGGCTTGAGCTGGTGCCCAACTTCCCAGACAGCACAGCAAGAGAATCTCCAATCCCGGACACATTTCCACCTGAATGTGTCCGTCTGTCTCAGGCCGGGATGCCCGGGAGGCCATTGCAGAGATGGGATGCTCGTGGTCCTTCCCGAATTCCTCCAGCTCCGCTCCCTGCCTCTCCTTCCCCCCCTCCCAACCACCCGGAGCTGCCGCACCTCAGTTTCGCTCTCCACCTGCGTTTCTAACACATCTTCCCAACCTCTGGATTTGCAGAGCCCCTGCTCAGGAGCAGCATCAGCTGCTCCAGGTCCCGGCCGGGGCCGCGGGGTGGTGGCTGTCACCGGGCTGCCAATCCAGCCGGGAATTTTCGCTGCCTTTGGATCGCCGGCTGCCCCGCCGGAGGCAGCGACGCGCTCCCCGTGCCGATCCCGGCTCCTGGCGAGAGGCTGGAGCCGTCCAGGAGCTGCAGCGTTGAGTCATCGCAGCCTTTACGGTCACCTGGTCGTGCTTCGGGAGCCCCTGATTTCTCTCCAGCCTCAACGATCAGACACAGATTAACCGATTTCCTAACCTGAGTTGTGCCTCCCCCTTGCCAGAGGGTTTTGCTCTGCCCCATCTGGCCTGTGGGGCGGTGGGTGCTGCTGTTTGGGGTGTGCTGGGGCTTGGACAGATGAGCACAGGCAGGACCTGGGGGGGCAGGGGCGCTCCTGCCTCCCTGTGTGTCCCAGATGGCCGGGCACGTGGCTGTGTCCCCATGGATTGGCTCCTGGGTGGAGGTGTGTCCTCACACGTGGGGTGCTGTGTCTGTGTCTGTGGGTGCGAGGGGGTCTTTGTGTGCACCGGGGTCGATCTCACATGTCCTCACACTGGCAGGGGCTGTTGCACCCCTTCCCTTCCACACGTGTGTTTGCTCCTCTCCACAGCTTCTCTGCAGGCTCTGATCTGCATTCCCAGACCATGGAATCATTCAGGCTGGAAAAGCCCTCTAAGACCACCAAGCCAAACCCAGCACCACGGTGTTCACTACGAACCGTGTCCCCAGATGTCACATCCACACATCTTTTAAACCCCTCCAGGGATGGTGACTCCACCTCTGCCCTGGGCAGCTGTGCCAGGGCCTGACCACCCTTTCCATGGAGAAATTTTCCCTGATATCCAATCTAAACCTTCCCTGGTGCAACTTGAGGTCGTTCCCAAAGGAACTCATGGACCAGGCAGAGCCTGTCCCTGCCTGTCCATGCCTGTTCCATGTCCTTGGGAACAGAGAGAGGGGTCCATGACCACCTTTCCCTCCCCTTCCAGGTGCCTACTTGGTCCCATACCTGGTCCTGCTCATCATCATCGGCCTCCCGCTGTTCTTCCTGGAGCTGGCGGTGGGGCAGCGGATCCGCAGGGGCAGCATTGGAGTCTGGAATTACATCTGTCCCCGCCTGGGGGGCATTGGCTACGCCAGCTGCCTGGTGAGAGCACCCAAGGGAGCCCCCAGACCCCACCTCGGGCTGTGTGGGGCGGAACCAAACCCCGGGGGGAGGTTTGAGAGGTCAAGGGGTGCATCACCCCCCATCCCTGCACCCCAGGGAGGGTGGGGACAGTGTCACTGCCCTGTGATTTGAGGCCGTGTCCTCTCTCCTTCCTCTCGCCCCGCCAGGTGTGTTTTTTTGTGGGTCTCTATTACAACGTCATCATCGGCTGGAGCATCTTCTACTTCTTCAAGTCCTTCCAGTACCCCCTTCCCTGGAGCGAGTGTCCCCTCGTGAAGAACGGCTCGGTGGCCGGTAAGGAGCAGCCCTGGGGCCAGGGGGGGCTCAGCTGGGAGGGAGCAGCTCCCAGGGAAGGGGGGCTGAGGGGCACTGGGGACCCCCAACACCTGTAGCCGTCGCAGGTTGGGGCCACCGGAGGTTGAGGTGTCTCCTGGGACACCGAGTCCTCTCTGCTCACCCTGAGCACACGGAGAGCTCTCCCGTGGGTTGGATGAGGGTCTCCCACGCTGTCTGTCCCCCCACTGGTGGGATTTGGTGGCAGTTTGGGAATCCAGGGTGTGGGTTTTCAGGCTCCCTCAGTGTCTCGGTCAGCCAGGATCTGATCCAGGACCTGGCTGACCGAGACACTGAGGGAGCTAAAGGTGTTTAACATCTCCTGAGCACCTCCCTGGGACACTCCGGGGGGGTTTATAGCAAATAAAAACGTCTCTCCCCGTATTTAACACCTCATCTTCCCCGGACATGGTTTCATGTTCCGTCTCTCGGTTTTCCCGCTGAAAACAAATCCCGTTAATTCCAGAGGTTCCTCCCTTCCCTGACCTGCTCCGGTGGGTTTTTCCACACTAGATCAACCCCAGGAGGCAGTGGGGGACTCTCCCCCACCCTCTCACACCTCCTGCCCCGGCTCTGTTGCAGTTGTGGAGACAGAATGCGAGAGGAGCTCGGCCACCACCTACTTCTGGTACCGGGAGGCCCTGGACATCTCCAACTCCATCTCGGAGAGCGGGGGGCTCAACTGGAAGATGACCCTGTGCCTGTTGGTGGCCTGGAGCCTTGTTGGCTTGGCCATGATCAAAGGCATCCAGTCCTCGGGGAAGGTGGGTGTTGGTGGCCCCCTGAGCCTGGCTGGGCTTCGTCCTCAGGGCAGGAACCTCCCACCTCGTGCTCCCTCTCCTTTGACTGGGGTGGCAAACGTCTCCTTTGATGTTTGGTTTCAAAGTGCTTCAGGTGCTCTGGAAGCAGGAGGTGGCCAGGGGAGGATGGAGACCCTTCCTCCTGGCCTGGGGTAGCCGAGGGATGCTGAGTCCCTTGGGATGCTCCCACCTGCTCCACGGCTGGGGCCAGAATAAGATCAAACGAGGGCATAAGGAAGATGTTTATTCCAACCTGGAATCAGCCAGGGCAGCAAATCCACCCGAGGTTCAGCACTGGGAACACCCCACTCCGAGGGGTCCCACGGCTGCCTGAGGGACAAACCCCCCCCTGGGGTGGGAACCCCCCTTGTCCCCTGTGTGCTGTCGGCGGGCTGGAAGGGGAGGTGGGTGGGTGGGAAACGAGGCCGTGCCCGTGTTGGATCCCTCTGCTGCAGGTGATGTACTTCAGCTCCCTCTTCCCGTACTTGGTGCTGGTTTGCTTCTTGGTGCGGGGCCTTCTCCTGCGTGGGGCAGTGGATGGGATCATGCACATGTTCACACCCAAGGTGAGAGCCCCCACACCCTAAACAGGTCCTCCCCCTGGCTGCTCACGCCCCATTTCCCCTTTATTTTTCTTATGCCTCTTATTATTTCCCAATATTTCCCCTATTTTCCTCCCCACCCTAAAAATGAGAGTGCCGACCCCAAACCACCTCGGGGATCCTGATAGGTCGTCAACACCCAAAATTTAGGGTGTGTCCAGGACAGCCTCACAGACTCAGCCCCCCTCAGCATCACCCCACCCCCTCAGCTGCCCAGACACCAGGGTGGCAGGTGGGGAGGGGGGCCTAATATAAATATGAAGACTTCATGCTCTGTCTGGCAGCAAAATCTCTGCTGGTGGCATGTGCCTATTAATTAAGCAGCTAATTAATTAATTAAGCAGAGATGTAGATGAATCAGCTCGGCTGGCAAGGCTGTTGGAAGATATTAATTATGGGCTCTTGATGAACGATGCTGGGAGGCCTTTCCAGGCTGCGGCTCCGGCTCTCTGGAGAGGGGGGATGTGGTTGGGGGGGATTGGGAGTTAAACAGACTCCCCACCCACAGCCAGGATGTTGGATTTCCAGTGCTCCATGTGCTCTGGAAGGAGGAGGTGGCCAGGACACACATCACTGTGTGGACTGTGGGGGGACAGGGACATTGGGAGATGGAGCACCCAGTTCAGGCCCTGGAGCAGGAGGAGCACCCAGAGGGTCAGGTCAAACCCCTGCCCGACCTCCCCACTCCTCTGGGGGAAAGAGGAGGATTTGTGAGTGCTGGGTGAGTGCTGGGTGAGTGCTGGGTGAGTGCTGGGTGAGTGCTGGGTGAGTGCTGGGTGACAACCCGGCCATGGCAGATCGCACAAATCCCAGAATGGATTGTGTTGGAAGGGACCTCCAAGATCATCTCATTCCACCCCCCACCAAAACCGCTCCGAAACCAGCCCGGTCTGGAGGCCCAGCAGCCTTTCAGTGGAGCTCTGGCTCCTCTGGGGTGAGCTGTGGGTTCACCAGACCACTGAACTTCTCCTCCTGCCTTCCTCCCAAGCTGGACAAGATGCTGGACCCTCAGGTGTGGCGGGAGGCGGCCACACAGGTTTTCTTCGCCCTGGGCCTTGGCTTTGGGGGGGTCATCGCCTTCTCCAGCTACAACAAGCAGGACAACAACTGCCACTTCGACGCCACGCTCGTGTCCTTCATCAACTTCTTCACATCCGTGCTGGCCACCCTGGTGGTGTTTGCTGTGCTGGGCTTCAAGGCCAACATCATGAACGAGAAATGTGTGGTGGAGTAAGAGCTGCTTTTGATTCGTTTGGGGTGGGTGGGTCTTTGCTGCTGCTGCTGCTGGTTGTGTCAGGTCTGGAGGTGGCAGAGGAAGCGCTCTGGGCTTTGGTGGATACAAGTTCCTGATGGCCAAGACCTGTATTTCTAGAGGTGTCCCAGATGCTCCTGGTGCACAAATGGCAGGTAAATCCAACACATCTCACAGCACCTGAGAGGTTCTGCTGTCCCTTAGGAACGCTGAGAAGATCCTGGGCTACCTGAACACCAACGTGCTGAGCCACGACCTCATCCCACCCCACGTGAACTTCTCCCACCTCACTGCCAAGGACTACAACGAGATGTACCGGGTGATCATGACGGTGAAAGAGGGGCACTTCAAGGAGCTGGGCTTGGACGCCTGCCTGCTGGAGGACGAGCTCAACAAGGTACCTGGTGGCACCCCCACCCCCACTGCCCCTCCCTGTGTCAATCCTGGGCACGTGGATCTGGGAAAACTTCTCTTAGAGACCCTCCAGGGCTGGGAAATCCACGCCCTTGCGCTTTTCCCCTCGTGGTCTGCAGCGACTGTGGGGATGCTCCCCCTTCATCCCTCCCCCCATGGCCTCAGGATGCCATGAGGGAGACACAACGGAGACCACGAGGAGGGGGCAAGAAAGAGGCTTTATTGTTCTGGGTTTAGGTATTTATAGGTCTTTTTGGGTTGTTATCTACACCCAATGAGAACCCAGAGATTTTAACCAATAGAAAAACTTACACAAACTTTTAGGGACAGTTCTAGGGATTCTGGGGCTTTTAGGGGGTTTCTGGGAAGGGGAAAAGGCGACTCAGGGAAAAAACAAAGGAATCCATTTTGTAATCTATATTACACGAAAGCTTTTGATTTTAGGACACATTTTACGGGATTTTTTCATTTTTGAAGCTGCATGTCTTCTGCAACAGGAACAGACCTTTTGGAGGCTTTGGTTCCTCTTGGGGGGCTCAGCTGACCCTGCCAATGCAGGGAATGACCCTTGGGGAGGTCCCTCCCGGGATCGGGGGGAGGTCTGTCCATAGCAAGTCTTGCAGGGTCACTCATCACCAGTGCCAGGCTGGGGCTTTCTTTCCTTGAGGACTGGTCCAGGCAGGGAGAACCTGAGCCATTCAGGGGCTCGAGGTCTGTGTCCCTGATGTGTTTCTTCCCACCTGTCATTCCCATGTCCCCCTCAACAGTCGGTGCAAGGGACTGGCCTGGCCTTCATCGCCTTCACTGAGGCCATGACCCACTTCCCGGCGTCGCCCTTCTGGTCCGTCATGTTCTTCCTGATGCTGATCAACCTGGGCCTGGGCAGCATGATCGGGACCATGTCGGGCATCACCACCCCCATCATCGACACCTTCAAGGTGCGCAAGGAGGTGTTCACAGGTGAGGTCGTTTCTCCTGCAGCCTCCTGGGGAAGGGGTGGGGGGTCCCCGTGGCCCTGAGGGGACGTTCCAGGGCAGTGTGGACACAGTGGGGGTGAACTGGGCCCTGCCAATGCAGGGAGTGGCCCTTGGGGAGGTCTTGGTGTCCCTCAAGGTGGGGTTTGCTGACCGTGCCGAGGCAGGGAACACGCAGTGACTGAGGGGACGCTCCCCCTTTGCCCCTCCCCCCAGGGCCTCAGGATGCCATGAGGGAGACAAATGGAGATCACCAGGAGAGGGGGGGCAAGAAAGAGGCTTTATTGTTCTGGGTTTGGGTATTTATAGGTCTTTTTGGGTTGTTATCTACACCCAATGAGAGTCCAGAGGTAACATCCAATAGGAAAATTTATACAAACTTTTAGGGACAGTTTTAGGGATTCTGAGGGATTTAGGGGGTTTCTGGGAAGGGGAAAAGGTGACTCAGGGGAAAAAACAAAGGAATTCATTTTGTAACCTGTATTACACAAAGGCTTTTGATTTTAGGACACATTTTACAGGATTTTTTCATTTTTGAAGCTGCATGTCTTCTGCAACAGGAACAGACCTTTTGGAGGCTTTGGTTCCTCTTGGGGGGCTCAGCTGACCCTGCCAATGCAGGGAATGACCCTTGGGGAGGTCTTGGTGTCCCTCAAGGGGGTTTGCTGACCGTGCCAAGGCAGGGAATAGATCCTGGGGAGGTCTTGGTGTCCCTCAGGGGGCTCTGCTGACCACCCCTCTTTGCTCCCCACAGTCGGTTGCTGCATCTTCGCCTTCCTAGTGGGGCTGATCTTCGTGCAGCGCTCTGGGAACTACTTTGTCACCATGTTTGATGATTACTCAGCCACGCTGCCTCTCACCGTCGTGGTGATCCTGGAGAACGTCGCCGTGGCCTGGATTTACGGCACCAAAAAGTAAGGAACTTGTGCAGCCAAAGGAATAACTGTGCTGAAAAAAACCCAAACACCCTCCTTCCAGCTCTTTTCCATGTGGTTTTTTTTTTCTCCAAGAGAAAAGCTCAGTTCACCTTCATCCTCCTGCCCTGGTGTAACTGAGCCCCAGGAGCAGGTCCTCTCTGTGGGTGTCTCCTGGTGGTTGTGGTGTCCTGTGTCCCCCTGAGAATGACCTTTTTCCTGAGGTTTCCAGGTCCTTCTGGAAGGACACCTCGTTCCCCCCACAGTGCTTCTTGTTGGCCAGAGCAAAGGATGCTCTGGATAATGCTCAAAATGCCTTTTCCTTAGGAGTTTCTCACAAATCCCACAGGCTTGGGGGACACTGAGACGCTCCCCAAAACCAGCTGGGTTCTGCCCCAAAGCACAATTCACAAGAGGGGCTCCTGGGAGGGAATTTGTGCCTCAGAGGTGGGGAGGACAGCAGGATTCCCCCTCTCCCCCGGCAGGTTCATGCAGGAGCTGACGGAAATGCTGGGATTCCGGCCCTACCAGTTCTACTACTACACCTGGAAGTACGTGTCCCCCATCTGCATGGCCGTGCTCATGACGGCCAGCATCATCCAGCTGGGAGTCAGCCCGCCGGGATACAGTGCCTGGATCAGGGAGGAGGTGAGCACAGCCCCTCTCCCCATCCCAGGGGTCTTGGCTGAGCAAGGGGGGAGCTGCAACTACCCTGTTCCTCCCTCCTCTGCTCCCCTCTCCCGGGTGACCCTCTGCGAGCAGCGGGGTTTGTCCCCCCCCTCCCGGCCCAGACGTCTCCACCCGGTTCTGACCACGGCCTGAAGTTTGGGTGTGGATTTTGGTTGCTCTCTGTCCTTCCCCTCGATTGGAACCCCCTCTCTGCCAGCTCCAGGTGCCCCCGAGGACGGAGTCTCGCGGGGATTGTCTCACCCTTCAGAGACCTGGTGCCTGGTGGGCATCACCCCTGCTGTGACAGCCCCTTGACAGTAACATCCCTTCCTTCCAGGCTGCTGAGAAGTTCCTGTTCTACCCAACCTGGGCCATGGCCATCCTCATCTCCCTGATCATCCTGGCATCCCTCCCCCTGCCCCTGGTCTTCATCCTCCGGCAGTTCCACCTCGTGTCCGACGGCTCCAACGCCCTCTCCGTCACCTACAAGAAGGGCCGGATGATGAAGGACATCTCCAACCTGGAGGACAACGACGAGACCCGTTTCATCCTGAGCAAAGTGCCCAGCGAGACCCCGTCCCCCATGCCCACCCACCGCTCCTACCTGGGGCCTGGCAGCAATTCCCCCATGGAAATGAGCGGCGCTCCCAACGGACGATACGGGAGCGGATACCTCCTGGCCAGCACCCCCGAGTCCGAGCTGTGACGGCCCCCCTGCCCACCCCCACCTCCCCCCTCACCGGGAGAGGAGGGCACTGGGGAGTGGATCCTGGCTCGTCCAGGCAACGGGAAAAATTCATTAACAAGGAAGACGATGAAGAAGAAGAAACCCCCCCCTCTTAAAATCATAGCCCAAAGCAGCCGTTTCTGAGGTGACGCCGGGAAGGAGGGATTTGAGGGAGGGGCAGGACTCCTCCGACAACCCTCGGCTGAAAGGCAGGACAACCCCCCCCTCGGGACCCCTCCCGGGGGCGGGAGGAGGAGCAAGAGACGCTGCAACACCTTTCCGAGAGAGCCGTTCTCAAATCCGAAGCGAAGAATCTCTTTTCTAAGCAGCTGATGGTTGGAACAAGGACCTGGAGGCAGGTCGGGAAGCCAAGCCCGCTCCCTCCTGTCGCCCAGCGCTCTTCCCTCCTGTCCTTTGTCCTTTATCCGGGAGGAGTCATGGCCTTATTCCAACGAGCACAATTTAACCCTCGATGTTCAGAGCACAAAGAGGTGCTGTTGTCGTCACCGTCGTCGTTGTTGTTGTATCTCCTGTAGGTTTTTATAGCTGTGGACACACCCGAATAAGCCCCCAAAATCCTGACCGGGGTTGGCAGAGGGAGCAGCACGGGGGTGGGGGTGGGGGGTGGCCGGGGCTGTGGATGGTGGATCCTTGGAATCTTTGTTGCCACCAGCACGGGAACAGTGGCTGGGGGTGGTTTGGAGGCACGGGGATGGAATGGCTGTGGGATGAAGTGGCAGTTCTTGCGTTGAGCGGCAGAAGGACTTGTGAGGGGATGGTGGTTGGGACGGGTGAGCGTTGTGGGGTCTGGCTGGGGGGCAGGAGAGCCCTCCTGGAGTTGCTCCTCCCACGTGGGGTGTTCTGCTGAACCAAAATCCCCGGCACGGTGATGGTCTCTCCTCTTGCTCCTCTCTTCAGATGGCCCAGAGGGACACCCGGAGGAGCTGTGGGACATCCACAGTCCTGGTTTAGCTCTCAGGAAACCACTCCCTGCTTTACCTCCCGTGCCCCTCCAGCCAAGGGGAGCTGGGCAGTGATTCTCTCTGGACTTGCCTCCTCATTTCTCCTCGTGTTCCCTCTGACCCCCTCCTGTTGCACCCCCATAGGAGCTCACCAGCCTTTGGATGGGGGTGACCAGTTTTTGGGGACCACAGGCATCCTTTGGGAATCGCAGGAGTGGGAGATTCCAGATCTCCTGGGCTCTTGATGACGGTGGGGAGCCCCCACTGGAGCCCAGGGGCCTTTGCTATGCCCGTCCCTGTGTTTTGGGGGATCAGATTGATGTCCCTTCATGTTGTTTCTCCCCAGGTTGTTTGGGAAAGGGTGGGATCTCCCAGCCCTGAGTCTCTCCCACTGGGACTGGGGGTCATTTCCCGAATTCCCTGAATGCCACACGTAGCCAAGCACTTCTGCTGAGGGTCCCAGTATAACCTGGCACATTCCCCCTTTCCCAGTGGGTACAGGGAACCAGCAGCCTGTTCAGGCTCTCTCTCCCTCTCAGCACTTTGCTGTGGCCTCCAAAAGCTGGGGGAGCACCTCATCCCGGGTTCTGCTGGGCTTGGGTCGTGCACAAAGGCATTTCAGGCCAGTCTGAAGGTCAGGTTTGGGGGTGCTGGTCCATGAGTCCTTCTCTCCCCTCCCTCCTCTGCTTTCCTGTCAGTGGCTCTTCTTCCACCTTGGTTTTGTCTGGGAGGTGAAGGCAGGAGGTACCTGCTCCTTTCACCAAATCCCTGACCTCTCTCAGCATTCCTGGGGCCAGGAGGTTCCCCACAGTGGCATCTCCTGTGGGTTCTGATCCTTTATTTGTAGTCCTTCTTTGTGGGCTTGGCTGGTGACCCGGGGACTCTTCCTGGACAATTAACTCAAGCCCTTCATCAACCCTTTTTTCCAGGGTAAAACAGAGGCCTGGACTGAACTGAGGCAGCTCAGTGACGGCTCTGAGAGGCACCAGATCCGTGTGGTCAGGATCAGCAATGATCCTGTCCCCTTCCCCATCCCTCCAAGGTCTTTGTCCTTCCCCTTGCCGTGCAGAGGACACTGAAATGTCCCCACTGCACCACCCCGGAAGGGAGAAGCCCAAACCTGGGGGGTTTCCCTCATCCTTAGTCAACATGTTCCTTCCCATCTCTGTCCAGATCCATCTCCACCCGACCAGCAAAGCAGGATGAGCCAAATCGTTGCCCCCTTTCCCTGAGCCCGAGGGCCGCATTCCCCCCGCAGCTCCCGTGGAGTCGGCGGAGCGGGACGCGTCCCACGGCCAAAACGCTTCATCCCATCCACCCCCAGCCTGGGATGTTCCTGGAATCCCGAGGGGGAGGGTGGGAAGGATTCACTCCCCGTGTCTCCCACCCCATTCCAAAACCAGCCAGGGAGGCTTTGCTCCTCCCCTTTGCTTCCCTCCCCTCTCCTCGCAGCATCAACAGGAGGCAAAGTCAACAGGATGGCAACAAAAAAGAGCTATATTATATATATATATACATATATATATATATATAAAATATATACAGAGAGAGGAGATGGAATAATAACCTAGAGATTCTCTATTTCTATTGTATATTTATTCTGTAAATGTCACTGTAAATGCTGTTAAATGACAAACCGTACTCCAAAGTGGCCCGTGACCTATTTTCGTTCCCAGTGCTGTACAGATCAATTCTCATTCTAGAGAGGGACATATTTTTAACCTTTTTATTTCTTGTCCGTGGGACGGGGGGGTAGGCGTCCCTTTCCCTCTGCCCTCAGCCTAGGGAGGGTCCAACTATCCCGGGCGGATCCTGCAGAGAGGAAGAGGAGGAGGAGGAGAAAGAGGAGGAGGAGGAGAAAGAGGGACGGCACCTTTACTTTTATCTGTGGAAATGCTGTGTTTTGTCGTGGCATTCGATGTTAGACGCGGCGTGTGTGTGTGTGTGTGTGTGGGGGGTGTTTTAAGTGTCGTCGCGCGTGTCCGTGCGTGGGGTGTGCGCGTGTCCGTGGCTGTGCCTGGGTTTAGGATTCACTTCTGGCTGTTCTCTCTCGCTTTCCTGGCCTGCCTTGGGCGGGGGTTGGGGGCGTTTCTCCCGCTCGCCGGGGCAGGTTCTCCCTCCGCGCTCCTCCTTGGGGTCCCGGGCTGTGGGTGGGACCGACTGCCAGTGATTTTTAGCCCTGTAAATCACGGGTTTTTTTCCCCTCTCTCTCTGCACAGAGGCACAGGGAATAGGGAATAGCTGCTAGTTGTGAGCACAGGCACTTTTTCAGCTTTCCTCCGGGCAGCGGGATGAGGACGGGGGAACCGCTGCCGATGTCCCTGTCACATCAGCTCCCTGCTCGGTTCCCGGCCCGGATCCTGCTGCTTGGAGCAGTGTGCTGTCCCTGGCTGGGGGACAAGGAGCTGCTGGGGGGGTTGGGAGGGGTCCAAACCCTGCGGACAGAGCTGGGGAGGGGCTCAGTGCGTCTGGAGAAGGCAGAAAGGAGGTTGCAGGGGGGGTCTGTAGGGCTGGAGTTGGGATGCTCCATCCCCCAGCACCGGGCTCTGCTCCAGGGGCTGGACCTGGATCCCGGTGCCAGTCAGAGGGGACTGATGGCACCAGGTCCCCACGTGTCCCACGGCTCAATCCTCCAGAACAGCCCCTGCCTCACCTCCCAGCCCTCACCCAGATCCTGACAGGCCACATGAAACCCCAGCGCCTCCAGGAGCGACTCCCACTGCCTTCTCCTGCCCCCTATCCCAGAGCTGGGTGGCCTTGGTGGCCGGGACAGTGGCCTTGGTGGCCGGGAGGGACAATGCACGGCCAGGGGAGCACCCAGGAAGGAGCTGCTTCCCCTGGGGAAAGCACAAGGCTGGTAAAACCCTCCTGTACAGGTAAAAGCACAGATCCCATTGTGGCACATCCCCCGTAGTTCCCACTCAGGCTCCTCGGCCATCGACAGAAACCCTGTAAGAGCTGTATCCAGAGTCTGATTAAAAGTCTCTTCTTACCAAACATTTTCTCATCGAGTCTCTTCTCTGCCTCTGTTTCCTTTCTCTGGGTGGGCTTTGGGGGTCTCTCTGAGGTGTTTGGAGTGGCAGAGAGATAAAGCAAAAGGCATTGTTGGCATCCACGGGCATTGGGGTCTGTCCTTCCCTGTCCTGTCCTGTCCTGTCCCCACTATTGTCCTCTTGTGTCCCCTCACCCCTCCCTCTGTCCAGCATCAGCCCCTGAAGATGCCTCAGGAGCAAAGTGGAGGTTGTTTTCCATCTTGGACCAGTTCAACCAGCACACAGCGGCTTTGTGGGGCAAATGGACTGGTGAGAGGCAGCGTCTGCCCCTCCGCAGAACACACGGCCAGCCCCAGTGCTGGGGGCTCACCCAGAGCACTGGGGGGTCCTGCAAGTCTGGAGAATCTTCCTGCACAAGGATTTCCAGCCGTCCCAGATGCCTTCAACTATTGGGAACGAGCTTGGACACAGGTTTGGTGGAGAGAGGGGCATCCCTTCCCTTCCCTTCCCTTCCCTTCCCTTCCCGTGCC
>JAWWLV010000082.1:1451209-1473121 GCA_035041135.1 Platyrinchus mystaceus
GGGGGGTGGGGGGGGGGGGGGGGGGGGGTGGGGTGGGGGGGATGGAGGGATGGATGGAGGGATGGGAGGATGGAGCGGAGGGAGGGATGCGGGGATGGGAGGGAGGACAGCGGCGGGGGACGCCGTGGGGGGGGGGGGTGTGCTGAGGGACTGGGCGCTGGACCGGGGGGTCTCCGGCCCCCCGGCGGGGCGGCGCCGGCTCCCGTAACCCCGCCGCTCGCTCCCGGCTCTATAAAAGCCCCGCCGAGCCCCGCAGCCGCTCCCGCCGCCTCCCCCGCGCCGAGCCCCGGGGAGGCAGCGCCGGGGAGCAACAGGCCCCCCTGGCCCGGCCACGCGTGAGCGGAGCCCCTCCTGGGAGGGGGAGCGGGAGGGGAGGCGGAGGGGGCGCATCCATCCCCAGCTCTCCCCGCTGGGGACCGGGGACTTGCCCCCCAGGCCGCCGCCCCCTCCCCGAGCCCGGCCCGGGGAGGGCGGAGGGAGCCGCCGGAGCGGGAGGGGCGGGCGGCGGGCCCCCCCCCGCGCCTGGCGCTGCAGGTACCGGGCGGTGGGGGGGGGGACACGGCGCCCGGCGGGGCTCAGCATCTCCCCCAGCCCTTCCCCAGCATCCTCCCGGCTGGGCCCGCAGCCCCCCCCACAGCCCGCCCCGGGGCCCCTCCATCCCGTACTTGTTGCTGCCCGGCAGGGCTGGACTGGCTCCCGGTTTAGGGCGGTTTTATTCGGGGGGGGTGGTTTGGGAGGGGGTGGAGGTTGCAGCCTCCCCTGCTGTCCCCCGGCAGGCAGCGGTGTCCGGCTCGGCTCCAGCTCGTTCCCCCCGAGGCCAGAGCCGAGCCTGAGCCTCCCCTTTTCCCCTCCCCAGCCCCATCCGTGCCCCCTTCTCCCGCCTCTGCCGACCCCCAGCTCCTCGCCCGGAGGAAGGGTGCGCGTTCCGTGCATCTCCCATCCACCGAAATCTATGATCAGCTCGGTGTGTGTCTCCTCCTACCGTGGACGCAAGTCTGGGAACAAACCACCCTCCAAAACATGCCTGAAGGAAGAGATGGGCAAAGGGGAAGAGTCGGACAAGATCACCATCAACGTGGGGGGCACCCGGCATGAGACCTACAAGAGCACCCTGCGGACTTTGCCGGGCACCCGCCTGGCCTGGCTCGCCGACCCCGACGCCCAGAGCAACTTTGACTTTGACGGGAAGAGCAACGAGTTCTTTTTCGACCGCCACCCGGGGATCTTCTCCTACGTGCTCAACTACTACCGCACGGGGAAGCTGCACTGCCCCGCGGACATCTGCGGGCCCCTCTTCGAGGAGGAGCTCACCTACTGGGGCATCGACGAGACCGACGTGGAGCCCTGCTGCTGGATGACCTACCGGCAGCACCGCGACGCCGAGGAGGCCCTGGACATCTTCGAGAGCCCCGAGCCCGGTGGAGGGGCCGGGGGAGAGGAGCCTGAAGAGGAAGGGGGTAGGGAGATGGCCCTGCAGCGCCTGGGCGTGGACGACAGGCCCCCCGGGGCGGCGGGGGCTGCTGGAGGGGGTGGCTGCTGTCGGAACTGGCAGCCCAAGACGTGGGCGCTCTTTGAGGATCCCTACTCGTCCAAGGCGGCCAGGGTAAGATCCCGGAACGCACCGGTGGGGACGTGGGATGGGGCCCTGCTGGGGTTGTGCCTTCAACTCCCTGTCCCTGTGGTGAGATGGACTTTCCCTGTGGTTTATGTGGGTCCCCTCGTTGCCATCCCCCTCCTCCCATCGGGCACATCGGCCGTCTCCCATCCTACAGGACACCAATTCCACCAGCTCCCAGTCTCCTCCCAGTGCGTCACGCCTGGGGAAGCTGGGCTGAAACTGGAGGCAAACCCAATCCCTGCCCCCTTGGCACCCTCAGGTGCTGCCTGGGCACCTCTTGGGCACACGGAGACGAGAGATTGTTCTTGGAAAGGCTGAGCCCTGGCAGAGGCCGAGGATGCTCCAGGACAAGCTTGGGTTCCTCTCGTTGGAAACACCAAAACCCACCTTCAGTGGCCAAGGTGTGGAGGGGGGGTCAGGGCTGGTCCTCGAGCAAATGGGATCCTCATGGCTGTCCCCAAGGAGCTTGTGCTCCTCTGCTGCAGCAGCAGCAGCCCCAAAGGACACCCCGTGGCCCCCCTGTCCCCCACTGTCACCGTGTCAATGCTGCCCATGGTGCCCATGAGGACATGGTGCCCATGAGGACATGGTGCCCATCAGGACATGGTGTCCATCAGCACATGAGAGCACAGGCTCTCAGCTGCTAACACACAAAACATCCCCTCCCTGAACCCCCCCCCACATGTCCCCATGGCCCCAGCACCGTGTGCTCACACACATGAGCAGGACCCCACACCCACAGCCCCCCCTGGGCACGCAGACAGTCCCTACCCATGGGCACTGACATGCCTGGGATGTTTTCCCCAAAACCAGGCACATCTCCAGGCTCTCTGTGCATGTGTCTTCTCTCTCAGCTGCTCTCAGGTCACCCCCAAAACCCCCAATCCTCAGACACCACCCACCCCTGTACCTACCCTGTCCCATCCCCCGTCATGCCCCGCTCATAAACCTGCCCCACACACCCAGACAGGCATTTGGGGACTGAAAGGGATCCTGGATGCACTTAGAGGTGTAAAACAAACCCTGTCGATGTCAGGAAATCCTGCGGGCATTTCACACCCATTGGGGCAGGGGTCAGATGGGCAGGGAGGTGTTTGTGCAGCACAGACACACAGGATGCTCAGGCAGTGAGAGCTGAACCCCTTTTAAGAGGGGAACTCGCTCCTTTGCCCACCTCTGCGGCCTCCTCACCTCAGGGAGATGCCGAGTGGTGCAAAGCTCCAAGTGAAAAAACTCCACAAAATTAAAAATAAACCCAAGCACAATAATTCACCTCCTTAACACCCCGCAAGGGGTGGCGTTATTTGGATCTGCTTTTCCCGTGTTTCCTGTTTTCCTGTTGGTGCTGAGCTGCTCCTGGAAAGGCTTTAGAAGCAGGAATGTGTTGGAGGGAGCAGAGGTGGTTGTGATGGAGCCCTGGCTGGGGTTGGAGTGGGACTGGTTTGTACTGGGAGCTCCCTTCTTGCTGCTCTGTGTTAGAGGCTCAGCAATGCCATGGGAATGGCCACCTTTCCAGGGAAAAATACCGGTGTAGCCTTGGAGAAGGGGGGAATCTGAGGCCCAGAGCAGTGAAACCAACCCAAGTGAGCTCAACTTGCCCAGTGTTCCCTGTTTGGAGTGACCATCCAGCTCTGGGACGTTCTGGGGCCCACGAGCATCTCTGTGGGTGCAATGCTCATGGGGCTGCCCTGAGGTTTGGGGTGGTGGGGATTTCTTTAACACTGCCCCGTTTTGGGGTGCTGAGGTTTGGGGTGGTGGGGATTTCTTTAACACTGCCCCATTTTGGGGTGCTGAGGTTATGGAAGTGGTCAGGATTTCTTCAATTCTGCCCCATTTTGGGGCTTCCCCATTCCTTTCCAGAGCCAAAGGGGTGCTGTTGGTGGCAGGGAACGCTCCAGAGCAGCCAGTCTTGGTGCATTTTGCCAAACCTTGGGAAGCAGCATTCCCAGGGTGTCCATGTAAACCCTGAGCTGTGACTGAGAGTCTCAGGAGCTGAATTTCTCCCTATGGAGCAGCCCCTCAGGCCCTGACTCAGTTGCCTCCTGGCTGTTTCCATCTTTCCCTGTCTCCAGCACTTCTCCTGCTGAGCTGGTTAGAAATGCATGCTTAGAAATCCTCCCCTTAAAGTTTTTCACCCCTTTTCCATGTCCCACTGATGGGATCCCTGAGTCCTCAGCCCAGTCCACTCCAATCCGAGGGAATTTGGTCCCTGGTGCAGCTGCTGTCCAGGCTGGAGTTCAACACTTTTTCTCCCCGTGAGAAACTGCCCTGGCTGGGATTTCACCTCTACTTCCAAATTCCTCCTCCGTGGAGCTCCTCATTATTTTTCCCAATTTGGAGAGCCCTGGCCTCGCTTCCATGGGCACTGCCAGGCTGGTGAGCCCCTGCAGGGCCATGGATTTTTTTGGGAACACCCTTCTCAAGCTGTTGAGTGCAGGTTGAGATCATGTGGATCATCAGCAGGTTCTGGAAGACTTGTTTGGGGGAGTTCTGGTGTGTACTGGTGGTACTGGGTGAATACATTAGATTTGATTTTATTTTAAAGGCATTTTGGAAGAGAACTTGACTTTTGAGCAGAGACTGAGTGAGACATCTTGGGTCAGGCACAAAACTGGAGCAGCACTGCTGGTCTGGGGGGGACACACGATGGTTTGCACTGACTGTGAACCCGACTCTCCTATTTTTAGAGTTTGTTTTTGCTCCTGGAGCTGAATCAGGTCTCACCTCACTCTCACACAGCAGAGCTGCTTCATTACCCGACTGTTCACAGGGTCTCACCCCCTTCCCTGGTCTTTTATATTTTTTCCTGCTTTGCTTTGAGTCCAAGTTTTTACTCCCGAGGTTTTCCCGAGATTCCCCACACAGGGAAACTCAGGAACATGAGTCAGCCGTCGGCTGAGAGCAGATTATTTTGGCTGTGCCACTGCTGTGTAGGGACACTTGTCTGGCTAAACCGGCCCTGAGACCCCACTTTTTGTTGGATTTGCTTCCCAAGATTTGCTTCCCAAACTGCACGTGGCTCATTAGCCTTCAGATCCACCCCCTGTGGCCCAGTGGGGTCTGAGGAGCATCTCATCCCATCCCTGAGCTGGTGCCTGGGGTGGGAGAATCACCTTCCAGAGGTTTCCCCAGCAATTAATGCCCGGTTTTACCTTCCCACCGAACCCTTGGAGGGCTGACACTCTGTGTGCCGTCCCCACCTCGGGTTTGCCCTCGGGGACACCCCTCGGGGATGCTCCTGGCAGGCTCTGGCCTTGCAGGACGAGGTTGGGTTTTTTCCCCCAGCGTGACTCAGGCTCTTCTGTGCTGCTGATTCACTCCAGCCAAGGGCCGGGGCTGCCTCCTGGAGCAGCCTGGTGGAGCGGCTCTTCCCAACGGAGCCACGGGGTGGGATGGACAGCAAACGGCCTCATCCTGCTCAGCGCAGATGCAGCAAAGGGGCTGCAGCAGGATCTGCCCCCAGGGAGCCGAACCCGCTGTGGTTTTGTGCTGGGGGGAAGGTGGAACAGGAGCTTTTCTGCTCAGAGGCTTTTTCCTTTTTTTTTTTCCGAGGGCTCTCGGAAACAGATTCTCTGGGAAAAGGACTCACCATGAGCTCATCCTGCTGGGAGGGGGCTGAGCAGGATTGATGGGGCGCCACGAGGTGGTTCTTTCTGACACAGCCTCTGATTTCCACCCTCCTGGCTGATGTCCACGAGGAGGAGGTGGCGTGGAGGGGACGAAGGTCTCACTGGTCTGCCAGAGGGGACAAATGGGGACATCTGGGTGCCAGCAGGCCCAGCCCTCGGCTGAGCTCTGCCTGCTCCTCTCCTTGTCCTGCCCTCTCAGGGCACATCGTCCACCACGGACCCTCAGGGAGCAGGGAAGGGGTGAAAGGATGTCTCTGACACATCCAGACCCCAAACCTCGCAGCCGTGAATGATGGGAACCCATCGTCTGGTGCGGTTTGGGATGCACGTAGTGGATTTTGTCCTCTTAAAATTTAAGATTTAAATTCCTTAAATTTTGTGTCTGCTCCCAGCAGAGTCTCACTCTAATCCCAGGCTGTTCCAGGTCTCACTTCATCCCTGTCACTGCCACAGTGACACATCTCCAGCCACAGCTGGAGCCCAGCTCACCTTCCCAAGGGCAGACGGCAGCACTTGGAGAAAGGTTCCATCCCCGGACACTGAGGTTTGCTGCCAACTCACAGGACAGGCCCAGGGACCCTTCCCTGCTCTCCCCCCTCAGCCTTGCCCTAGGGGCTGGCAGCTCCTGGGGTGTTCGGAGCCTCCCCCAGAGAGGAGAGGCTGCCCCACGTCACTCACGGCCTGTGCAATTCCCGCTTTCTCAGGTCGTCGCTTTCGCCTCGCTCTTCTTCATCCTGGTCTCCATCACGACCTTCTGCCTGGAGACACACGAGGCCTTCAACATCAACGTCAACGTGACGGAGACCCTCGTGGTGGGCAACACCACGACGGTGCTGCTGACACACAAGGTGGAGACGGAGCCCATCCTCACCTACATCGAGGGCGTCTGCGTCCTGTGGTTCACCCTCGAGTTCCTGGTCCGCATCATCTGCTGCCCAGACAAGCTCCTCTTTGTCAAAAACCTGCTCAACATCATTGACTTCGTGGCCATCCTGCCCTTCTACCTGGAGGTGGGTCTCAGCGGCCTGTCCTCCAAAGCTGCCCGGGACGTGCTGGGCTTCCTGCGGGTCGTCCGCTTCGTGCGGATCCTGCGGATCTTCAAGCTGACGCGGCACTTTGTGGGTCTCCGGGTGCTGGGGCACACCCTGCGCGCCAGCACCAACGAGTTCCTGCTCCTCATCATCTTCCTGGCCCTGGGGGTGCTGATCTTCGCCACCATGATCTACTACGCCGAGCGCATCGGGGCCAAGACGTCCGACCCCACCGGGAACGACCACACCCACTTCAAGAACATCCCCATCGGGTTCTGGTGGGCCGTGGTCACCATGACCACGCTGGGCTACGGCGACATGTACCCCAAGACCTGGTCGGGGATGGTGGTGGGGGCTCTGTGCGCCCTGGCCGGGGTGCTGACCATCGCCATGCCCGTGCCCGTCATCGTCAATAACTTTGGGATGTACTATTCCTTGGCCATGGCCAAGCAGAAGCTGCCAAAGAAGAAGAAAAAGCATATACCCCGCCCGGCCCCGCTGGACTCCCCCACCTACGGCAAATCCGAGGAAAACTCACCCCGGAACAGCACCCAGAGCGACACCTGCCCCTTGGCGGTAGAGGAGGGGGTGACCGAGCGGAAACGGTCAGGTGAGACCCCAAAGGTGGGGAGTGGGGAGGGGGGAGAGCTCCGGGAGCAGCCAAGGCAATCCTTTTGGTGCCCTGTGTCCCAGAATCCCTGGGGATGGTGCAGGGTGGGGCCTCCAGCTCTGGGGTGAGGGAGAACTCGGTGTAGGAGCGGCTGGGGCCGTTGGGTGGGAGGCTATTGGGGGCCCCAGTGGTGGACCGGGATGCTGCAGATCAAGTCCCCCCTCCAGGAAAGGGGGGAAGGCCTTATCCTGCTCTTCCAAAGGCCATATCCTGCTCTTCCAAAGGCCTTATCCTGCTCTTCCAAAGGCCTTATCCTGCTCTTCCAAAGGCCTTATCCTGCTCTTCCAAAGGCCATATCCTGCTCTTCCAAAGGCCATATCCTGCTCTCCTAATGGTGTAGATCAACTTACCAGGGTAGGATTCCAGGTGTCCCCACACAGCCCACCTCTCCCTCACGCTGACAGAGGTAAGGCCACTCACCCAGCTCCCACCTAAGCCTGGTCATGCCCTTGGGATAGATTTTCCTTTGCTTCCTCCCACCATAAATCATGGAAACTTCCATCAAAATGGATAAACCCCCGGATGTTCCCTGGGCCTTGACCCCCCCCTCCCCGTTCATTTTCTGGTAGACACAATCCCTGCACGGCTGCTCCAAATCCTGAGCAAAACCAACCCCTGGACATTTATTATTTGCTCTCATCCTGTAGTTTGGGGTTTGGCCAGTCCTTCCTTCGGGTCAGGATAGGGCACAGATCCAGCTGTGGGGCAGTTGTTGGTGGGCACCACCCCTTGGGCTCAGCCTGGGGGGTCTCTGAGAGCCCTGTCCCTGTGTCACCGCTGCCTGTGGTGGCTGCTCTGCCCTTTTCCCCTTGGTTTGCTGCCAGTGGCACCTCTGGAACAGCTGGAACAGGAGGCACCACGGTGGGGTTTTGTCCTGCACCAACATGATGCTCCCCGAGGTCAGCCCTGAGCAGCTGGGACGTGTGTCCTTCAGCTGTGGAGCTCTGAATGCCCCCAAAGAGCTTTTTAATTGATAAATCCCCCTTTTCCATGTGCCTACACAGCCCATCTGCCCCAGGAGCCCTGGCAGTGGGGAGCAGGAGCTCTGTAAGAAGCAGGTCAACCCCATCCCTTCACCCCAACACCCCCCCCCAGGAGCTCAGGCCAGGCCCTGATGTGGCAGAGCCCCCTCTCAACTAAGGGACCAGGGGACTCAGGTGACATAAAGCAGCACTTCCCACTACCCCGAGCAGCCACTTCCTCAGCGGTGAGAATTTCTGGAGAGCTGATTCCCACCAACCAGGCGGGCGGATCTCAAAGACCCAGAGGTGTTTCCTTCCCAGCTTTGGCTTCACATGGGGTTTATAACCCTCAGCAGGGCCAGAGCTGCTCTTGGCTGCTTGGAATTAAGTCTGGGATAGCCCTGCTCCCCTGGTTACTCCAAGCTCACGTGTGCAGGCTGGGATTGTCCCTGTGAACGGGTGGGTTTTGCCTGGACTGTCCACAGCCTGCTTTCATCTGCTTCCTTGAACGGTCTGACCAAACAACCACAAGCACCTCATCCTGTGGGTTTATCAGCTGCTGATGGGTCTCTGCCACCTCCCTGCAGACTCCAAGCAGAACGGGGAGGCCAACGCGGTGCTGTCGGACGAGGAGCAGCCGCTGTCACCGGCAGACGAGGGGAAACGGCCCACGCGCCGCTGCAGCTCCCGGGACAAGAACAAGAAATCCTCCACGTGCTTCCTGATGGCCACAGGGGACTTCTCCTGCACTGCTGATGGAGGCATCCAGAAAGGTACGGCTGGAGGTGTGAGCTGGCAGGGTGAGGTGGAGGAGGGAGCTGGAGGTTTGTTGTGGATCCGAGGCAGGGAGTTCATCTCCATCCCACCCCGGCTCTTCTCTGCTCCCCAAATCCGTGTCCTCCTGCCTCTCCATCTGCTTCATCTCCATCCACCACATCTCTCTGTGCTGGCTACATGCTTTTTGTTTTCTCCTCCCACTGTCTGACCCTGTTTGGGGTCCGTGACCCCGTTGCTGGTGGCACTACCAGGCCTGTCTGTCCCTTTGCTCCCCAGTGCTTCAACTTCTGCCCCTCCAACTCTTCCCCCTGGGCTTCAACCGTCCATCTCGGGGGGGGTGAAAGGGACATTCCTGGGCACGTGGTGAGGTTGTGGCTGAAGGTGACCAAAAGGTTTTCAGCAGGGAAAGAAATCCCCATGTTTTCCTTTCCTCTCCCCTCCACCACCGGCTTTGGGTGGGTTCAAGCGTGGGGAGCTGTGATGTGTCGAGTGCTGCCTTTCCAGGAGCTCTGGCCTGCCAGAGCGGCTCCTCTGGGTTTGGAAAGGGAGCTGTGCTTAAGTGTTGAGGTTTTCCGTGGGAAACTGAGGGGGAGATGAGTCAGGAAAACACAGAACTCTTCCTGCCATGACGAAACAAAGCCCCCCTTCAGCCTGGCCCCCTCTGCCCCTCTCCCACCAGCTCAGCCCCCCGTGGGGGTAAATCCAGTGCCACAAAATCCACCTGCACCCCTGATTGCTGGCATAATTCTTAGGGCACAGCTCAGTTTTTTAGATCTGCAGGGGGTTTTTTTTTGTGTGTGTGAGTGTTCAGGCTGGTGTGGGGTGATGTGGCTGCAGAGCTGACCTGCATCCACCTCCTTGGTACCCCGGGAATGGTGCCTGGAGCTGGGATCAGGCAGGAGGAGGGATGAGCTGCTCACCCAGACCTGTTGGTGCTTTGGAGACCCTCAGGGACGTGTTGCTGCTGGAACTGGTTGGGATGGGAGAGACTGGATGGGCTTGGGATGCAGGGAGGCATTTGGGAGCAATCACACTCATCCCAGCAGTAAAAGCAAATCGGTTGTTTCCTCCTGGGAAATCAAGGATTCCCTCTGGCATTCCAGCTCAACCGTAGGAAAGAGGGAAAACGAAAAGCTTTGCTCATCTTTGGGCAAATACCCTCCAGTATTTGCTTGGAATGCTTCATGTGGTTTTTTTCTTGGAAGTTCTTTTTCCTGTGAAGTTGGTCTCTTAATGCCTGCTAATGGGAAAATGTGAGGGGGGCTCCAGTCCTGCTCCAGACTGGGAGGGGGAGGCTGGAAGGGATGAAGGAGAGGGATGAAAGCCAGTGCTGACCTCAGAAAATGCTCAAGTTGGGCATCTCTTCAGCTGAAGAGTTTGAACCTGGTCCCACTGGAGCCTGGAGGAGCTCTAAGAGCTGAGGATCCAGAGCTGCTTTCAATTCTCCCAGATCCCATCTCTGGGTTGCAGAAGCCCAGGAGGTTTCTCTCCTCATGTGGGGGCAGCAGCATCTTGGAAAGGGCACTTTGGTGATGGTTTTTGGGATGTTCTGGTGTCTTCCCTAAAAATATCAGAGTGTTTTTACAATTTCAAATAGAGGTTCATTTATCCCCACATTGCTGAAGTGGAGAAAGGTGGACCCAGAGGGGCTTCAGAGATGCTTGAGACCTTTTTTTGGAAGAGGCAACCTCAGTACTTGGGTCCTGCTGGTGGGATGGGCGGGAATGGCGTCCCAGGAGGGTCAGGGTGGGATGCTCCAGGGATCAGGGATGACCAGAGGTGAGCAGGGGGCAGAGCAGCCTCCAGGCAGGAGCTGTTGGGGGCTGCAGAGGCTCCTCTTCCCTCGGTGCTGATTTATCTCCTGCCGAGGCTGTTTTTTCTGGTTCGGGGTTCTTGGCAGCTCTGCAAATTGAGATGAGCTTTGGTTCTGAGCCCGACTCTCTGATGGCCATCTGTCAGATCCTGGGACAGGTACTGGTGTCTGTGCAAGCTGTGGAAAGCAGGAGGTGGGGCTGGTTCAGGGATGAGCTGCAGATCTTGGTGTTTATTGTGGATCAAGCACAGTTCCAGTGGTTGGTCTTGTTGGGGCGGCTCAAAGAGAAGAGTTACCCCCACTGCCCCTTGGACATGAGCCTGGGGAACACAGAGCTGTGGATTCCCATGTGGAATATGTTTTCTACCCCTCTGGATGCTTCCAGTGGTGTCCCTTTGCTCCTTTGCTGCCAGGGAAGGTTTCAGACCCCTCATCTCCCTCCAGGAGTTCCCAAAAACGTGTCCTGCAGGGCCCAGACACGTTGGCATGAGGCTGTTTTGGAATGTGAGCCTTGGATGGAGGGACAGGGAGGCAGGAAGGGTCCAGCAACCCCCAGTGCCAGCGAGGTGGGTTATGATGGAATCACGGGATCATTTAGGTTGGAAAAGAGCTCTGAGATTGATTCCCACTGTCCCTCCAGCACCGCCCATGTCCCCAAGTGCCACATCCACGTGTCTTCTGTGGGAAGCCCAGCCTGGAGTGTCCCCCTGGGGTCACACAGTGTCCCCCCACTCTCTTCATAGGCAGCAAACCCCTTTGTAAAGCAATTCCAGCGACCTCAGGTAGCACTGGAGTTACTGGGAATTCTGGCTCTGTTGATGAACTGCACCCCTGGCAATTAGCATAACACAACCCCCTGGTGCTTTGTGGCTCCTCCTGGTGGAAAACCACGATGGAGCCCTGAGCTCCTTCCCAGGTGCTGCTGCAGGTGTGGCTTGGGAATAAACTGATGGAGAGAACGGAGCGCTGGGCTCGGGGAAGGTTTGCCCTTGGAGCTGCAGAAGATCCCTGGAGGAATCCAACATCTCTGTGAAGTTCTGCCCCAAACTGTGGTGTTGGAGTGTGATTTTGGTCCTATTCCTGTACCTCTTCCACCCTTTTTTTATGCAGAGAATGGAGCAAGAGGGCAAAGATCCTCCCTATAAACTGGGATTCCCATGGAGGCTCCCAGCAAGCCTCGACCCCGTAACTCCCCCTGCCAAACTGGTGCTGTTTGGGTGCTGGATCCAGGGTTATCCCAAGCTTTCAGGGACTGTTGGATCTCAGCAGGATTGCTTCCCACATCCACGGCCCAGGGTGGTGGGGAAACACGTGAGGTCCCCGAAGAGCCACAGCTCTCCCAGGAAAAGGGCAAGGGCTGAGGAAGGACGAGCCTAATGCAGCTTTTTGGGGGGCACTGGGGGAGAGCAGGAGGGTCTTTGCAGCTGCTGGAGGGGAGAAACATCCCCAGCTCCCTGCTCAGGGCTGTGCTCATTCCCTCCCCTCTCCCTGGGTGGATCCGAGCCAGCAAGTAAATCAGGAAATTGCTCCTCTCCTCGGGGGCTGATTCTGGTCCTGCTTCCACTGCAGAGACCGGGAAAGCTTTGCTGGAGTCAGCAACAGGTTTGTCTCTCTGTGCCCTGGACTTTCCTCTGCCCGAAAAACCAGGAGCTTCTCGGGGGCTGAGAGGTGGGAACGGGTTGAAGAATCCTCGCCCTTCCTGTGCTGGAGATGAGAAACGATTAGGGGGGAAACAACATCAAAAGGGGATAAAAATCAAGCTTAAAGTGCTCTGGGACCTTTTGCAGGTGATGCTTTGTTTCAGCACCCTCCTCTGGGGGGTTGATGGTGTGATCGCTCCGGGGGGAGCGTTAATTCCTGATCTGAGCCTAAAACCAGCAGAGCCCAAAATGCCCCGGGAACACGCCGGGTGGGGCACATGGAGGGATTCCAAGCCTGGCACTGCCCCCGGGGCCATCCATCACCCTGTTTTTCTGCTGTCAGGAGCCGCTCCCTCTGCTGCCCCCCTGTACACACGCTGTCACCTCCACGCTCCCGCTTTCCCTGGCTCCTGCTGGGATCAAAGCTCAGCCTTGGCTGGGTTTGCTCACCCAGGAAGATGCAGGCGCAGGGACATCGGGCTCATCATGGCCGGGAGCATCATTTATTTTCCATGTTCTGGCAGCAGATGCAGGGACAGACTCAGCTTCACCAGTGCTGCAGGTTGGACCTAAAAATCCAATTTTCAGTGCGAATACATAGCGCCTTTCCAGCAAGAAAAGTGGCTTTTGACCCGTGAGAGCATTTCTTCTGGCTGTTTGCTTTTCCAGTAAAAGCTGGAGCAATTCCTGGCTCTCTGGGAGGAGTGTGAAGGGCTCCTGTGCTTAAAGAAATAGAAATATTTGCACTTTAACGCAATTTCTTACAGAAAATAACGAGCACACCTACCCTGCTCCTCTCCACGCAGAAAGGTGTCAGCAGCAGCTTGGGGTTTAAAACCCAGAGCCGTGGGAATAACTCCTTCCAAGTCCCATATTTGTTTGAGTTCTGCCGTTTTTCCCTGTCTGCTTTAGCCCACAAACACCCCCCCCCTCACCCCCCAGTTCCATTCCTCATTCAGAAAAATTCGGGAAGTAAAATCCAACTCCCACCCCCTCCCCCGGAGCGATTTGGTTTCCCAGGATTGACGACTCCCAGAACTCCTGGATTTGGGAGGGGGAAAGTCTGGAGGATCTTTGGTTGCCCTCAAAAAGCCCTCCCTGGATTTTTTAGGGGTGTTTGATCGATCAGGGCGTGGGGGGCTGGCGACGCTCCCCCTTTGGTGCTCCCGGCTTCCCGAGCCTTGGGAATGGGGCTGCTCCGGCTCTAACCTGTGTGTTTTCTCCACCAAGGCTATGGAAAATCCCGGAGCCTGAGCAGCATAGCTGGCGTGGCAGGATCCACGGGGGCCCCGGCCCCGCTCCCGTCCCGCTGCAGCTCTCCCTGTGCTCTGCGGAGCCCCTGCTCTCCCGCCCCTTCCATCCTCTAAAAAAACACCTCCCGGACCCCTCTCTGTGCCGTGTCGCTCCGTCCCAACCCCCCTCCCTTCCCAACAACTCCGTGTCTCCAAGTTTCCAGGCGAGTTCAAGCTGGGACATCTCCACCTCCCCCCGGAGAAGCTGGTGCTGATCCTCTCCAGCTCCCCCTGCCCTGCTCTGCCGGAGCCGTAACGTCTCCACTGACCTTGTCCCGTGGTCAGGACGGCCCCTGGAGTGGGGTTGGGGTAATTTTCCCCCCATCAGAACATTATTAATCCCAAATAAACCAGGCCGACCCCCGTGATTCCCTGTTCCGGTGCTGAGCCCTCCCTCCCGTGGGCCGGTGGCACTTGGGCTAAAGGGTGATGGAAACACAAAGAAGGACATGTTGACTTATAAAATTACATCTCATTGTGCTGGAAATGGCTGAGTTCATATAATTTCAGGTTCTGTTTTGTTGGTTTTTTTTTTTTATTATTATTATTATTTTAAAACCAGCCTCAAGTTTCTGGAGGCAACAGATGAATAAACCTCTATTCCCTGCCCAGCAGTGGCTCCCCTCTCATTTTGTGCCTTTTTCTGCCTAAATCACACTTGTTCTCTCCCAGACTGTGCCTGATTCTCCATCCAGCCTCAGGGATGGGCCTTGGAAACCTTCCCTGAGGTCCTGTGGAGGCTGAGGGGGCCCTGGGAGAGGCTGGGATGAGAGGTAGGGATGTTCCCACGAGGAGCTGGGAGGTGGTGGGAAGAGGAACGAGGGGCCCTGGGAAAGCTGCTGCTGGTGTTGAATAGCGGGGCCGGGAGAGATCTGAGACAAAAGATGCCTGAGTGGAAAGAGGGGATGAATCCCTGTTTGGAGATGGACACAAGGGCAGAGCATTCCCATGGGAATGGGATCCCCCATTCCAGGGAGGGAGGAGGCTGGAGTGCCAAACCCGCTGTTCCTCTGCTTTTGCTCGGGTACTTTAGTTTTTTGGGGTGATTTTGGGAGATCTCAGGTGTCTTCTGGACCTCATACCAACCCTTCAATCCCTGATTTCTGACTCATTTCTTGCCCTGTTACCCCAGCTCAGCCTCCCTGGGTTTTGGGGGGGGCTGCAGGGGGCTGGTTTGAGGGGTGCAGCCCCACTCTTGAATCCCACCCTGGTGCTCTCTCCATCTCTTTGCTCACCCTGAACATGGCAGGGCTAGGCCTGGAGAGATTCCCGGGCAGCAGAGTTCAGTTTTGGGTGTGTTTAAAAAGAAAAGAGCCCCAAAAGGTTTTTGGGGGTCAGACCCTTCCCCTCCATCACGGCCAAACCGGAGCTGGAGCTCAGGGAATGATGCAGAGTGAGGATCCCTGGAAGGCAGAGCTGGCCAAAGGTTGGACTTGGTGATCTTGGAGGTCTTTTCCAACCTTAATGACTCTGTAATTCCATGGTCCCCACACCCTGAAGGAGCTGGGATGAATGGATTTTGGCATTTCCCACAGCCAGGACCCTCCTGCTCCATCCCAAGGCTCCCTGTGCCGCAGTTTTCCCTCAGTGTAGAGAAGGAGCTGCCAGGAGGAGCCACTTCCATCTGCAAAACAACCTTCCTCCGAGTCCTACACGGGGCCAACAAGGAGCCCTTGTCTTTTCTTCTGCTTTTCTTCCTCCCCTCGCCCTGTCCCATCCCTGGGAGACCTGAAGGGAAGCAGAAAAGAGGTGGAAAAACTTGGTGCCACGAGCTGGATGCCGGGGCTGGATGGCAGGAGCTGGAGCTGGAATTTCTGGGGATTTGGAAAGAAACCAGGACAAGCTGCATCCGTCCTCTGCCCAGGATGGCCTGTAGTGGCTCCTGACCCCTGTGCTGTGCTGGTGGTTCACTCCCTGTTGGCAGCACCTGTGTGTTGGTGCTGCCATGGGTTTCTGGGATTGAGGTGCATTCCCACAGGAAACGGTCGGAGCGACTGGGCAGGTCCAGGAATCACCCAAAAATCCACGAGCTGGCAGAGTCCAGTGGCTCATACCTCATCCTCCCCTCTCAAAGCAGGAGGAGCTGGAATACCCCCACCCCCTGTGAGAGGGAAGGTCACCCTCGGTGATTTCAGTGGTCTCTGGGCCGTAAATGATTTACCAAGGTCGCTCTCTGACTCTGGGGCCGAGCCAGCCACGAAAGCCCAGACCAAGACGCTCAAACTTCAGGGTTTGAAAGCAGAGGATCAACCCCAGAGCAGATCCCAGGACGTCCCACCCTCTCCCCACAGCAGGGCTCATTGTCTGGGATGGAAAACCTTTGGTGGACCCCCCCCCAAAATCACTGGAGCAAGGAGGGCTGGGCAGGAGCTGCCACAGGAGGCAATTTTTAGCTTGTGCCGTTATGCAACTCAGGAGAGGGGATGACTAATGTGCAAAAAAGCTCCTCTAAAACAACCAAACCCCGAAAGGGAGATGGAGGGATTTCAGTGGGAGGCACCAAACTGCTGAGAAACCCTTTGCATCTTCTCCCCTCTTCCTCCCCACCTCCTTCTGATTTGGGGGATGCAGGAGGGAGAAAGCAGCTCGTTGGTGTTTTTAAGAGGGGTCTGGGTTGGTTTTTGGGGGGTGAGTTGAGCAGGGCTTGATCCCCTGGGGAAGAGGAGCTGTAGTGGATCAGAGCAGAGCTGGAAATATCTCTGGAGCCCGGGGTTTTATCTCAAACAGTGGCCAGAATTGGCTGCCTGGAGAACAGGATAAGAATAGAGCAGGAATATCCGATACTTCCCCTGAATATCCTCCCAGAGCTTATCTGTGTTTAGGGATCTGGAAGGAGCTCACGTTCCAGCCCAGAGAAAGGAGGGCTGTTGGATTTATTCCCGAGGAACTGAATAAATCCACAGGATTAAATCCAGGGCTGCCTCTGCCCAAGTCCTAAAATGGCATTAAAAAAATAAACCGACCACACGAGGGGTGTGCAGGGACTGTCGGGGCACCCCAGTGTGGACAGGAGAGGTTCCCAGGGGCTGGGGGGACTCTGCTGGGTCCTGTTCCCAGCAGGATGCTGTGACTGAGGGGGAGTATTTGGCTAACACTGTGTATGTTATGTATGTGTGTCCCTTGCCTGTGGATAGTGGGATATCCTTGTCCCTTGGACAGTGGGATACCCGACATCCCAGAGCTTTAGTGCCCCTTGTCCCTCTCCCCATTGTGGCTGCAGATACAGGTGAGGCTCAACAGCAGGAATGGGACCAGAAATCACGGAATTGTGGGATGTTTGGGTTGGAAGGGACCTTAAATCCCATCCAGTTCCATGGGCAGGGACAACTTCCACTAGCCCAGGTTGCTCCAAGGCCCATCCAACCCAGCCTTGAGCACTTCCAGGGATGCTGCACAACGTCTCTGTTACTGTCCTGGTGTCCTTGGATCCTTCACATCCCTCTGTCTGTGTGCCCATCCACCCTGGAACACGGATCAGCCCTTTGCAACCAGGACCAAGCCCTACAACCCCCCAGAAGCACTACGAGGAGCAAAACCAGAGCAGCCTTTGGATCCAGGGAGGGGGTTTGTGGGGCAGTTCCCCCCTTCCAGCATCAGCTTTTCCTTCTCTTTTCCTCCTGGAAGGCTCCAAGCCCAGCACTGCATGGAGGCCCCACCAGGAGGTTGCCTGCAAAGTATTCTTTTTTTTTTTTTTTTTATTGTTGCAACAAACTGCTCTGTTTCTTGGGAGATGCCTGAAAGAGCTGAGAAAATAGAAAGGCCTGTCAGGCAGCCGGGAGGGAGGTGAAGATGTCAAGAGAGTAATTGCTCTACCCAGAAGGAGCCTGTTCTTGGCTTCCCCAGCACTGCCAGGAAAAAAAAAAAAAAATCCTTCAGCGCTCATTTGATGACAACAAAGGGAAAAATAGCAAATAAAATAGCAAGCCCGTGGTTTGCCCGAGCTGAGGAGGAACAGGGAGAGCAGAGGCAGATGCAAAATAAGATGCAGTTGAGCTTATAAATAGGAGCCTCCCAGCTCCCAGTCTGTTACTTCCTCACCTCCACCCGGGCACTCGATCCTTATGCTTTTCCCCCAGAAAAGGTAAATGCGGGAGCAGAAAGTATTTTGTAAATTGCTGGGGAGGGGGTCACGCCCTTCCTCCTGTGTGGGATGGGCTGGGGCAGGGAACAAGTCCTGGTGCTGGGGAAAAAATAAGCACAGAACCAGGGAATGGGTTGGGCTGGAAGGGACTTTAAAGCTCATCCAGTGCCACCCCCTGCCATGGGCAGGGACACCTTCCACTACCCCAGGTTGCTCCAAGCCCCGTCCAGCCTGGCCTTGGACACTCCCAGGGATCCAGGGGCAGCTTCTCTAGGATTCCATCCCAACCCTCCACCACCCTCACAGGAAGGAATTCCTTCCCAATATCCCATCTAACCCTTGGCAGTGGGAAGCCATTCCCTGTGTCCTGTCCCTCCAGCCCTTGTCCCCAGTCCTTCTCCAGCTCTCCTGGAGCCCCTTTAGGCTCTGGAAGGGGCTCTCAGGTCTCCCTGGAGCTTTCCCTTCTCCAGATGAACCCCCCCAGCTCTCCCAGCCTGGCTCCAGAGCAGAGGGGCTCCAGCCCTGCAGCATCTCTGTGGCCTCCTCTGGACTCGCTCCAGCAGCTCCACAACCCTGTGCTGTTGTTCCCAGGGCTGGAGGCAGCTCTGGGGTCTCACCTGAGGGGGCAGAGGGGCAGAATCCCCCCCCTCCTGCTGCCCCTGCTGTGGGATCAGCCCAGGGCATGGGGGGTTTGGGGTCCCAGCACACGTGGCCGGGGCGTGTTGAGCTCCCTGTGCCACCAACACCCCAAATTCTTCTCCTCAGAGTTCATGCAGGACCCACCCAAGCACTGTGCTGGCCCAGCTGGGTGCTGGCAGCCCACAGAGGCAGCACTTCAGGGTGTCTGGGGAGATGCTTATAGTGGGAACTCACCATCCCTGGAATTTTGGGTTTGGGGGGGACGATACAGCCCTGGCAGCACCACAGCAAATCCCAGGGGGATTTTTTGGAGCTGGGAAACGTGAAGCCAGGGCAGCAGCACCCCACTGATGCTGGGTGGCAGATCTGCACCCAAAAACAGCCTCGAGGGAGGGGCTGTGAGGGCCAGAGGGGCCGGGACTCGCCAGTGCAGCGAAGGGAGCCGGTGCTGCCAAGCCGAGACACGAGGGTGGTTTTGTCGTGGTGGCTTTGTCTGGGGGACAAAAAACCCAAAATAATTAAAAATCTGGGCTGTTGTTGGTTATTTTTAGTGGTGCTAACTTTCTTTTCCCGAGGCTGGGAAGCTGCTTTCCAAGGCAGGTCCCTGGAGGCTGCGGGATCACAACAGAAAATGGCTTTGAATGGGGAGGAGGAGACGGGAGATAAAAGCCGAATTGTGCCCCTGGTAAATCCATCGACCCGGTGGGAGATGTTTCCAGCAGGCCACGAGTCCTGCCAAGAGGTTTTAGCTGCTCCCAGGACTGATGGAACCAAGAGCTGGGTTAATTTTCAGCAGCTGGGCCCCAGTCGCTGCTGGGGGTGATGCTGAGTCCCCCAAACGGGTCCATCGTGGCAGCCTGGGAGCTGGGGAGCTCTGCTGCCAGCTGGGGGATCCAGGGGCTCTAATTCCAATGGGATGTGGGGGGTTGGAAAAGCCTCCATGTCTGGGCATTGCTCACCCAAGCACGGAGAACCAGACCTTTGTTTTGGGGAAGATGGGGCGGGTTTGGAGCCGTGCGGGGTCTGTGGGGAAGGAGGGAGGGTGGAACCCGTAACGGGGAGGTTTGGAGCAGAATTCCATGGCTCATCACGTGGATTAGGCACTGTCTCCCTGCCTGACAGCCCCTCGCCTGGAAAGCAGGCCCTGGCACATGGGGAGAGGCGGTGGGTGACTCAGAGCTCCAATCAATGGTAATTAATTCAATGATAACAAATGAGAGGGAGAGAGAGAGGGAGAGAGAGAGAGAGGGGAAAAAACACTGCGGGATTAATGCACCAGGCTTGGCTTTGGG
Organism: Platyrinchus mystaceus; assembly: GCA_035041135.1. Classification (NCBI taxonomy): domain Eukaryota; kingdom Metazoa; phylum Chordata; class Aves; order Passeriformes; family Tyrannidae; genus Platyrinchus; species Platyrinchus mystaceus. The sequence continues at coordinate 1,470,654 of JAWWLV010000082.1, forward strand.
ACATCTGGCTTGGGGTTGGCTTGGGAAGTTTCGGGCAGGAGCAGCTTTTCTGGAAGGAAAAGGCTGCAGTGGGAATGGCATTTTTAATGTGTTCTTCATTTTTACCGCATTCTTCATTTTTACCCTCAAAATCCCCCTGACTCCACGTCTGCTTTCTCTTGGAGAATCATTTCCCAGGTCTCCACCTCTGGCTCCATTCTGAGGTTTTGTTAAGCCCGGGTTGCTGATGGAACAGCAGCATTTTGTCCCCCTGCAAAAGGCCATTTTGCTTTGTGGTTTGTTTGTTCTCTCCATCCTCCAAAGTCGGGTGGCCTGGAAGCTCAGTCTCCCTCTCCCTCCCCTGTTTCCCCCCAAAGAGCTGATGGAACACGATGTCTAATTGTTTAATATTTCTGTCTTTAATTGCAGACTCCTGCCAGGATGCCCTCGCTTCCAGTTATGCCCAGGGTGAGGTGGTCACCTTCTCCTGAGCCCCCGCTGGATCCAGGCAGTGCCCCGGTGAGGGACACCCTTCCCGAGGGATGCCCTTCCCAAGGGATGCCCTTCCCAAGGGATGCCCTTCCCAAGGGATGCTCTTCCTGAGGGATGTTCTTCCCAAGGGATGCTCTTCCCAAGGGATGCTCTTCCCTAGGGATGCTTTTCCCAAGGGATGCTTTTCCCAAGGGATGCCCTTCCCAAGGGATGCTCTCCCCGAGGGATGCTCTTCCCAAGGGATGCTCTTCCCTAGGGATGCTTTTCCCAAGGGATGCTTTTCCCAAGGGATGCTTTTCCCAAGGGATGCTCTCCCCGAGGGACACCTTCTCGCAGGTGGAGGGATGTGTATCCCAAGGGATGTTCTCCCTGGGGTGGAGGGATGCTCTCCCTGAGGCCAAGAGATGCTTTCTCCAAGGGATTCTATTCCCAAGGCCAAGGGATGCTGTCCCTGAGGCCAAGGGATGCTCTTCCTAAGGCTGGGACATGCATTCCCTGAGGGATGCTCTCCCCAAAGCCCAGGGACGCTCTCCCAGAGGATGGGACGTGCATTCCTCCAGGGATGTTTTGCCTGAGGCCAAGAGATGCTCTTCCCAAGGGAGATGGTCTCCCCAAAGCTGAGGGAAGCTCTTCCCAAGGGACATGCTCCCCCCAAGGCCCAGGGATGCTCCCCCCAAGGCCCAGGGATGCTCCCCTCAAACCTGGGACGTGCATTCCCCCAGGAGTGCTCTCCCCAGATCCCAGGGATGCTCTCCCAGGGCTGACGGATGCTTTTCCCAGTGGACATGCTCTTCCCAAGGCCGAGGGATGCTCTCCCAAGGAGCTTTCCTTCCCCAGGGCTCCCAGCTCCGTTCCTGGGGGGAGAGAGGGGGGCGGGGTTGGCAGCCGGGTCCCCCCCCAGAGGTGCCACAGGGCAGCGGGGCCAGCAGGGAGGATTTTGGGGGTGTCCCCACTCCCCTTCCTGCTGCCAGCCCTGCCGCGGCCCCACTTCCCATCCCCACAGAGCACCCCTGGGCTGCCCCTGCCCCCAGCCACGCTTTGGGATGCACCCTGTCCCTCCGGAGCCTCTCCAGCTGCTCACTGGGACATCTCCACCCACGGCTCCTCCCCGTGCTCCGACCCCCTCCATCATCCCACCGGCACTGGGGACCCTCCCCGGGGGTGCCAAAGGCTCCGTTCCGGGTGCCACGGGGGGGTCCGGGGGATGCTGAGCTCGGGAGGGCGGATCCCACCGGGATGGGGGGCGGGACGAGCGGGGGGGTTCGGCCGCAGGGATGGGGATGGGGAGCGAGAGGTGACCGAGGAGGGGGAACCCGGCTGGCCTGGCGGGGTCGGGATCTGTCCAGCGCCGTTCCACATCCCTGTGACCAAGGCAATACTCCTGTCTCCGTCTGTCCTGTCCGCATGCCTGTCCCACAAAACTTGTACCAGAGTTCCAATAAACACACCCACGAGCTGAGTCAGCTCCCAGACCCTCCTGCCTCCCTGTTTCCTTGCTACCTGAATCTCCACAGAGCCCTGTCCCAACGCCGGGTGTCCCTGGCAGAAGGGAGGGGGATTTCAGCAGTGGATCACCTTGAGGGGAGGTGACTCTGCCCCTCTGCTCTGCCCTCCCGAGATCCCACCTGGAATACTCACCAAGGTTTGGTGCTCCCAGCTTAAGAAGGATGTGGAAATGTTGGAGCATGTGCAGAGAAGGCCATGAAAGTTGATAAGGGAATGGAGCACCTCCCCTATGGAGACAGGCTGGGAGAGCTGGGGCTGTTCAGCCTGGAGAGGAGAAGGTTGTGTGGAGACCTCACAGCACCTTCCAGCATCTGAAGGGGCTCCAGGGAAGTTGGAGAGGGACAGTTCATCAGGAACTGGAGAGACAGGACAAGGGGGAATGGAATCAAATGGAAAGAGGGAAAATTCAGGTTAGATATTGGGAAGGAATTCTTCCCTGGGAGGGTGGGGAGGCCCTGGCACAGGTTGCCCAGAGAAGCTGTGGCTGCCCC
>JAWWLV010000082.1:1485238-1500115 GCA_035041135.1 Platyrinchus mystaceus
GGCAGGGACACCTTCCACTAGCCCAGGTTGCTCCAAGCCCTGTCCAACCTGGCCTTGGACACTTCCAGGGATGGAGAGTTGCTTCCAGCTGGAAGAGATCCCATCTCCTTCCAGACTGCCAGCAAAGGGAAGTTCCATCATGTCCGAGCAGCTTTGCCAGGATGCAGCAGCTCCTCGCAGGGTCAGCACTGACATTGTCCCCTTGGAATGTGTTCCCTCTTTCCCCACAAACAGGACCTCCCCACTCCAGCCCCTGCTTTGCATTTTCAGCTGCCACTTGCAGCTCTTTTGTTATTGTCTGCTGTTCATTAAGGGAAAAAAAAAACCCAGCTGATTCCATCTCACTGCTCATGGAAGGAAACTATTCTGGGACGTAACTGGTGGGTTCGGAAAACTTACCATAACGGGAGACCCGGAGTTCCTTCCAGCCCTGCATCCTCCCAGCTCCCTGCCAGCCAGGACACTTTTAGTGGCATGTTAACAACTCCAAAAAATACCCCAAGGCACTTTCTGGGCAGAATAACTGGGATTCAGCTGGAGCTGAGGGCTCTTTGTGTCTCCAGGGTGGAGAAGGACAGCACGTTCCTGTTTTCGAAGTGTCCTTGGTGCTGAGTGGGGTGTTGAGAGCCAGAGTGAGCTGAGGAGCTTGGCAGGGTGAGGATTTGTGGGGAGAAATGGCCTTCTGAACTGAAACAACCCCTCTGGAACAGCCCTTTGGAAGCCACCAGGGAGAAGCTGCAAGAGGCTCAGGGCCCCCTCTCTAGTCCTGGTGGTGTCTGTGATGGGGGAAATGTGTTGGTTCCTGTATCCCAGACCATGATGGGTATAAACTGGGGGGAGATGGTGAGGAGCACCCCCTTGGTGTCTCCCATCCTCTGCATAAACCCCTCAGGAGACACCAGGGGGTAAAAGTGCCTGGTTATGGAGCTGCTGCTCCGCTCTGGGAGCAGCACCCGCTGCCCCTTATCGCAATTCCTGAGGGTTTTGCTTCTAAATCCAGCCCTTTTGGGACCAGGATGGGTATGGAGGACGGTGGATGAGGGAGAAGGAGGAGAAGAAGAAGCATCTTTCTCTTCATGCCCATTGTCTAATCAAAGGGAGCCTGGTTTTAAAGGCTTCACATTCAGCATTGAGCCCACAGGGAACATCCAGCACTAAAAACATTCCAGGGCCTTTTTCCCTTAGCACCTCTTTGAAATCACTGGCAGGTTTGGAGCAACATGTTCCAGTGAGAGATGTCCCTGCCCAGGGCAGGGGGTGGAACAAGATGGTCTTTGGGTCCCTTCCTTCCCACCCAAACCATTCTGTGACTGCAGGATTCTGTGACAAGGCCTTGGCTGTGCTGCTCCTTGCCCTCCACGCTAGCCCCGGGTACCACAGTTGGGGATAAAACAGCCCATCTTGGTCCCAGGGATGCTTCCCTTTCTCTCTTGGGTAAGAAAGCAGCTGGGTCGGGTCTGGCCAAGCCAAAGAGGGGAGGGATGTCACGCTGGGGTTCAGCTCTCAAACCTGTGTGGTGTATTTGGGTCGGGACCCAATTTTCTCCCCTCTGATGGACAGTTTTGGGGGGCAATACGCGGCCAAGACGCTCTGCAGGAGGATCTGCCGGTGGCTGCGGGGGAGGGGACGTGGCCAGCGAGGTCGGGAGGGGGTGGTGGGCGCTCCGGCCGCTGGGGGAGCGTGAGGAGCCCGTGACGAGGATGCTGCTCCTGGAAAATCGATCCTAATCCCGTTGTCTGTGCCGCAGAGCCGGCACCGCCCCGGCTGGCAGAGGGCGAGGGGAGCAGGGGGAGCCGAAGGGAGGGTGGAAATCGGGGTGGCTCCCGTGTCTCCAAAGCACTCGGGGCCCTCGTGGCTGCTGGGTGATCCTAAAAGAGGTGCCAGAGGGGTTCCCCAACACCCACAGAGGGCAGGGAGCTGCCCGTGCTGGTGAGGGAAGGTGTCCTGCCTCTCCTGGTCGTGGTCTATCCTCAAAACCTGACCAGGAGGGAGGAAAATCGAGACATACCTCCAAGAGCCCCTTCCCGGGCGAGCTCCAGCCCCGGTGAGCCCCAGCCTTTGCTCCCGGCACATTTCCTTGCTGCTTTTCCCCTCCAGATTTCCAACCTGCGGGACACAACCACCCTCTCTGGAGCTGCCCTCCCCCTCCAAGCCGGCAGCCACACCCCGTCCCAGCTCCTCACCCCACTGCCGGCAGCATCTCCTCCACGGGATCAACCCCTTCCCAAAGATCGGGAAGAAGCATTCCCAGGGTTTCTCCCCGGGAAGGAGGATGCAGGTGGATGGGTCTTGCCTGGCCTGATTGGAATTCGGCTCAGCACTCCCTGACTGGCTCAGTCCTGCGGATCCCCACCCTGAGCCACTGCAGAGCAGCTGCTTTGTCCTGACCCGGCACTGAGCAGCTCCCGAGACCCCCAAACCTCAGCGGGTCGGGCTGGGAACGAGGGAAATCTGTTGGACTTGGGGGGGTGGGAGCGGGGGGAGATGTGGAATTGCTCTGCAGGGGGATTAAAATTTCTGGGAGAGGATGGAAATCATCCCTCCACATCCAGGCCGAGGCTCGTGGGCACAAGTGGGAGAGGAGCGAACCAGCCATGGTCCCGTCACGAGGCACTTTTCAGCCTCAGGCACATCTTTCAACTCCTGAACTGAGCTTTGATATCCCAAATCAAGGCTGCTCTGCCGCTGCCAAAAGGCTGCTTTGTCTTTGCTGCTTGGATTATGGTTATTTTCGTGGCTGGAAGAGAGGCCTTTGTGTTCAGTAACTTCGACTTCCTGCATTAGACAGGCCCTAAACTGCTGTGTGGGGCTGAGCCTCGTTATTACACTCGTTACTTGCCGAGGGAAGGAGGGAGGGAGCAGCTCCACGGGTGGGGAGCTTTTTAAAGGAATCACCTACGGCCATGCAACCTGTTATGAAAGCTCTGCATAACCAGGATGGATTGGTTAACGTGGGTAATTAGGGGAAAATCAACATCTCTTGGCAGAGAAGAGCCTGGCGTGTTTGCTCTGAGAATTTTGGGGGCTGGAGGTGTTTCCCCCCCTGTCTCAGGGTTGTTTTCCTCAGGCAGGTGGATGGTGGTGGTTGCCAGACCAAGGGCTGATGCCTGCCTGGCTTAATTCCCAGGGAGGGATTTGCAGTGCTGAACACTTGATGATACCTTTGCCCGAGCATCCCCCGCATTCCCACCGGGCTCTGCCGGCGGCGTGGGCTCAGCTCTGCCCCCTCCACCCCTGCTGACCGAGGGAACACCGGTTTTGAGCACTGGGAGCTCCGCTCTGGGCAGGATCTCACTGTGTGAGGGGCTTGAAGGGCATAAAACGGGACCTGTGTGGTCAAAATCAGGGTGGGATTGGGTTTTGTGTGGAAGGCAGGAGCCAGGAGGAGCCCTGAGATGGGGGAAGAGCTGGAGCTGGGCACTGGAACAGTGTGGAGCCTCCCTCTCTGGAGACATCCCAAACCCACCTGGATGTGTCCCTGTGTCACCTGCTCCAGGTGACCCTGCCTGGGCAGGGCTTCGGGCTGGGTGATCTCCAGAGGGCCCTTCCAACCCCGACCCACCTTTCCCACCCTCCTGTGATCCTGTGATGAGCTGGATATGGGACAAAGTCTTGGGCAGGGGGTCCGGGAGCAGCGGAGCTCGGAGGGGGGTTTAGGAAGGGATTAATGGGAGGTCTCCAAGGAGCAGGGCAGGAGGAGGAAGGGATTTAGCACAGGAGCCACAGTCCCTTCAGTCTTTATCCTTTCCCGTGCCAACCCCCGAGGTTTTTGCCCTCCTTGGCCCCTCTCCATCGCTGTCTCCTCTGTCCCTGTGCTCCCTGGGGCACAAGGTGACTGTGCCACCCCCTCCAACCTGTCATCAGTCCACCCCACAAAGTGAAGATCTCAAGATCTTCTCTTTGCAAAGAGGTTGGGGGGGGGGTGGGGTTGGAATTTTTGCTGCACCGGGATATTTTATTTTCTTTGTCCTCCTCGGGGAGCAGAAAAGGATCAAAAGACCTGAGGAGCTCTGGGGTTGGATCCAGGCTTGAACTGCTGCTGGAGAAGGGCAGTGCAGGGAGGGGGAGAGACAGGAGAAGAGCCTGAAGTCCTGGAGACACTCAGACTGGCTCCTCTCCTCCCTGATTTTGTTTAAATTAAGCCATCTGCTCACATTAAATGGTGAATTATCTCAGCTGCTGCCGCTCTCCCTGTGGGAACAGTGGCCAGAGGGGAGGGGGGGACACTGCAGGGCTGCACCCCTGGCCCTGGATCCGGGGGAAACGTGGCTCCCATTAGGAGGTGGGTGTCACCCCCCCACCCCTGTATCCCAGGGAAACTGGAGCTGGTCACCTGGGAAGATCAGAGCCCTGCTCCACTGGCCTTGGACGAGGGTTGGGAGCTCTAATCCATCTCATCAAGCTGAGGGTGGTGTGACCTTCCCTGTCTGGTGTCCTTGGGAGCCCTTTTCCAACGGCTCCTCCCGGAGCCATCAGAGCTCTCCCTGCGATGCTGCAGCTCTGAGGAGGGAAGGGATGGAGGGGCTGGAGCTGCCATGGGGAATGAAACCCCAGGACCTGGATTAGCTCAGGGTGGGATTTTCCCTCATTCCTGCCTATTCCCCGCGTTGTTTGGCTTGGAAAGACCTTCCTGGTGATGTCCAGGGATGTCCAGCCAGCTCTGGGTCCAGGGTCAAGGTGAGGGGAATCTTCTCTTTGGGCAGCTCAGAGACACTCAAACCCTGCTGTGGGGTCCCACTTGGGGCCCCTCAGCGTGGGCTGACAGCCCCTGGCACTGGGTTCAGGTCCCTCCTGCTCCTGGATGATCTCTGTGGCAGTGTCACGGGATAACAGAACAGTTTGGGTTGGAAGGGACCTTAAATCCATGAAGTTCCACCCCCTGCCGTGGGCAGGGACACCTTCCACCAGCCCAGGTTGCTCCAAAGCCCCGTCCAACCTGACCTTCTCTGGGCAACCTGTGCCAGGGCCTCCCCACCCTCACAGGGGAGGATTTCTTACCAACATCCCATCTAACCCTGCCCTGTTTCAGCCTGAACCCATTCCCCCTCGTCCTGCCACTCCAGTTCCTGACGAACAGCCCCTCTCCAGCTTCCCTGGAGCCCCTTCAGGTCAGATCCTGGCAGGTGCTGTGAGGCCTCCACACAGCCTTCTCTTACCCTGGCTGAACAGCCCCGATTTTCTCAGCCTTAGCTGCCACCTGACCCTCCCTGCAGCACCCAGTGCTGTGCCAGCACCCCAAAAAATGCCACCCTTTCTGTGTTGTCGCAGCTTCCCGGGGGAAAGATCTCCAGAGATCAGGGAGGGGCTGAAAAGGTCAAACCAACGAACCAGTTCCTGCCCAGCAGCAAAGTCTGGGGTTTTCCACTGGTCTGTGTTTCTCTCCTGGCAGTGTTTCCATGTACCAAACCCACTGCCCTCTCCCCTGAGGGCTGCCTTGGAAAATAACCCCTTCCATCTGCGGGGCCTGATGAGCTCCGGGAACCCCAAAGTGGGGAGGGTGGTTTCCACAGGTGCCACGTGAGCAGGTGGAGGTGGAAAGCAGAGAAACCCCCTTGGGACAAGGTGGAGAAGAAATGGGGTTTGGGGCTATGGCTGGACCCGCTGCCTCTCTCTGCCTTTGAGCAGGGTCGGCCCAAAGCATCAGGACCGTGAGTAGATCTCCTCCTGACCACAAATATGATCAAATTGAAGATAACAGAGAGTCTGAGAGCTCTGTTGGGTGCCCAGGCAGGGCTGCAGAGGAGAATATTCCCCCCTGGATGCTCTTGGCTGGTGATGGCAGCACCCTGAACCCGGACCACGCTGTGCTCTGCCCTGTTGCTATTCTTGCTCAGCCTTGTGTGCTCTTTTTTTAGGGGGCTGTTTTTTTGTCTTCAGCCAGCCAGGCACCCCCTCTCCCAGACAGCAGAGATGAAAATGAGCTTTGTCCTCTTCGGAGAAGATCAGGGAGAGACAAGGAGGAAAAGTGAGGGGAATTAAGCAGAAATAGCTTCAGGGGTCATTTAAAAATATCTCCAGGACTGCCTTAAATATCTGTTTAACAAGAAAGAATAGTCCATGGCTGAGGGAGCTCCAGGCACCAAATGTACAGAGAGGGTTTTGATAAAGACCCACAGGATCTAATCCCAGCCCAGGGGGGAAGGAGGAGGCATGGAGAAGATGAGGGAGATGCCAGGGCAGGTGGAGGCTCCAGGCTGTTCTCAGCCACCCTCCCGTGCCCACGAACTGCCCCCCACACTGCACAAAGCCACATTTGGGTCTCTAAAACAAGGTCCTTTCCCATCAGGATCTACCAGCAGCCAAATCCAGGTGTCCTGCTGGTGGAATAGGACTGGAATCCGACCTGTGGAGACCCTGTGGGCTCCCACCAGTCTCCCCCAGGCATGTTTGTGGTGCCACCACCCCATCCCTCATGGTTTTCCTCCTTTGGGAGTCACCTGTGCTGGTGCCTCTGCCTGGATAAGGATGGCCTGTTTTGGGTCCATGTCCCCAGGAAGGCTGGGACTGGACAGGGAGCTTTTGGACTTCCAGTCTTTCTGGAAGTGACCTGCTGATGGACCAGCTGGAGGGATGGAAAGGCATGGAATTAAATCCATAACACAACGTCCATGAGGAGACACAAGTGGCAGCTTTGGTCCCCTGGGAGGAAGAGTCTGAATCCACCACAGGGATGAATCTTGGTGGGTGTGAAGCACCAGGAGTGACACTCTGCTCCTTGAACCAGCTGCTCTGTTGGGACTGAGGTCCCAAAGGCTTTCCCAGCTCCCAGTCCTTTAGAAATGAGATGATTTCCTTGTTCTTTGGAGCATCCCGAGCTAAAAACCCCGTGTGGAGAGCAGCCCTCACTGCCCAGTCTGCCCCAGGAGCTGCACCACCAGCCAGCACCCTGAATTATTCAGGACTCCTGGAGGATCCCCTTACACCTGGAGAAGGCTCTCCTTGAGCAGCACAGCCTTGCCCAGAGCTTGGAAACCCAAGATCTTGAGGGAATTCAACTCACACATTCCTTCCCCGGGTCCAGCAGCTGCTCTGAGGTGAAGTCAGGTGAGGTTTTGACTTTGGGGCCCCGGCTGAAGGTTGGTGGGTGTCTCCTTACAGACCTGAGGGCTTTATTGATTGTCTCCTGCCCGAGTTCCCACCCCATCCAGGCAGAGAACTGTTCCCCTCCAGATGACAAATGGAGCTGCCAGCCTCTGATTTATTTTAATTGCCGTTTTTCCCTCCCACTGGTGACATAAAGACATGATGAATCCGTGATGGAGCACCCGAGGTGGGACGTGCCGGGGCTTGGTGGGGGCATCATCCATCTGAACGTAGGGAAAAATCCCTCTTTGAAAACCCCCAGCATGGGGAAACTGAGGCACTAAATCTGCTTGGGAGGAGCTGGGAAATTGTTCATGGGTGAACGGGAAGAGAAGGTGTTTCAGGGGGTGGGAAAATCCCAGAGTTCTGTGGTCAGGATGAGCCGAGGGGTTCCAGGCTCTTTCCAGGCTCCTCAGCAGCCCCACGGGGTGATGCATTTCAGCACAGCACCTTTGTCACTTGGGAAGCTGTTGGAGAGGAGGGAAGATGTCAGGAAGATTCCACGTGTTCTCCGCGGCTGCAGGGACGGGGATGGAGATGGGGACAGGGACAGGGATGGGGATGGGGACAGGGACAGGGATGGAGACAGGGATGGGGATGGGGACGAGGACAGGGAAGGGGACGGGGACAGAGACGGAGACGGGGACAGGGACAGGGATAGGGACAGGGACAGGGATAGGGACAGGGATAGGGACAGGGATAGGGACAGGGACAGGGATAGGGACAGGGAAGGGGACAGGGACGGGGATGGGAACGGGGACAGGGACAGGGATGGGGACAGGGGAGGATGTGCTGTTCTACATGACACCACAACTGGAACCTGTCACAGGGAAGAGCTGGGATGTGACACACACCACCCTGAACACCGCAGGGAGATGGGGATGACCCTTGGAGGTGTGGAAGAGACGCACCAGACTCCAGGGAGCCGCGTGGCACACGGAGTGAGCCCTGGGGGCATCTCCTCTGTCCCCCTGTGTAAGCACTGGACGCTCCACAGGCTCCTGTCCAGTTTCTCCCTTCCAACGTGCTGGAAAAAACGGCTTTTGCCGCAGGCTGTGTCCTTGCTTTACTCCCCTCTGGGACACCGGGAGGGGCGTGGGTCCCGGTGCCAGGAGCCGGTGCCGGTGTCACCCTCCGGCTCCCCAGAGCAGCCCCGGCACAGCCTCTCCCTCCTGGAGCGAGTGCCACTCGTGCTGCAAACGCGTCACAGTCGGTGCTGACGTTACAGCTCAGAGCAGGGCTGGGGGCGTCTCCCCCATATTCCCTCCCTCTCCCTACCCAAGGAGAATCCTTCGCCCAAAAGGCAGCCAAGAGCCCTTGCTAGGATGAAGTTCGGGTGTTTGGGGCATTTTGGGGACGTGTGGTTATGTGATGTCCTCCCTTTCTGGAGCTGCCACCTGTTCGGTGTCTGCCCAGCAAATCCCAGCTCGTCCGTCACTCCCGGCTGTGTCACTGGCGTGTGGTGACACGGAAATGGCTCCAGCGTTTAAAGGCGCCTGCCCGCCAGGATCGGGATCGGGATCACGGCAGGACGGGCTGAGTCCTCCTGGGCCCCGCTGCTCCTCCTGAGCAGGGAGAGGAACCGAGGCAGGGAGTGGGGATGGACCAGATTCCGGTGGAAGGGTCTCTGAGGGAGCGGGTTGTGAATTTGGGCTCCTCTGAGCACAGGTAGAGCTTGGAAGGCAAAGGCAGCAGCTTGCAGGGGGCAGATGGACCGGAGGCAGAACAGAGCCAAACCACCTGAAGCTCATGGATGTCCAGAGCTTCCCAGAGCTCCACTTGGATTCCTTGGGCTGCATCCCTGGAGAAGGAGCTTCCTGCCAGGAGGAACCAGAGATGGGCACCCAAGATCAGGTGGCTCCACCCTGTAGAGGCATCACCATCCTGAGTGGGACCATCCCCAGCGAGTCCCGGGGAGGGAAACTGGGAGCCAAGGGCTGGGGGGTCCCTGTGTGCCCGGATCTGTAATTATAGATCCAAGCACCAGCGCTCCTCAGGACACAGCGCTTTGGGAAGGAGGCGGCCCTGCAATGTGATCCCGGATCCCTGATCCTGCCTTAATTCCCTCTGTACTTTGGGGGTTTCTTCTTCCCTCTCCATTAATCTGCGAATATTAGGTGGAAAGCGAACAATTACCACACTAATGGCTCCATAAATTCCTTCATTATTTATTAAACTCGAGCGCTCCCCGCGCAGCGGAGGGAAAGAGATGAAACGGAGAAGAAAGGGGAGCGGAGGGGGGGTGAGGAGCCGGGTCAGAGGGGCTCAGGTTGGGCTGCGGCAGCGGGGAATCCACGGGCTGCCGTTGCCCTCTGCCGGCAACGGGACGGAGAGGGGCTGCTCTTCCTTGTCCTGCTCTTCCCTGCTCTTCCCTGCCCGCTGGCAGAGTCCCGGGGTCCCCAGGGACACGAGGCTGGGGAGCCCCGGGGTGTCTGGGGCTGCTGGTGGCGAGGATGCTCCGCCACGGTGTGACCACCCTGCCCGGGGACCCAAAGCTGTCCCCAAAGCTGTCCCCAAAGCTGTCCCCAAAGCCCTCGGGGACGACGCTGAGCAGCGCTGCGCACGGATAACGTAAGCCTGGTTTTAGGAGAGGTTAATTACAGCAGAGGCACAGGGAAGGGGGAGGAATTTTGGAGTCCCCATCCCGCGCAGCCGGACACTGCTTTCCCGGCTGCCCGGGGAAATCCGCTCCCTCCCGGCTTTCCTCGAGGTGCCGGGCGCTGTTTGCTGCCAAACCTCCCCGGCATCCCGCAGGGGGAACGTTCTCCAGGAGAGGTGTGACCCGCAGGGATCACCGGGAATCGCGGCCGCCGCGCCGGGAGAAGCTTCGTCTCCTCTGCAGGTCGGAGAGCGCGGCAGCTCCGCTCCCGGGAGGGCCCTCGTGTCCTCGCCTAAGTGGGGCTAATGGATTTCCGTGTCTCCAACACGGGCCAGCTGGGACCCGAGCACATCTCCTGGAAGAAAAGACAGCTCTTCTGAATGCAAAACTGCAAACAAGCAGATGCCTCCCCAGCTGAGGTGCTCACGAGCCTGCCCGGATCAGCAGGGTTGGAGCGGAGCTCTGGATCCTGCCAGGAGCCCTTTGCTCCTCCGTCAGACTGACCTGCTCCTCCACCACCTTCTCCAGCCAGGTTTGAAAAGTAAAATGCACAGTTAAACCTCAAGAAAATGTGGGGGTTTTTGCAGGCAGACAGCAAATGTCTGTCGTTCTGCAACACCCCAGTATCCTCTGGGATGAGCCCGGCTCCACAGAGGGACGTGGCTGCCCAACTCCCATGGACACCCGATGTAATTTGATGTTTAGATCTAGGCCAGGGGCTCCAGGGCCATCTGGCACCTGAATTATTCATACATTTATATCTAAGCACAGGCAGAGCAGAGCACAGCTCCTTATCCAGCCTGGGCCCAGGGGGACATTCTTGCTTGAGCCAGATGGTTTTTCATGGCCTGACAGAGCCTGATCCTTTCCAGAGCTCCTTCCCAGCGCTGCGATGCCTTTTCCCAGCGCCAAACCCGCTCCAAAACACACCAGAGACTGCACAGAGATCCACAGCAGCAGCAGCTGATGCAGAGGTGGAAAAATCCCAGAGGAGAAGAGTCTCCCCTTAGAAGGAGAGGGCCAGGAGGCCTGAAATCAGATTAAATGTCTGTCAGGAGGGTGATGTGGCCCAGTGCTCCTCCAAGGTGTCTTTCACTCCATGACTCATCGGTTGAGGAATTTTAATCCCTGACTTTCTCTCCCAAGCCCAGGCACCCGAAGAGAGGACCTTGGTGATGGATTTCTCCTCCAGCCAGTGGAGCTATGCCAGGTTTCACCAGATGTAACCTCAAGGATGAAGCTGAAATATGGCAAAATAGGGGGTTTTCCCCACAGTTTTCCCTCACCTGTTTGAGGGTTAATTCCTCAGCTCCCTCTGGGCAACCTGGGATAGCGGGAGGTGTCCCTGCCCATGGCAGGGGGTGGGATGAGATGAGATTTAAGGTCCCTCCAACCCAAATCATTCCATGATCCTACAGACACGCTGGGACACGCAGGAGAGGAGCTGGCAGAGAGGGGAGAGGTCTCTGCATGGCATGTGGGGGCATCTGATCCAGACTGAAGTGATGCTTTTTTGTTGTAAACTGGGATATTTGCTCTCTAAAACCCTCTGTGTGCTGGTTTCATTCCTCAGTCAACTCCAACCTGGCCTCCAGAAACCTTTCCAGCAGCTCTGGAAGGGAGGTATTGCTGGAAAACAGTCCCATCTTGACAGAATATCAACTTTTCCAGGGGGACATTGTAATGCCTGAGCTTTATCCTTCAGCTGTGTCTCCCTGAGAAGGGGCTCGAGCAAGTCCTGGGGAGGCCACGAAGGTGATGATGGCACCGGAGCCCCTCTGCTCTGGAGCCAGGCTGGGAGAGCTGGGAATGTTCCCCTGGAGAAGGGAAGGTTCCAGGGAGAACCTGGGGCACCTTCCAGTGCCTAAAGGGGCTCCAGGAGAGCTGGAGAGGGACTGGGGACAAGGGATGGAGGGACAGGACACAGGGAATGGCTTCCCACTGCCAGAGGGCAGGGATGGATGGGATATTGGGAAGGAATTCTTCCCTGTGAGGGTGGTGAAGGGCTGGGATGGAATTCCCAGAGAAGCTGTGGCTGCCCCTGGATCCCTGGAAGTGTCCAAGGCTGGGCCGGATGGGGCTCGAAGCAACCTGAGCTCGTGGAAGGTGTCCCTGCTCGTGGCAGGTGAGAGTGTTGGATGAGCTTTAAGGTCCCTTCCAACCCAAACCAGTCTGGAATTCTGTGGTTCTACACAGTCACTACTGGGGTTCCTCAGGGCTTGGTGTTAGAGCTGGTCCTGTTTAACATCCTTACTGATGATCTGGACGAGGGGATCGAGGGCACCCTCAGGCAGCTCAAGCTGGGTGGGGTGTGGAGGGCAGGAAGCTCTGCAGAGGGATCTGGACACTCTGGACCCACGGCCAAGGCCAACAGCGTGAGGCCTTTGTGTCACCACAACCCCGTGGAATCGCTCCAGGCAGGGGGAGAGGGGCTGGAATGCTGGGAAGGGACCTGAGGGTGCTTTTGACAGCGGCTGAATGCGAGCACAGGTGTGCCCAGGTGGGCAAGGGGGCCAAAGGCACCGGGATTGTCCCAGCCATGGTGTGTCCAGCAGGACCAGGGCAGTGTCCCTTCCCTGGGCTGGGCACTGCTGGGGTCACACCTCAAATCCGGGGGTCAGTTTTGGGCCCCTCCTGACAAGAAAGACATTGAAGGGCTGGAATATATCCAGGGAAGGGAACGGAGCTGGGGAAGGGGCTGGAGCAGCAGGAGCAGCTGAGGGAGCTGGGGGGGCTCAGCCTGGAGAAAAGGAGGCTCAGGGGGGACATTCTGGCTCTCTGCAACTCCCTTCTACAACTCACACGGGCAGAACAGAGAGGGGGAAAGAGGAGGAAGAGCCCCAGGGCACCGTATGGCAGTGGGAACCTCACAAATTATAGGGATAAGAGCGGGATTGGGAGCCTCACAAAACAGAATGATTAGAATGGGATCGGGATCCTCAAAAAACACAGGGATTAGAGCAGGATCCTCACAGGTCACAGGGATTAGAAAGGATCGGGATCATCACAGGACGCAGGGATTAGAGTGGGATCGGGATCCTCAAAAAACACAGGGAACAGAATGGGATCGGGATCCTCACAGAGCACAGGGATTAGAGCGGGATCGGGATCCCCACAAAGCACAGGGATTAGAGCCGTTCCTGCCCCACGGGAACGGGTTTTCTCTAACCCAGAGGCTGCAGCGGCTCCGACCCCTCCCCTCAGGCGCCACCCGGGGCTCTTCCCTTCCCCGGGAAGCTCCAGCTCCTCGAGGAAAGATGGAATAAATCGGCATAACAGTGTTTTTTCTGAAGCTTTAAGTAGGCAACATTAGCAGCGGCTCGGAGGCTCCGAGGGCCCTGCAGCTCCTCAGGGTCCCGCAGCGCGCAGGGCAGGGCAGGCCCGGAGCTCTGCGGGGCTCCCGCAGCCGCGCCCAGAGCGCTCCCCTGTATTCCCTGGGGCGGATGCGTACCGGGAAACGCGGAGAGGGGGGGAAGAGGCACTGAATGTAGCAGAGCTCCCCCACTCTCCCACCCCGGCGGGTTTGTTGGGGGGCTGAGGGGACTGACGGGGTGCGCAAACCCCCCGCTCCGCCTCCCGCCACCGCCCCGCGCCCTCTGAGCCCTCAGCGGCCGCCGCGCCGCCAGCCCTGCCGGGAGCCCGCCCCCTTCCCCTCCGCAGCCAATCAGAGCCGGCTCGAGCTTGACTGATCTTCGCTGCAGCCAATCAGCACGCGCCGCGGCTAACGGGGGGGGGGCTGAGGAGGTTTTCTCGTCCAATGGGGACCCGAAGGTGGGGTCGCGCGGAAGGGCGCGCGCCGCCCTGAGCGGCGTAAGGCTCAGCCAATCAGAGAGGCACAGCGACGGCGAGCGGCGACCAATGAGGGAAGGGGGCGGGGAAAAAGCGGCTCGCGAGAATTCCAGAGGGACGCTGGGAACCCGCGGCTGAGCGAGGGGGCCAATGGGGCCGGGCGGGGCGGGGCGATAAGAGCTGGCAGGTAAGACAGCCAATCAGAAGGCGGAGATAAGTTCCTCCCAGTGGCCAACGAGCAGCGAAAACCTTCCCGTGGTCGAACCGCCACGATTGACAGGCGGGGCCGCCCAATCAGAACGCCGCGCCCTTTCTAACTGACCAATGAGCGGGCTGCGGCTCTGCCCGCCCCTCCCCGGGGGCCAGCGGGCGGACTGACAACACAGCGAGCCAATGGGAACGCGCAGCGCCGGGCGGTGGGCGGTACCTCCCCGCGCAGACGGCCAATGGGCGCGGGCGCCGCCCGGGACAACCAATGGGCGCCGGGGCGGGGGGGGGCGGCGCGCGCTGCCGGCGCGGCTCCCAAGATGGCGGCGGGTGCGTGAGCGGGGCGGGCGGGGAGGGCCCGGCGGGAGCGCGGCCGCCGCCGCCATGAAGGGCAAGGAGCGCTCGCCCGCTAAAGCCAAGCGCTCCCGGGGCGGCGAGGACTCGGCGTCCTCCTCCTCCTCCTCCCGCGGCTCCAAAAAGCCCAGCGGCTCCTCCGGCAGCGGCGGCGGCGGCGGCGGCGGCGGCTCCAACGGCGGGAAAGCGGCGGCGTCCGGCGAGAGCAACAGCGGGAGCGGCCGGCGCGGCGCGCACACCGACAAGGCCCGCGCCGGCAGCCGCGAGTACGAGAGCGGCGCGGCCGCCAGCGGAGGGGGCCGGCACGGCTACAGCGGGAAAGCCGCGGAGGCGTCGCGGAGCAGCAGCGGCCGCGGCGGCGGAGAATCGCGGGCGGCCGCCGCCGCCGCCGCCTCCTCCTCCTCCTCCTCGGAGCCGGGCGAGTACAAGACGCTGAAGATCAGCGAGCTGGGCTCGGCGCTGAGCGACGAGGCGGTGGAGGACGGGCTGTTCCACGAGTTCAAGCGGTTCGGCGACGTGAGCGTGAAGATCAGCCGCGTCCCGCCCGGCCCCGGCTCCGGCTCCGGCTCCGGCCCCGACGAGCGCGTCGCCTTCGTGAACTTCCGCCGGCCCGAGGACGCGCGGGCGGCCAAACACGCGCGGGGCCGCCTCGTGCTCTACGACCGCCCGCTGAAGATCGAGGCCGTCTATGTCGGCGGCAGCGGCCGCCGGCGGAGCAGCCGCTCCCCGGCGCTGCTGGACAAGGAGGCTCCGTACGGGGCGGCGGCGGCGGCGGCGGCGGTCGGGGCGGTGGCGGCGGCCGTGCGGCACCCGCCGGCCGGGGCCACGCAGCGGGCGCTGTCCCC
>JAWWLV010000082.1:1500215-1510253 GCA_035041135.1 Platyrinchus mystaceus
CCGGCCGGGGCCGCGCAGCGGGCGCTGTCCCCCGCGGGCAGCGGCGGAGCGCTGGGCTACCGGGACTACCGGCTGCAGCAGCTCGCCCTGGGCCGGCTGCCGCCGCCGCCGCCGCCGCTGCCGCGGGAGCTGGAGAGGGAGCGGGACTACGGCGGGTTCTACGAGGCGCGGGTGCGGCCCGCCTACGGGCTGGAGAGGGTGGCCGGCGTGGCGGCGGCCGGGGGGTTCCGCGGAGGAGGAGGAGGAGCGGGAGGAGGAGGTGGTGCTGGAGCGGCCGGCGAGGAGGAGATCAGCCCCGAGGACGACCAGAGAGCCAACCGTACCTTGTTCCTGGGCAACCTGGACATCACCGTGAGCGAGTCGGACCTTAGGCGGGCGTTTGACCGTTTTGGGGTCATCACCGAGGTGGACATCAAGAGGCCGGGCCGCGGGCAGACCAGCACCTACGGGTTCCTGAAGTTTGAGAACCTGGACATGGCGCACCGGGCCAAGCTGGCCATGTCGGGGAAGGTGCTGCTGCGCAACCCCATCAAGATCGGGTACGGCAAAGCCACCCCTACCACCCGGCTCTGGGTGGGCGGCCTGGGGCCCTGGGTGCCCTTGGCCGCCCTGGCCCGGGAGTTCGACCGCTTCGGTACCATCCGCACCATCGACTACCGCAAAGGCGATTCCTGGGCCTACATCCAGTATGAAAGCCTGGACGCGGCGCAGGCGGCCTGCACACACATGAGGGGCTTCCCCCTGGGGGGCCCGGACCGCCGGCTCCGCGTGGACTTCGCCGACACCGAGCACCGGTACCAGCAGCCCTACCTGCAGCCCCTGCCCCTGCCGCCCCCAGCTCACTACGAGCTCGTGGCAGAGGCGGCTGCTTTTGGGGCTCACCGGGGAGCCCCCCCCGACCCTCTGCGGGGGGCCCGGGACAGGACGCCACCGTTGCTTTACAGAGACCGCGACAGAGACCTTTACCCGGAGACGGAGTGGGTGCCCCCGCCGCCCCCCGTGCGGGACAGGAGTAACCGGGCGGCTGCCTATGACCCGCTGGAAAGCCTGGAGCGCCGCCGGGACGGGTGGTCTTTGGAGCGGGACCGCGGGGAGAGGGAGCTGGGCGGTAGCAGTCGGGACCAGCCCAGGAAGCGGAGGCTGGCGGAGGACGGAGGGCGGCACTTGGACCGCTCGCCCGACAGCGAGCGCTCCTCGTCCTCCCGAAAGCGCCACTGCCTGGCTCCCGGCTCCCCGCCCGACCGCAGCCCGGAGCTCCTGGGGGGCCGGGAGCGGTACAGCAGTGACCCCGAGCGCTCGTCCCGCCTGCTCCTCCTGGAGCGCCCGTCCCCCGTGCGGGACTCCCGCCGGGGCAGCCTGGAGCGCGGGCAGAGCGAGAAGCGCGACCGCAAGAACTCGGCGGAGCGCGAGCGGAAGCACCGCGGCGGTGCCGCCGCCGCCCAGGAGGGCAAGAGCCCGGCCAAAAAGGACGAGCGGGCGGCCGAGGGAGGCGGAGGGGGCTCCCGCCTCAAACCCCCTCCCCAAAAACAGCAGCAGGACGGGGCGGCGCAGGCTGGAGCGGCGCCCAAGCTGTGCTTGGCCTGGCAGGGGATGCTCCTGCTGAAGAACAGCAACTTCCCGTCCAACATGCACCTGCTCCAGGGGGACCTCGGCGTCGCCAGCAGCCTCCTCGTGGAAGGGGCCACGGGGGGGAAGGTGGCCCAGCTCAAGATCACCCAGCGGCTCCGGCTGGACCAGCCCAAGCTGGACGAGGTGAACCGGCGCATCAAGGTGGCGGGGCCCAACGGCTACGCCATCCTCTTGGCCGTGCCCGGCGCGGCCGAGAACCGCGCGGGCGCCGCGGCCGCCGAGCCCGCCACCACCTCCACGCAGAGGCCGCTCAGGAATCTGGTGTCCTACCTAAAGCAAAAGCAGGCTGCAGGGGTGATCAGCCTCCCCGTGGGGGGCAACAAAGACAAGGAGAACAGCGGGGTGCTGCACGCCTTCCCGCCCTGCGACTTCTCCCAGCAGTTCCTGGACTCCACGGCCAAGGCGTTGGCCAAATCCGAGGATGACTATCTGGTCATGATCATTGTCCGGGGGGCGTCCTAAGGGGCCCTCGTGTTCTGTTCCCAACCCTGCCTACTCCTCCACCCAGCCCCTCCAGCGTGTGCCAGGTGCTATGGGATACAGCCTTAGCCAGCCCTGTTGTTATTTTAATTAGACCTTTGTTTGTAGGTGACTTTTCCCAGCCCGATTTTCTGTTACTACATTTTTCTATAAAGGTAGAAGCCAAGAGAGGTTGGTTTAGGTGTAGTGTGAATAGGATATTTTGAGAATTCCCTATCAGTGGGGACAGCAGGGAGGCTCAGCCTGCTTTGATTTACAGAAAAAATAGAAAAAAAAACAAAAAAAAAAAAAGAAAAAGGAGAACTGGGGAGGGGGAGGGAGGGGGAAAAGAAAAAAACTCCCGTCTTCTTGATTTTGATTTGTGTCCTTTTTTCATTTCATGTTTTTTAAAGTGAGTCCAAGAGCTTTGTCCTCTTGACAGAGCTCCAAACCCAACAGACCAGGTTTAAAGCACTCGTTGGAATTGGAAAACCACAGGTTTAGTGGCAGGGTGGTGTCAGCTCCTCTTCTGAGCCCTTGAAATTCCGTGTGGGCCTCGGGGATCCCTTCCCTCAGGAGCTGGAATGGTTTCCCCTTTGGGTCGAGTGGCTCAAGGTTGACGTTTTCCACGTGAGCAGCACCAGCTCTCGGGTGACAACACGGCAGAACACAATTCCCTTTGGGAAAGGAATTCCTTTCTCATCCAGCCCCCCCTGCCAGGTGCATGCACTGAAACTGGGCTTTTTTCCCAGGTGTGTCCCCCCCGTTTCCCGGTGTATCCCATATGTGCACTTTGGGTTTGTAACCGTGAGGAGGTTTGGTGACAAGCTGGGAGCTCTGTTACAAACCAGGCACGTTGTGCTCGCTCTGCTGTGCAGGAAACAAGGAGGTGCTTTGAGGAGAACTCGAGTTCTGTTGTGGGTTTTTGGTTTTACTGCCTTTTTTTTGTGTGTGTTTTCTGAGAATTGCTGGTACAGTGGGGTCTGGTTCCACAGTGCAAACTCTTGAGCAAGTAAGTGCTTCTCTCCAGAGATGCTTTTAATTCTGGGATAATTTAATTACATAAAAGTTCTCATTAACATTTTACCTCTTTGTTAATAGCAAGGAACTGCTGTCTGCTAGGGACTCTTCAGGTACAGTGCAGTGGGCATTACATGAGGTTTATCATTTTCCAGGCACCTGGAGGGAAGTGGTTTTAGCATCTTGGAGAAGTATTAAAAACACTCCGAGGTGCCAAGGTTTGAGCTCTTGTTCCTGTGATTCAAGGATGAAACAGTTCTGCTTTTTTTTTTTTTCTCTTTTCAAAGAACATAGTTAATTTTCTCTTATTTTTCCCCAATAATTGGGCACTTTTCATCACCTGTCTCAGCCACCTTGGTAAATCTAGGCATTTAGGAGGGAAGAAGGGATTTAAATCCCTGAGGGGATCTAAATCCCCAGTGCTCTGTTGAACAACCAAAAGGATGTTGCAGCAACTTCTAAACTGGAGTGTAAATCTGACTGTATCCCTTCACAGGCCCCAAAATTGTGATCTTGCACTTAAAGCCAGAATGTAACCTTGCACTTAGCCACGTTTTCAGGGATTTGGGCCACGGAAAAGCTGCTCCAATAGATTCCTTGGGTGATGGATACAAGGGGTGGGTTGATTTGTGGTACAACTTGATCAGATTCAAAATGGGGAATAAGTTGTGAATAGGAGACGAAGGAGGAAATGTCTTGAATGTATTGTGTGTGGGTGTAACTGAACTTGCTGGAGTTTCTGCCACAAAAATAGGAATTTTTGTTACTGAGCCACTTTGATTCCTTTATCTGCCTGGAATGAGTGGACACAGTATCCCAAGAACTAAGAATTCCAGTATGGCAGGAGATTTTGGTTTTCTGGCTGTTTTTCCTTCTAAATGAGAAGATAAAAAAGCCTCATTTAATGCTCTTAAATCCGAGGGCAAAACTCAGGAGTTCTGGGTTGTCCTTGGGGGTGAATGTAAGAGATGGCAGAATTCAGCTGTTCAGCTTCCTATTAACAACGAGAATTTTGGGGAATGACACCTGAAATGCAAATCAATCACTGTGTTTTGGAAGTTCCAGAGTGTTTTACCACTTAATGCAAAGAATGTTTGGGTCGGAGCGGGAGTCTGTTGTGTGTCAGCAGGGGATCAGCTCTGCTCAAGTGCTGCTTCTGTTCAGAGGGGGTTTTCTCTTTGCATCTGACATGAATCACTTGCAAAGAGTTTTCTCTAGGAAAGAAATTTGAACCTCTGGGAATTCGAATCTGCCCCAAACCAGGAAAAAAAAAAAAAGAGCACTAATGTTTGTGTTGGACCATGGAAGTCACTGAGAGCAGCGTTTGTTCCGCTGAGGCACAGCAGGCACCTGCTTAAAAAACCCATAAAACTTGGGGTCAGCGTGGCTGGTCAAGGCAAACTCAGTGTGGGAAGAGCATCCTGGGTGCACTTCCGTTTTTCCCTGGAAAATCCCGGTGGTTTTAACTCCCGCTGGTTGCAATGAGCCAAACTGCGCCACGCTGGAGGGTGAGAAGGAGCGGGCGAGGCCGTGTTCGACTCCAGGTTTTCTGGCTCCTTATCTCGTGGAGTACCTCCTTTAAATCTGGTTTATTTGTGGTGGCTGCTCTGTTTTGTAAGCAAGGATTTTAACACCCTTTGAGGGTTCTTGTGGCAAACCATTGCCTGGCAGCGCTTTGCCGGCAGCGGATTCCGGTGCTGCCATCCCGGATGGGCTGCGCTTTCCTCCTGGCTCTGAGGGATCCCCCCATTGGAGTAACTGTCCACTGAAGTTGTCTTGGCCAGGGCTGAGCATTCAGAAGCCCGTGGGTGATACCACTGTGTGCAGAGCAAAGCAGATGTAGCACTGTTGGCTCTCTCCTTGTGTCTGGCATTCCGTGGCTCCGGTTTCCCTCCACACTGTGTGTGCAGCTGATGTTCCTATATTTCATTAGCGTGTTGAATTAGCCTGGAAAAAGGATGTCCTTTTCCTGAATCATTTCACCCTTGTGCTTTAATGCTTTGGGGAAAGAACCTCAAGTGACTCATAGTTTTGTTTGAGATTTTTAGTTCGTTGGGGTGGGTTTTTTCCTTCTTTTAATTGGAAACATTACGCAACTTCCTTGGCCTCCATCCAGTTGCTTTGTTTGCTCCTGTTGAGCTGCTGTGGTGGGAACACCAAGGTTACCCCCAACCCAGAGGTTTTAGGGTCAGAAATACCAACACATCTTTGTCAGCACTGCAGAGAGAAGGGCCAGGCAGACAAATCTTCCCTTCTCTCTCTCGTTTTCCCACGAGGGTGTTAAAGATGGAATATTTTGGTGACAACTTTCTCAACCCCCGTGGGGAGCGGAGAACGAGTTGGAATTTCTTCCACGGGTTTTGGGAGACCCTCTGGTTGATGGTAACTGAGGTTGAAAGGCCTCGAGTGTTGTGGGGGAGGAGGAAGAGGAGTGAATCAAAATTGTGAAGACAGGTTCAAAAACTCTGAGGACTCAGGGAAAAAAAACGGCTTGGAAAACGGTAATTCCTGGCTCTTTAATGAAACAGTGTTGAGGGACTCCTGGGGAGTCCTGTGTGCCCAGAGGGGAAGAAATGATGCCATGTGTCTCTAGAGCTTTTTGGGGTTCTTTCCCCTTCGTCCCCCGCTGTGTAGCATCCAAGGACAGATATTCCAATGATCCATAGAGGGGTCAATGAGGTGATTTTTGTATCGGGCGTAAAACAGCCCGGCTGGTTCAGAGAGCGGCTCGTTGAACTTCCCACACTTCCGATTGTGTGCGAGCTCTGGCTGAGAAATATGACTTGAATAGCAACAAATTTTCAGTTCCACTGGGTGTGTCTTTGATTTGACCTTTCCTTTACTACCGGCGCAGCCAAAGGAGGGCAGAAGAGCTGTGTAGCAACACTACATTTCATGGGTTTGGTGATTAAAAGTTGCCTTCAGGAAATAACCCCCCGGGAGGAAAGTCAACCCAATTTGGCCACAACTGGGTTGGTTTTTTTCTCGTGGTTAATGGTTTCAGTGTGTCCCATCAGCTGTTACTGCAAGTTGGGTAAATGCTCAGTACTGTAAGCCTAAGTTTAACCTTGGTCCAAATGCACTGCTTGTTTTGCATCTCCCCCCTTGAAGACGACTTCAGTCTGAGGTTTTGTGCCCGTGGGTCGAATTGGTGCTTTTTGAAATCCAAGTAGAATATTCAGAAAGGCCTCGTAGCTCCTTTATGTTCATCTGTATAACGTAGGGAGGGGGGGGGGGAGGGAAAAAGAAACCACCCCCAAATCTGGTGTAAACATTTGTATTGAAATAACGTTTTCTTTCCTCCTGCAAAGCAAATCTGGTGGACTGCAGAAGACATGGGATACCAAGCTCTTAAAATGGACCTTTGGGGGAAGAGAAGCTGTGGCTTAACGTGGAATTTCCATGGGCCTCCCGATGGAAGAAAGCTTATCTGTTTAGTATTTGTGCATTTTACTAAAAAAAAAAAAAAAAAAAATGGCAGCTTTAAAAAAAAAAAAAAAAGTTGTGTATCTGCTATTGTGATGCCAATGCCCGTGTTTTAAGTGGAAAAAATGACCTCTTTGCTTTGTGCTGTGTACACAAGATTGCTGGATAAAAAAAAAAAAAAAAAAGAGTAAAGGAAATACCCTTTTTATGGCTCACACAGCTTGAGAGTAGCTGTCACTCGAAAAAACACGCGCTCACAGTCGAGCTGATTCTGTTTCGTTCTCAATAAATTGTTTCTTTTGAGGAAAAAAAAAAACAAAACAAAAAAAAAAAACACACAAAACCTGGTTTTTCTGCCTGGGAGTTGAATTTTGACGACAAAACGTTTCGGCCCCCCCGGTGTGGGCAGCGGAGGGGTCGTTGCTGCTGCTGCTGCTGCTGCTGCTGCTGCCGCCCCGTGTCCGAGCCGATAGTTCCGCGGGGCTCGAGCAAGAACGGGGGCAGAGGAACCGACGCCTTTTCGCGTTGACCGACCTGTTGCGCCAAAGGAATTCTGGTTCACTGCCTTGCTGTGACCCCTCTCCCACCCCCCACCTTGGTCTGGGGTGAAAATCAGGGGGTCGCTCGCTGCCTCGCTCCTCACCGGGACAGGGGATCCGGTCCTGCTGCTGGCACACCACGAGGAGCAGGGAAGCGCCGCCCTGCGTCTCCCAACGGTGGCCGAGTCTCGGGGGCTTCGCTGGTCGGAAGAGCCGGAGTTCCTGAATTCTTTTTTTTTTAAGTTGCTCCGTTTGTTCCGTTCACCCGACGCGTGTTTTTTTGGGCCTTTAGTTCTGATTCTTGGTTTGTTGGTTTTCTGTGTTTTTTTTTTCTTTTTTTTTGTTGGTTTTTTTTTAATTTATTTTTTTGTTTCTTTTTTTTGTTTAATTTGGAAGAGAAAAAAAAAAACCAAACAGGTTCGAGATTGCTTTGAATGTTGCACGTAACAAAAAAACAAACAAACCAAACACCACCTTTGCACCAAAATTGCCAAAAGAAAAGAGCAATGAGTCCTTAAGAGTGTTTTAAGTGCTGTTAATAAAACGAGGCGCTCCTCCGTCTCCAGGGGGGCTTTTCAGCAGTTGTGGGTTTAGTGCTGAATGGATGAAGAGTTCCTGAGAGCTGGAGGCAGTAATTTAAACCTTTCAGTTGGTGTCTCAGTGCCTTATTTTGACCGGTTTTGAAGCCAGCACGCCTCGGATGTGCATGTACCCTGCTCACCCCCCCGGGGTCCCCCCCCTGCAGCCGCCTCCCGAAAATCCCGCGCCGCGTCCCGTTCTCCTGTGCCGGGGGCTCCCGGGCCGTGGAAGCTGTTCCCGAGCAGGAGCACGACTCCCCTGTTTGCTGCAGGAGACTTCAGGGCGGTGTTGGAGGACCCATCATCAAGAGGAAGCTGCCCCTTGTTTGCATCGTTGGCTTCAGAACCTCTCGTGGTGTTGCTTTTGGGTTCACGTTAATGTGACGTGCGATGAAGATGCTTCGAGTGGCACTTTGCCCTGATTGCCTTGACATACTTTTAACTTCCATGGATAACGAACCTAGTGCTGTCCTAGTGCAGGATCTTTGCTAGGATGCAGTGCCTTCCAACCCACGGATGCTCTGCAAGGTGTCTGTTCCCGGGGCAAAGCGCTGTGTAAATCCCGAAAACAGGTAAGGGGGTGGAAGAGGTTGGACTGAATTGTAATGTGAAAGAAGATTGTTGTTCTGTTTTTGATCTTGATTCTCCAGTTGACTAACCCTTACTAACGTGTTTTATTCCACTGACGTGCTGCTCCACCTGCTTTGGGAACAGCAGCAGTGGGTCCGAATCTTGGATGTGCTTCTGTGTTTGTTTTGGGGGGGATCCCATTTACAAACAGGGCTGTGTAGACCACACTAAGGGTCCTCAGCTTGGCCAGCTGGAGCTGTTGGTTTGAATTCATGAACTGGTTGAATTAACGCTGCTTTAACCCGGAATAGTGTTTGTAACCTGTATGTGTTGATAAGGAAAAGCCAAGCCAGTGATTTGGCAAATGAGCTGTTTATGGGATGCTGGTGGTGTAATAATGTAAATTAAGCTGTTTGTCGTAAATGGGAGCAGTTGTAGCTGTTGCTGGTAATGAGGGGAAGGAATTGAGGAGAGGAGATGCTGTTTCTTCTAGAAGTTGGTGTTTGTAGCTAAAATTCATATTTGTTGTGATGTGTTCCACGTGCTGTGAAGATCCAACCTCGGAGTCTCATTTGAAGTGTTGTACAGAAGGTTTGGGGTTGGTGGCAATAATGGGAGCTGGGGGATGATGATCACATGAGTGATCTGTCAGTGTAACCCAAAGAAAGGGGATGTTTTTGGCACCTGCTCCAATATCCAGGTGTGTGTGTGTGTGTGTCAAGTCTTGGGCACTCTCCTGCTTTTTGGTTAAGCTTTGACTTGTAAGTGGCTGTTCCAGAAGATTTCCGCCTCCCTGCCTCAGATTTCACTGTGTGTTTAACTGGGAGATTGTTCCCTGTCTCCTTTACATCATGTATTTATTCCAGGGACTCGGGAGTTACCGTGGGCTGTGGTGTGGGATGATTCTGCTGTGGTCGCTTCGTGCCAGCGAGTTGTTTTTCGGGTGCTGGGTCTGCCTTTTTGAGTGGGTTAGAGGGACGTTCCAGCCACCAGGCTGGTGTTAAAACCAGTCTCTTGGAAGGGTTAAGTGCTCTATATGCACCATATTAATTTGGCTAATGAGACTTCTGGGGAAGGTAGATTTCTAACGAGCACCATTTAATTAACTGCGCTGCAGCAGAGAGCGGCGCAAGCGGATTAATCGGGAGCCGGTTATTGGAATTCACACGATTTTTTAGGACTGTGCTTTTACCAGCTGCAGCTGAATTAATAAGTCTCCAACATCAGATGGCCCAGATCCTGCTCTTGGCCAGTAACAAGCTTATGTTGGCCTCGTCCTGCTGGGAAATGCTCCTGGAGGATTCACTCCGTGGGGGTTGGGGCAAGACCAGAAAGGTTTTGGTTCAACAGGCAAGGGGTCTGCAGAAGGGGCAGGGAGAGGAGTAGAAAGGCTCTTGAGGTGATGGATTTGTGACTCCCATCGGGTCTCCTGCAGTTACTGGCTCAGAGCTGTGTGCTGAGTGGAATTAGACCTGGTTTGGGAGCTGGGTGAGGTGTAAACCCCTGAGGCAGAGTAAGTTCTGAGGGACTGGATCAGCTCCACATGGAGCGATGGGTTTAACAAGAGCCTCCTGTTTGTCCGTGTGCTGATGGAGCTGAGGTGCCTCTGCTGGGGGCAGAGAACACGAACGTGGTGGCACCAAGGTCTCCTCTTTGCCAGTCCTTTGCTCCAGGGATGTGCTAATTAACCACGGTCGGATTGCAGAGGTGTGGATGCTGTGATACCGCTGCTGCTGCCTTAATGAGTTTTACCCCTCCCATCCCAGCTCCCCTTCCCGAGCCCCGGGAGGTGAAGGGGTGTGTGTTATCCCGGGATG
>JAWWLV010000082.1:1510353-1521306 GCA_035041135.1 Platyrinchus mystaceus
GGGATGGGATGTGTGTTATCCCGGGATGGGGATGGGATGTGTGTTATCCCGGGATGGGGATGGGATGTGTGTTATCCCGGGATGGGGATGGGATGTGTGTTATCCTGGGATGGGGATGGGATGTGTGTGCACATGGCCGGCTCGGAGGAGCGGATGAGCTGGAGATTAACTGCGGGTCACGGCAGTTTCATCTCCTTATCTCCCTGCCTTGACCTTCACACCCAGTTCTGCAGTTGGACCTGGAGATTTTCAGTTCCCCTCGGTGTTTCCTGTCCCCAGATCCGGCGATAGGTCAGGCTTGGCTTTTATCAACAATCACCATTCAGCCCAGCCACGAACTGGCAGATTTCCCCAAGTGATCCTTCAGCCTGTATCTCCTTTCACCTGCCCGTTCTGCATTCCCAGCCTGTAAAATCAGACATGTGAGGTGTGTCTGTGGGCACAACTGGGGTGTAGAAGGGTTTGAGTGAAGGGAAGCTGCTGGGGTCTCTCAGGGTGGCTGTTGAGCTCTGGTTGCCCATGGAGAGGACCCTGGTGCTCTCTGGGCCACAGTGGGGTTTGCAGCCCCCTTGGCCAGTGGATTTCTTTAGCTGTTGCCAGGACAGCCTGGGGTGCTCCAGCTCTGACCTGGGCTGGGCAGAGCTTTGGGGCATGATGGGGTCTTGAAGCACCCGTTGAGCTGAGGGTTGTGGGGAGGACAGAGTGAGAAAGGGGATGTTGGTGTTTCTCGTGCTGCTCCTCTTGGGTGGATGAACACAAGGCTGTGTACAAGAACACAGGACTCTCCATCAGGAACTGCAGTGACAGCACAAGGGGGAATGGGCTTAAGCTGAAAAAGGGGAAATTTCGGTCAGAGGGACGGAAGAAATCCTTCCCTGTGAGGGTGGGGAGGCCCTGGCACAGGTTGCCCAGAGAAGCTGTGGCTGCCCCATCCCTGGAAGTGTCCAAGACCAGGTTGGACGGGGCTTGGAGCAGCCTGGGCTGGTGGAAGGTGTCCCTGCCCATGGCAGGGGGTAGAACTGGATTAATTTTAAGGCCCCTTCCCACCCAAACCATTCCAGGATTCTAAGACCTACTTTTTCCCATCTGCCAGCCCAGCTTTCTCCCGTGGCACAGATTCATTCCTGGCTCTCAGATATCTTAAGTGCCTTTGCTCTTCCTCCAGGCCCTCAGAGCTGCATCCCAGTAGCAACTGGGAGTCTGGGAGAGCCTGATCCTGGATATCCCATCCCTGTGACCGCCCTTGTCTCAGCCAGAGTGGCTGTGACTCCCTTTCCCTGCCTGACCAAAGGAGCTGGAGCTCAGTTCGTTGCTGTTTTATTCCTCACTGGGGGGTTGCAAAGACGCTCTTTGCCTCTTCCATTCCTGGGTACAACCCCTTCTCCATCGGGCCCACGTGAGGAGTATCTGTAAGGGAAAGGTTTGCAAAGCTTGGTGGTGGCTTTGGAGGCAAAGTCTGCTTTGGAAGTGGGACTTTGACCCATGGATTGCCTCTGGAATTGTCCGTGGCCGTAAGCAAGAGCTCCCGTCTATCTCCCTGTGGTTACTGCAGGCTGGGAAGTTTTCCCATGAGGAAAAAAGCTAAAACTTCTTGGTTTTCCAAACACCTGGCTTTGATTTTTGTTCAGTTCACTGCTAAATTCCTCTGGGCTTCGTTGAAAACCGCTGTGGTACCTTTAAAGCTTTTTACTGTTATTTTCTAAACACCTCCCCCCCTCCCAGGGAGGCTTTTATCTCCTTGGAAGTGCAACTCGTTATTCCAGACCCTGCTGAATTTCAGCCTAATGACGGCCTGCATTGTAAACACGGCTGCAGGGGTGGAACCAGCTCCCCAAAAAAAAGCCAAATGTTCCCATTATCAGTGGGTTTGAGGGCGAGTGAACAGCAGAAGCCACACGTGGGATCTGCCAGAGCGGGAGGAGGAAGAGCAGCCGCGTTTCCTGTCGCTGGAAGGGCCCGTTGGTCGTATCCTCACCCGGCTGTTTGAAATGGCTTTGGGCTTTTTTCATCATGGGGCCGATGAAGGTAAAAGCAGAAACCTCGGGAGTGTGGGGAGCTGGAGCATCTCTGGGGTGGCCAAACCCCAGACCTGACACAGCCTCTTGTTCTCCTTTAAAATCAGAATTAAGGGAGGGTTTTTTCCCCCCTGGAACCTGCTGTTTCTCACGAGTGGGTTTGTGTTCGAAGCGACCGAGGTGCCAAGAAAGGGTCAATGTGAGATCCCAGGCCATGGAAACCCCAAAAATTCCTGCTCCTCCCCCTGGTCCTGAGTGGCTCTGTGATTCCCAGCCAGTTTTCCAAGCAAACCCATTCCTGTGATGTCGTGGGTTCAAAAAAACAGCTGAAATAAATCCAGCCCAGCCCTTGGGGGGGGGAATTTTATTGCAAGATAAAGGTTGTTCCTTATTGTACAATAAACATCAGGATCAACTCCCTCTGGATCCAGTGCCTCGGTTTATCTGGTGTCAGCATCTGAGGAGCGCTGGGAAAGTCTCAGCCTTGGTTATTAGAGGTTATTTTTTTTATCAAGGGCAGAGCTTGACCACAGAGACGTTTATTTTGTGAACTTTGGAAGGGCTAAACCCACATTTTTTAAAAGCTCTCCCCCGACTTTCCGTGACCAGGAAGACAGAGGGAGGAAGGGGCACCTGCAGCTGATAACCAGCACCCTCGGGAATGTTCAGTGACTTTAATTAATGTGAAATATTAATATAACTCAAGTGTGAGTCAGGGATGCAGCTTCCTTTTGTGATCTCTGATTACACCGACTCCCAGAGCTCTGACAGGCCCGACCTGAGTCTGAGCAGCTTTTAATCCTGGCACATGTAAAACCACTTGAAGCAGGTTTAGGACCCAGCAGGTGCCCACCCCATAAATCATTCCTGCCAAAGCCTGGGATCAGATCCCAGAGGGTGCTCAGGCTCCTCCTCCAGGATTACACCCGGGAATCACTGGCTAACGATGGAAAAGCCTTTCCTCCTCCTGGAACTCCCAGGAAGGTTGGGAGCTGTTTGGATGGCACAACCCCAGGATTAACTACCCCTTGACTGCAGCAGTGTCTTGTTGGAGAAGCCAATTCCATGTTGGAGAAGCCAATTCTGTGTTGTTTCCTTGCTTTCTTAATCCTGTGGTGCTAAAATCAATGAGGATTCAGGGAACCAGTCCCCTGTCTGTTGGTACTCAGAGGACTAATTATCTAAATGAGGTTTTGTGCCGGGTTTTTGTTGGGATACAATAAAAATTGGGAACTGGCTGTTTCCTGGGGCTGCTCCTAAAACCCTTTGGTTCCTCGAGCTCTGGGAACCTGCAGATCTTTTGGAGGCACCTTTAGTGCTTTGTTTCTTTGCACTGTGAATTTGAGAAGGTTTTTAAACCTATGAATCTTGGTGAAATTGCTTCCAGGTGGGATTTCCCATCAGGATCCAGCCCTTACATTGTTACCCCACGGGCAGGAGATGAGTTTGGGGCAGGAAGAATAACCCACTGAGGGACTCCAGACTTGGTGCTGAGGTTGGGTTTTTGATTGATTCCAAGTTAAATTATTTTCTTGGAAAGATCCAGGAGGTTCTTGGTGGTTTCTTTGCGATGCAAAGTGTGGAGATGCTGCTTGTGAGGTCCACTTGGGTCAGAAGCAGGAGGGAATCCAACCCTCTGCTCCTGGCCCAGCACCTTCCCAGGACCAGCAGGGATGGCTGAGAGGGCACCACATTTAAACAGCATTTTTTTTATTCCTGCTGAAGATCATTTTTAGTCGTTGCTGCTCGTTTTTTCTACAGTTGAGAAAGGGAAGAGCTTCCCTTGAGTAAGGGAAGCGTTTTCAGGAATGATTTCTTCGTGGAGGGGGTTGTTGATCATTGGAATGACATTCCCAAGTTGGTGGTGGAATCACAGCCCTGGAGGTGTTCGAGGAACACCCTGCAGGTGTTTAAGGACGTGGCACTCAGTGCTCTGCTGTGGTTGAGAAGGTGGCACTCAATCACCTTGGAGGTCTTTTCCAACCTTAACAATCCTGTGATTCTGTGAAGGGAGTGGGGACCAAAGGACTTTTCCACTCAGCCTCAGAGATCACAGCTTTTCACCCTCACTTGTGTCCCAGCAACCCCTGCTCTTGCATTTGTCCCAACTCTTACCTGTGCAAAACCAGCTTTAGGAAGTTACTTGCAAGATGATTTCACTGGGATGGAGAAATCTCCCTCTGGGCAGGTGTTCCCACCCTCCACTCTTTGCTTCTCTCCTGCACACGTTGTGTTTTGCAAGGCAATAAATGCCTTTGATTTTTTCAGAGCTGCAAAGAGAACTAAAACACCTGCTCTGTGCTTCCCTTCCCAGCAAAAGCTGTGAGCAGAGAAGTGTGTTTGACCACCAGAACTCCATCAGCTGAAACACAAAGGTTTGAAGACTCTTTTCCCACCTCCCATCCCGGATGGAAGGACTCCCAGGGCACCTGGGGGGAGTTTCTCATTAGGGACAGTGGTTTCCTCAGCATTTTTTTGGATAGACAAGAGGTAATTGTGGCTGGAGAAAGGCACTTTACCCGTGCACAGTTCCTTTGGGCGCAGATAAAGGCTGGTGGTGGGTTGGATGCTGTGGGAAGTGGGGTCTCCTGAGCTTTGCACATGTGGGAGGCCCATTTTGCTAAATAAGGGTGAGGAATTGCTCTGATGGAGAGGACAGGGAGGGCTCTCCTGAAAAAAAACCTGGAGGTTTGGAGGGAGCCCATGTCTTGGAGCCCGTGAGGATGGGAGGTGTGGACACAGCGCGTTGTTCCGTGGGAAGAGGTGAAAATGTTCCAGGGATTGTGTTGAAAGGATGGAGGGGTCCAGCAGGGAGGTTTTATTCCCAGGGATTGAGCAGACCTGGGGAAAGGTTCTGGAAGTTATGATTGCCTCTTCGTCCCCACATTGCTTTGGCCTCACACTGTTAAAAGCTCTGCTGAGCTCAGGGAGACGCAGAATGAGAGGTTTTTAAAGGTTTTGGGGTTGGAAAACCCGAAGCCAAATGTCCCTCACAGCCCCTGTCACAACAGCAGACCCAGAGCTACTGGTGACGTTTGGTTTGCTCAGCAGGAGAGTGAAGATCTCAAATGTTTCAAGAGGTGGAAACTCAGATTTTTCACTCAAATCGTCATCTCTGCTTGTAGGAGGGTTTGACTGGATTAGTGCAGGATTGGCTGAGCCAAACTACACAGCAGCAGCTCCCCTTCCTAAACCACAGTGCCCTCAGCTCTTAAATAATCATCTTCTCCTTAAATCCTTGGTGGTTTGGGAAATGTCCCACTGGAGATCCTGTCCTGCATACAGATGTTAACTGGTCCATCTGAATGCAGAGCGTTTGATGTTGTGCTTTAAGGTGTAAAAGGATGGTGGTTACAGTGTAAAAGGGCCATTCCCAAAGCTCTTCCTCCCTGGGGATTCCCAGGAGAAGCTACAAAATGAACCATTTTGTAGCATATTCCCCATTCCCTTTAGTTTTTCCCTGGTTTAAGCAGAGTTTCTCTGCCACTATGTAGTTGTGTAACTGCTGAATTTGGTCCATCATCTGTGGAGGAGCTTTTTTTTAACCTGTGACAATAATTCCTTTATACTTTTATAATATTCCACAGCTTTTTATTAAATATAGACCACTTAATTTTGGGCTTGAAATAACCCATTTGACAGTTGAAAGGAGTGTTTCTATAGGGGGAAACAACCCTCTTGGTGCTTTAATATTAAAAAAAAAGGATGAGGGAAAAAAAAAGGGATGAGAGAAAAAAAAGAGTGAGGAAAAAAAAGGATAATTAAATCTCTTTTGCAATTTAATAATTAAAAAAAAGGGGGGAGGAAAAAAGAAGGTTGATGCCAGTGGCTGGAATGAATCCTGTGGTATCCCAGGCTGACAGAATCGTTTCAAACAGCAATAATGCAAAAAATTGTGACTTTGCTACTAGAAAGGAAGTCAAAGCAGCTGCATTTAATTCAAAATTAAATTTATAGGGAGCTGCCTCTGTGGAATCCAGGGAACCTCTGGGTGGGTTGGGAAGGTGGGGAAGGGCAGAGGAGGCTCAGGTGGGGTTTGGTCTCTGATTTCGCTGTGTTTTGGTTCTGGTTTAATTAAACTGGTTTTGCCTCCAGGTCATCTGTGCTGTGACAAACAGGAGATGGAACAGCCTTGTCCTTCCTGTGGGAAAAGAGGGATCTGTGGAGCACCTGTTGTCCGTATCCTCCTGGAATTCTCAGCCTTATCTCCCTGTCCGTGGATCCCTCTGCACGGCCCGTTGTTTGTGTGCAGGTAGAAGGGGCTGAGATCAATCTGTGCTTTGGCACCTGGGGGCTCCTCGGCCACCTCATCCCAAGAGGGGACTCAGCTTTGCTCCTGGGAATGCTCAGGAAGCCGAGGGATGGCTCAGCTTTGGAGCTGTTGGGATGAACACACCGGGATGAAATCCAAGCTCTGGAAAAACACAGCTCGGGAGCAAAAGGCAGTGACAGCCATGTCCAAGGATCTTATTTTTCCCATCAAGTGACACTTTGCACAGTGAATTTCTCAGGTGGCTTTAATGAGGAGAAATGTCCAGATATCCAAACAGAGAATAATCAGGAGAAACACCCGGATATCCAGACTGAATCTAATCAGGAGCAATATCCAGATATCCAGACTGAATCTAATCAGGGGAAATATCCAGATATCCAAATTAGATCTGATCAGGAGAAATGTCCAGATACAAAAACATAATCTCATCAGGAGCAATATCCAGATATAAAACCAGAATCTGATCAGGAGCAATATCCAAACTGAATCTAATGATATCCAGATATAAAACCAGAATCTGATCAGGAGCAATATCCAGATATCCAAACTGAATCTAATGATATCCAGATATCCAAACTGAATCTAATCAGGAGCAATATCCAAAATATCCAAACTCAATCTAATGACATCCAGATATTCAAACTGAATCTAATCAGTAGAAATATCCAGATATAAAACCAGAATCTGATCAGGAGCAATATCCAGATATAAAACATAATCTCATCAGGAGCAATATCCAAACTCAATCTAATGATATCCAGATATCCAAACTGAATCTAATGATATCCAGATATCCAAACTGAATCTAATCAGGAGAAATATCCAGATATAAAACCAGAATCTGATCAGGAGCAATATCCAGATATAAAACATAATCTCATCAGGAGCAATATCCAAACTCAATCTAATGATATCCAGATATCCAAACTGAATCTAATGATATCCAGATATCCAAACTGAATCTAATCAGGAGAAATATCCAGATATAAAACCAGAATCTGATCAGGAGCAATATCCAAACTCAATCTAATGACATCCAGATATTCAAACTGAATCTAATCAGGAGCAATATCCAGATATAAAACCAGAATCTGATCAGGAGCAATATCCAGATATCTCAACTGAATCTCTCATCTGAAGATTCCTCTCTCCACTCCTGCTGCCGTCGGTGTCTCCCGGCATCGCTGGGCTGTGCTGGCCGTTATTTTCCCTTCGTGGCCACAACCCCAGCCCAGCTTTTCAACCCTCACCCAGCGCTGGGGTTGGTGTTCAGAGTGGCTTTTTTGAGCTTCCATTCCCGTGCCCAGGGCTCGAGGCAGAAGGACAGGGGTGAGAGGAGGGCACAGGCCCCGGCAAAGAGGAAGGAGCACACGTAGGTCTGGGTGTAGTCGTAGAGCCAACCTGAGGAGAGAAGGTTGGGGTTAAAAAGCTCTGGGATTTCTCTCCCTGAAAACAACAAATCATTTTGGGGAGGTGGGATGGGAGAGGGAGGCAAAGGCTGTGTGTGTGTGTTCTCATTTCAAAATTCCTCAGTTATTTAAGCTCTTCCTGGGCAGCATTTCCAGTCAGGACTAAACACGTCTTTCTTCCCAGGGCCGACGTTGATCCTCATGGTGGGAATGGGGTTTAATTTCATTGACTTTAAGCCCTGATTTTTATTTTTATTTTTTTTTTCCCTGTTTAAATGGGCCAAAAGCAGCTGCCTGAGCAGGTGGAAGATCCCAGTGGGAATGGCAGGATGACTTGCACGTGTTGGTGTTTCCAACATCTGGGCTGCAAACCCCTCGTTTCTCAGGCCTTTTTCTTTTCTTTTGCCCCAATTTAATTCAGTTTTCTTCAGCCCCAGTTTAATTCGGTTTTCCTCAGCCCCAGTTTAATTCAGCCTGTCTGAATGAGACACCCCAGGCCGGGAGCTGGGAGTGGACTTCCTTAAAAGCAGCTTTGTGAGGACTTAAAAGGAAAAGCTGAATTCCATAAAGCCCCAGGAATCTTCAGGGGGTCACCTTTTAAAGTGACCTCCAAGTGTTGTGTTTAGTTCTGGCAAATCTGGGCAATCCCTGGAAAGGGGGATAATTCCTCTGGTGGAATCTAAAACATCCAAAGTGATGGGAGATGCTGCTGCACACGATAAAATCCCCCATAACACTCCCAAATCTGCCATGGGAGGTGGGGGTAGGAGCGGATCCCGATGTGCCTCTGCTGAGGTGAAATTCCTTTGGGGACATCCGTGAGCTTCCAGGATTTACATAAACAGCAGGTCTGGCCCTGAATCTGGGATTCTTCAAGCCTGGAAGGATCGTGGCACATCCCTGCCATCCCGGGGGGGAAACGGTGCCTGCCGGGACGTGGCGGGGATGGAGCCGACGGTTCCCCCCCTCCTCGCTCAGGGCAGTTTCTCCGGGGTTGTTTTTGGTTGGTTTTTTCAGGAATTTCGTGGGAGCCGCAGCACAGGAGGAGTTGGAGCCCTTGGAAAAGCGGATCCTGCGGCGCTGCTGACGTGACCCTGAGTGGTTCGTTCTCCACCAGTTCTGTTGTAGTTATTGGTAATTTATCCTGCCTTAATTTATTCTCATTTTTAATATATCCTTCAGAGTACTGGTTTGTTTAATTTTTCCTGTGGAAAAATTGGGGCTAAATGGGATTTTTTGGGGGCCAAATAGGATTTTTTGGGGGCCAAACAGGATTTTTTGGGGCTGAATGGGATTGAGGAGCAATGGGATTTTCCAGCACGGCCTCCTCACTGGCAGCACATCACCTTCTACCACATAGAATAGAATAGAATAGAATAGAATAGAATAGAATAGAATAGAATAGAATAGAATAGTAATGCTAAATATATAATAAAATATTATAATACTAATGTATAATAATAAATAAAACAAATATTATATATTATTATTCATTTATTATCATAATATATTTATTAATATTATTAATTTGGTATATTATCACTATATTATAATATTAAATATAATTAATAATCTATATATTAATATTTTAATGTTAAATATATAATAAAATATAATACTAATATATAATAAGTACATTATCAAGTATTTTTATATATTATTATATTGCTATTATTTTATTATTTATTATATTATATTTATTAATATTATCAATTTATCATATGATTGCTGTTATATCATCAAATATTAAATATAATATAATTAATAATTAATATAATATAATGATATGCTAAATATATAATAAAATATTATAATATTAATATATAATAAAATACATTAACTTATATTAACTTATATTAACTTAACTTAACTTAACTTATATTATATTATATTATATTATATTATATTCAGTTCTTCTGCACTTTGGGTTAATGGTTTGCACTGTTTATGGAAAGAAAATGAGCCAAACTAATATTCTGGTTTGGTTTGAGGGTTTCTTTCAGAGGATGAGAATCTCCAAAGGAGAGTCCAAACTTTCCCCCCTGAGCTTTGAGCTGAACAGATTTGCAGGTAATTCACCTTTTCCTTGCATGAGGCTTTGGTCTAATATGCAATATAATAATATTTTAAATATTATTTATTTAAAGTACACTTATTTTACATGTAATATTTTATATACTTGATAGTTTCTATAATACTGTTATAAATATTTTTATAAATTTTAAGGAAATTTTGTGACTATAAAAAATTGTTTGAACGAATTTACATTTTTGTAGTTTTATATTATATAAATATTTACAAATATTTTGGGTTTTATAAATATTTGCATAAATTATATAATGTACAGAGTATATTATAGATTTAGTAATTGTTAAAATTTTACAGTATAATATATAACAATATATATTTTACATTGTATATTGTTGCATTATGTAATACTATATATTATATATTTGAAATTATGCTATATTATATATTTATATAAAATATAATCTTATAAATTATGATATTATAATTTTAGATGATATATTTACCTGCCAGAGGGGGTCCTCCCATGGCTGCTATCCCTGCAAAGAAGGCAGCAAACCCCAGGTAGCTGTGGAGCTTTTCCACACCCACCAGATCCACCTGTTTGTAGACCAAAATGGATCATTAGGGATGGATTTCATGGCAATACATAAGCAGAAGAGATAAACTGATTTGTTTTAAAGCACAAGAGATTAATTGATTTTTTTTTTTTAATTCCTGGGGAGTTTCCTCTTCAGCTGCAGCTTTGGAAGGACTTTTCCCCTGTGGGTCTGATCCAACCTGGGATCCCTTCGGCTCCTTAAGGCCAGGATGGGACTTCCTGGGATGTGAGATACTTTTCTGCCTTCCAGATAACAGGACTTTGAGGAAATGTGTTTTAAGCTGCAAATTCCTTCCCAGAAAGAAATGCCAGATTGTAATTATGGAATCCTGGGATGGTTTGGGTTGGAAGGGACCTTAAAGCTCGTTCAGTGCCAAGGGCAGGGACACCTTCCACTAGCCCAGGTTGCTCCAGGTTTATCCAGCTTGGCCTTGGATGCTTCCAGGGATGGAGCAGCCACAGCTTCTCTGGGAATTCCATCCCAGCCCTTCACCACCCTCACAGGGAAAAATTCCTTCCCAATATCCCATCCATCCCTGCCCTCTGGCACTGGGAAGCCATTCCCTGTGTCCTGTCCCTCCAGCCCTTGTCCCCAGTCCCTCTTCAGCTCTCCTGGAGCCCCTTTAG
>JAWWLV010000082.1:1531724-1554000 GCA_035041135.1 Platyrinchus mystaceus
CAATAGAAAAACTTATACAAACTTTTAGGGACAATTCTAGGGATTCTGGGGGTTTTAGGGGGTTTCTGGGAAGGGGAGAAGGTGACTCTGGGAAAAAACACAAAGGAATCCATTTTGCAACCCACGTTACACAATAGGCTTTTGATTTTAGGGCACATTTTACAGGATTTTTTCATTTTTGAAACTGCACGTCTTCTGCAACATCACATCTCCCCCCACCTGCCTTTTCTTGCTCCGATGCAGCACGACCAAGGCTCCTGCATGAGCAGCTTCCAGACCACCTCTGGGGACCTTTGGATCCTGGGAGACGTCTTCCTCAGGGTGTACTACAGCATCTTTGACCGGGCCAACAACCGCCTGGGGCTGGCCAAGGCGGTTTAGAGCCACCAGGGTGAGGTGGTTTCACCTGCTACCAAACCACAGCCGTGGGGTTTGGGCACAAATAAAGTGCTGATGGTTCAGAGCTGGTGGCTGCACGTTTAATCCCGATGGAATGGTGGGAATCAGGAAGGAGCTCTTAAACACCAGCTGCTCTGCGGTGATTCAGGAGGATTCGGTCATCACAGGCCCACAGCCTTTAAGAGCTTCGGAGGTTGAGGGGGGAAGTCAAGACTGGCTCTTCTATTGGGGCTGTATCAAGTGAGTGATTCTGGAAAATCCAGATTTCCACCTAGGGAGGATGAACTCACCACCCCAGACACAGCCCAGGTCAGAACAGATCCCTGCAGACCCACAGCCATGTCCCACCAGTAGCTTCCATGTCCCATGACCCAGTAACTCCCCATCTCCAGGCTCAGGGCTTGGTGTCAGGCAGCCCCAAAACATCTCAGGGCAGTGAATCCCTCAGGAAAATGTGGTTTGACTGGAGTTTTCCTTTGGACCACGCAAGAGAGCAGGGCAGGAAAAGGCTCTCACCCAGTGCCTCCCATGGTGAGGCTTTTACAGAAGCACAGAACCTGCACAGTTCCCATTTTCCTAAAGGAAATGACCTTCAGGCATATTGAACCCCATTAAAAGTGGAGGTTGCCTCTTTCCCTGGGAGCAGCTGCACTGGAATTGCTCAGCAGGGAGCTGGGAGAGAAATCCAAGTCCCTGCTGTGCTCTGAGTGAGTGGGATGGGAGTGGGATGTTGGTCCTTGTCCCTAAAAGCTGTAACAGGAGGCAGATCCTAAACCCTCCTGGCATGGCCATCCTGCACCAGTGCCGAGAGCCCTTGGAAAACATCACCCTGGAACGGGTGCATCCCCCCAGCCAGGAAAACCCTTCTCACATCCATGTTCACACATGCAATAAAGGAATAAACCAGCTAAAAGCTTCCAAGCATGAATTAGAGAGAAGGAAACACACGTCTGGACTGTCTCCAGCAGGGAATGTCTGTCCTGGAGTGCCATCTCCTGGCAAAATCTGAGCTCCTGTGCGCTGCATTCCCATCCCTGGAAGTGTCCAAGGCCAGGTTGGACTGGGCTTGGGGCAACCTGGACTAGTGGAAGGTATCCCTGCCCATGGCAGGGGGTGACTCTGAGTGATCTTTAAGGTCCCTTCCAACCCAAACCACTCTGGGATTCCTGGGAAATTCTGCTCCAAGGAGGAGGGAGATGTTTCTGGGTGACCAACATTTCACACCTGGCTCTGATTTGTTCCAGGGATAAAAAGCAGCCAGGAAACACCTTTTTTTTTTTTTGATAAAACAGAAGAGAGATT
This sequence comes from Platyrinchus mystaceus, assembly GCA_035041135.1. Classification (NCBI taxonomy): domain Eukaryota; kingdom Metazoa; phylum Chordata; class Aves; order Passeriformes; family Tyrannidae; genus Platyrinchus; species Platyrinchus mystaceus. The sequence continues at coordinate 1,533,426 of JAWWLV010000082.1, forward strand.
TCTCACCTTCCTTTTAGCTTTTCCTTTGGCAAAATTTCCAGAGGGAATTCAGCCTGTGTCAGGGAGGACATGAAGGATTGGCCCCTTAGGGCTCGAGTCCAGAACAGGACTGTTACTGAGGGCTTTTTAGGAATTTCATTGAGCTCTGAGCTCTGGGCTTGCATTTGGGAAGGTTTGGGAAGGTCTGGGAAGCTGCAAACCACTCAGGAAAATGGGATTTCCCATGGGTTTTTATCAAGCACCAGCTGAGTGTTGACACTTTGAATTCACAGCCTGGTTTTCCTCCTCTTTAGGATAAATAGGAAGGAATTTCATGAGTCTGGAGGGGTTTCATGGCCCTGACCCCATCCTTGTGACACAAATTGGGGATTCCTTTTGGACTTGGCTTCCCACAGTGGATGGTGGGGACCCAAACTGCTGAGGAAACCTCTGCAGAGCTCACAGATCTGGAAATTTATAATTATCTGTTTTCCAGAGAAGCTGTGGCTGCCCCATCCCTGGAAGGGTCCAAGGCCAGGTTGGAGCTTGGAGCAACCTGGGATAGTGGAAGGTGTCCCTGCCCATGCCAGAGGGTGGAATGAGATGATCTTTAAGGCCCTTCCAACCCAAATCCTTCTGGGATTCTATAATGTCCTGTACTTCAGCCCTCCCCCACACAATTCCCAGCTGGAGACCAGCTGGAATTCCCGGTTGGGAGCAGCACAAAGCCAAGAACAGAAAGCTGAGTCCAAATAAACAATGTTTCCTGCATGCCAGACTTTGAAGCATTTATTCCTTTATTTGAGGATAAAGTTTACAAGTGAATAAGAATCAGGTTGTTCATCCTTCCATCCTTTCATCCGTCCCTCCCTCCATCTGTCCATCCATCCATCCATCCATCCATCCCAACACCATTATGGTCCGTGTTTGCGGAGGGAGCAGAAGGAGGGATGAGCTTATGGCCAAATATTTCCCCAGCCCAAAAAACCTTTTCCTGTGGTGATTCCTCAAGGAATAAACCACAAAAGTGCTTCAGATTTGAGGGGCTGGGAGAGAATCTGGGGGAGGGGAGCGTGAAAAACATAAAAGAATGTAAAAAGTTTTAAGTTTTCCGGAGGAGAAGGAAAGAGAAGCTGTTATGAAACGAAAATAAGGACGTGGAAGATCTGCAGGAGAGAACTGAGCCATAAATGAGGGGGAGCTGGGGATGTTCCCAGCTGTTCCCACAGATGAGCAAAACTTGGACACAATGGGAAGGAAATCAAACAGCTCTCACAGCTTCTCCTGTCCTAGACACTGGTGGGGGGGTTTGCAAGGGATGAAGCAAAGAAAAGGATGGTGGAGGGATGGGGGAAAAAAAACAGGGAGGGCAGATGAAAAGGGGGATTTGTCCCAGATGGAAGGAGATTTGTACTTGTCATGTCTCAGATCCATCCCCTGGGATGTGAAACACCTCACTGCAGAAAAACAGTGCACCAAAAAGAACCAACATCCCCCAAACCAAAACAACAGCAAAAACAATCCCCTCCAATCACAGCCGTGGGATTTCTGCCACGGGGGGGAAATCCCAAACTCGCATTTCCCGTCACACCAGGAATAATAAAAGCCAATCCCTGTTTCACCACTGCTTCCTGAGTGAAGTCATAAAGCAGGGATGGTGGAACGCTCAGGAGATGAGACATCAGAGGTAGCAGGTGTGGGATAACAGCGGATGGAGACGCTGCAAAAGGAACTGTGATTTGATAAAGGCAGAGACATCCAAAAAAACAGCTGAGGGAGAGAGTGAAGTGGCAATAAAATGTCTTTGTCAGAAGAAAACCTGCTGGCATTGGAGAGAAAGGCAAAATGAGGTGCTGCTGGCGTCTCCCATCCCAGTGCCACTGGAGATTCGAGTGGTTTAGCAAACCAGAAGTGCCTTTTTACAACAGGGCGACATCGGGCCTTGTTTTCTCTGTGGATTTTCTCTGGGCCACTTTTGCAGCCACAGAAGTGGCAATAAAGACTACGAGGTCACAGTGGCTCATCCCCAAAAGGGTCTGCACATTAGAGAACCCCCAAACTGAGCGTTTGTTGCAGGAGAAATCCTGTTACCTCTCTCAGAGCTCAGTTTTCTATCACAAACCCCAGTGTCCTGGATGTTCCTCGTGGCTGTGCCACCATTCCTGGTCACCATCCCTGCCCTTCTGATCCCCTCACCTGCTGGCTTAGGCCCATCCATCTCTGCTGTGCCCAGCAAAATTAATTAGTCAGGCAGACCAGGGAACTCATCCAGCTAAAAATATCCCTTCTAATTTCTTTTTGCCAGCTTATTGTTCAGGCAGAGCAGTCCCAGGTCTGGGAATTGGTCAGACCCCCAGATCCGAAGTGGTGGGTGGAGGAGGAACTATTTAAATGGATTAAAGAAACAGGAAGCTGGACCCACCTTCATCCCTGGATAGTTGGGTGCCACCAAGCAAAGCATTTCATGTCATTTTGCCCTTTTTCCTCTCCAGTAAACGGGGGAAATCTGTGGATGTGGGGAATTCCACTTTAACACACGGACAGAGGACAAGAAATGTCAAAGCAGATGAGCACCAAATAAAAAAAAAAACAAACCACCAGACCGATGGGCAAGGCAGAGAGATAAGAAAGATGGTATTTATTTGAACAGCCACAGGAAATCAGAGATTGAAAAATGTCTAGAAAAAAAAAAAAAAAAAAGCAGCAGCACGTTTGGTTTAAAAAAAAAATAAAATTAAATTAAATCAGAGCGTGCAGATGTTTGATACCTTTTCCAGCCAATTCCACCCGACAGCGCCCAGTCCCGTCACGGCCTCGAGCATCATTTTTTGGCCTTGTCTCGAGGGTAACCCCCATTGGTCTTGTTGAGGGACTCCATGCTGCCGTTGCCCGTGGCCACACTGGCCAGGAGCCGCTCCACCTCCCCGGGCAGGATCTGCTTCTCCTCGTTCTCCGTCTCGCGGTGGTAGAAATAGTTGAAGTTCGAGACGATGACGGGGACGGGCAGAGCGATGGTCAAAACCCCCGCGATGGCGCACAGGGTGCCCACGATCTTCCCGCCCAGGGTGGTGGGACACATGTCCCCGTAGCCCACCGTGGTCATGGTCACCACGGCCCACCAGAACCCATCAGGAATGCTGGAGAAGTGGGACTGCGGCTCATCGACCTCTGCGAAGTAAACGGCGCTGGAGAAGAGGATGACGCCGATGAAGAGGAAGAAGATGAGCAGGCCCAGCTCCCTCATGCTGGCCTTGAGGGTCTGGCCCAGGATCTGCAGCCCCTTGGAGTGCCGGGAGAGCTTGAAGATGCGGAAAACCCGGACGAGGCGGATGATCCGTAGGATGGCCAAGGACATGTTCTGCTGCCCGTTGAGTTCGCTCTGCTGGATCAGCTCGGTGGTGAGAGTCACGAAGTAGGGGATGATGGACACGATGTCGATGATGTTCATGATGTTCCTGAAGAACTCAGTCTTGCTGGGGCACACGATGAAGCGGACGAAGAGCTCGAAGGAGAACCAGACGATGCAGGCGGTCTCTATGACGAAGAAAGGGTCTGTGAAGGTGCTGTGGGCCAGCAAGGTGTCTGTCACGTTCCTAGAGAGCTCCTGGACAGACTTGAACTCCCTTTCCTCCCGGAACTCCGGCAAGGTTTCCATGCAAAAGATGATGATGGAGATGACGATAACCAGGACGGAGACCAAAGCTACGCCCCGGGCTGCGCTGGAGCTTTCAGGGTACTCAAAGAGCAGCCAGAACTGCCTGTGAAAGTCATTGGTTGGTAAGAGGGTCTCAGGATCCTTGATGAAGCCTTCATCCTCCCTGAACTGGTCCATGGCTTCATCCCCCAGCTCGTAGAAGGTGATTTCATCAGCAAAGACGTCGATGGGGACGTTGGCCGGGCGCCGTATTTTCCCACCAGACTGGTAATAGTACAGGATCCCATCAAAACTGGGCCTGTTCCTGTCAAAGAAATACTCATTCCTCATGGAGTCGAAGTAGCGCATCCTCTTTTCTGGGTCCCCCAGCAAGGTCTCGGGGAACTGGTCGAGGGTCTTGAGCCGCGTCTCAAACCTCAGCCCAGCGATGTTGATGATGACTCGCTGGTCCCCCTCGTCCATGCCCACCCTCTCCCCCACCAGGTGGTCGCTGAACTCGGCAGAGAACCTGGAGAAGATGGTCTCATTGTTGGCGTTCTCGCTGTTGATGAGGATCCTAAGGTTGGAGAGCAGGTTGGCGCAGCTCGGGTGGCCTTTCCGCGACTGCCCGGCGGGGCTGAGGTCGTTGGAATAACAGGGGTCCTCCACGATCTGGTCGGCGTTGTCAAAACTGACTAGTGCCACCTCCATCTCCTTCCAACTGGACACGTCCATCATACACTAATCAGATTAGCAGCATAAATCCCCAGATCCGATGCCGGCAGCTCGAGCCTTTCCCACGCTATGAGGATCTGCAAGGGAAGGGACAGGGGAACAATGGTGAATGGGGCTAAGCGCACGTGTCGCTGGGAGAGCATCTCTCAGGCCGTGGGGTGGGTTATTTCCCAGACTGGCTCTGTCAGGTGCTCAGGAACAGCCACCGTGTCCCCAAAATCCTTCCAGGCATCCCCCCAGCACAGCACTGACATTGCTCTGAACTCGGAGCAAAGTCAAAGAGGAGCCCAGGGACCAAGTTATGGAGCTGGGAAATTACCTGTCCTTCCTCGGGGAGGGAAATTAGATATTAACATGGAACAGTTCTGGGGAGATTTGCCCCAAAAGGAACTTTCCAAGTAAACTCAACATCCTGATTTGTTTCCCCTCCAGAATATATTCTCGGGATGGGAGACGCCCCAGAGGGACACGCGGAGCTTCTCCGTGTGACCACGGATCACCGAGGGCACTGTGGCTTCCTCCCCCAGGGGACTCCAGCAGGAGGGAGTGAAAGGACCCAGATGCCCCAGACTGCCAGGAATAGCAGCACAATTTAGGCCACGGAGCAGCAGCAACACCGGGACCAGTCCTGTGACAAGGACGGTCCCCAGTGCAGGGTCTGCTTAGTCCATCCCGGTGCTGGGATGAGATCCACGGAGACTGAGCTGCTCCCGATGCCTCAGCATCCCAATTTCACTGAAGTAATTCAGGGCTGTGAAGTATTTTCCTCCTCTGGGGCAGATTTTTCCATCCTTGCTGACACAAAGCCGGGAAAGGGGGGGGTAGGACAAGCCCAAACCCCAAATCTGTTGCAGAAATAAGACTTTAACATCCTGTCTTGTACAAATCCTCCCTCTTCTCCTCTCAGCTTTGCAGCACTGGCAGCAAAACTTCCTACAGGAACCAGCATCCATATACCAGACAAGGGTTCAACCTCACCCTTTCCTCAGCAGAGATTCTGGATTTGGGGACAAATCCCACAATTTTTTCGTAAGCTGTTTCCAGACCGTGTTCCTTTGCTCAAACCAAAGCCACAGAGCACGGCTGTTCTCAGGAATCCATCCCTGGGGAACTACTTTGGGCTGGTTTTGTGCCAATTTTCCCACTTGGGGACACAGAGAAAGGAGTGCTTGGGGCAGGGGGGGCAGAACTGATGCCTGGAGGAAGCAGCAGACTCGTGGTTTTGCCCCTCAAAGTGATGTGCTGTGGAGCCCTCAGCCCTGGTGATGTCCAGCTTGGAGCTGCTCCAGCCCAAGGACCAGCTCTTCATGGGGTTGAATTCTTCCCAGGCTTAACTATCTGGTGACTCTGAAAAGCTGGTGCTGGAGGGACAAAATGTGACATCAGAGCAAAAACCCAGAGCTGTGGATAACTCTGATTTCAGGAGCATCAGGAGGCAGACAAAGGGATACAACAATCAACCTGCCCCAAACAATACTCTCTGGAATCTTTTGAGTATAAAGTATAAAAGAAACAGCAGCATAAATCATTCCCTCCACACATCCTTATTTTTTTTTTCTTAATATAAATCCCCCAATATGATTTTAAATCTGAAAAAAAGGTAAAGAAAACAAGTTAAAATCAGAGTTCAGTGTTCAGTGAATGGGGGAACTGACCTGACCCATCACACCTCCAGCCTGGGGGGGAGAGCCCAGAGGGGTCCACCTGCCCAGGACGTCTTCATCCCAAGATTTTTGGTTGCAGAAGGCATTTTGATATCTCGAAATATGGCTTGGAATTGAATTCTGAAGTCTGGCTTTGCTCTGGAGCCCCCATGAACATCAAACCGAGCCCCCCCTGCATCATCCCTTGAGGGGAAACGAGGCACAGAGCTATGATGGAACAATTTACACATCATGGTCAGGGCTGAGAGTGGAAAATCATCCCCATTGGGACATGGAAAGGGGATTTTCAGCTCTGTTTTAAGCCCTTGGGACAGCGTCCCATGGGATGCAGGTTCCTTTTCCTGCCTTAAAGCCCCCAAATACACTGATGTCTGTCTGTCCCAACACCAGAGGGAGGTTCCCCATCTGTCCCCAGGCCCCCACACCACCTTATGTGTCTCATTTTTTGTTTAGACCAAAATTAAGGGCCTGCCCCGAAGCCACAAACCCCCTTTCCAAAGCTCTTCCCTGCGCTCCGGCCGAGGCTCGAACTGGAAAGTTGCCTCTTTTTTTTTCCTCCTAAATCACCCAACATCTGCTTCTCGGAATCTGATTAACTGATATCCTTCAGCAGAAATCCCTGGCTGCAGAAAATAATAATAATAATAAAAAGAATAATAAAAACCACAGGAGGGGGAGCAGTGGAGAAAAGAGAAAGGTCATTTTGAGGGAGAGTTCGTGTCTCGCACATCCTGTCCCAGGAAATCGGGGCTGTGGTTTCCACTGGCCCCTCTGCATCCATCGGAACCAGGAATTTCCCTACACTCCCTGTTCATCCTACTTTCATCTGCCTCGCTCTCCCGAGGAACAAAATATCTGTTTCCAACGTTTCCCAGAGAAATGGAGATGCTTTGACCCCATAATGGGATGGGAAGGGGATGGTGATTCTTCCCGTTGCCCACCCACACGAGCACCTACAAGGACTTACCTGGACAGGGCATGGAAGTGCCAACGCTCTCTGCATCTGGAAAAAGAGCCATTAACCACACATGGAGGTGTGTGGGGAAAGCAGAGACGGAAAACAAACCAGTCCAGCCGTACCCTTGGCAGGTCCCTTTGGGATAACGCAGCCAATGTCATTGGAAAGGCCTCTCTCTCTTGGCTTCACCGTGTCATTGGCCGGGGATGGATTTTGGCAGGCACGGTAGCGGCTGCGTCCGGTGCATTTCGGAGCCTCCATCGCCCCCGGGGAGCCCTAAAAACACCCGGGGGGCCACGGGGAAACGGGGCTGGACGGGCGCGAGGGGCGTCCCATCGCCGTGCCCCGCTCGCAAGGGGAGGGCTGGACGCGGCCGCCCACCCGCCTGCCGGGCAGTGAGAGCGGGGAGGATGTGCCCTTCTGGCTGATGCCACCTTTAATCCCCAATAAAGCTCCGGATGGTCCAGCGGGGACAGGTCTTGTCCGTGACGTGGAGAGGTCTGAGCTGGTCCCCGGGAGAGAGAGGAGAGGCAGAGAGCGGGGACCAGGAGGGAGATTCCCAGCAGGCAAAAGGGCTCCTTTTAGAGTTAATGTCTAATAATGATGTGAAAAAGAGGAGGGGAGGGGAAAGCCACGGAGGTTGGAGCTTCCCCCGGCGCCCACCTACCTATCACCTGTGGCCACGGGGACAGCGGGAGCTTTTCCAGGAGGGGACGGTGCCACCACCACGGGGGACACGTCCCGTCCCTGCCCCGGGATGACTGGGACCAGCAGGTAGAGCTGGCACGGACCTGCTGAGGGCATCGCTGGGGACACGGGAGAGGGGCTGTGCCCCTTCCTCACACCTGGATCCCAGCTGGGTGCTGGGCTTATCACCTCCTTAATATGATTTATTAACCAATAAATCACTGAACACCCAGGGCCGGTGGGGCCGCGCAGGTCGGCACCATTTGCTGAGACAACTGGGATTTTTGTTTGCCTTTCCCATATTTTCTTTCTTTCCACTCCACGCTCATGGCCACCCCCACCTTGGGTGCTCCAGAGGTGTTTTCATCCTTGTCGGGTGTATCCCAACCTCTACCTTCACCCAGGTTATCTTCCCATCCTCCTCCTCCTCCTCCCAGGCATTTGGGAAGGCACAGGAGGGGGTGGCACATTTTCTCCCCGTGTACTTCAGCCTGAATTCCTTCCTGGTGACGTTCCTTTGCTCTTGAGGGCCACGGTCACCTCTATTTCCCTCCCTGCAGCATCCTTGGCTGTCCCTGTGACGTTAATGAGCACATTAAGCCTCCCTATCCCGGAGGAGAGCCCGGCTTGGAGCATCCCATCCTCGTCTCCAGCATTCCGTGATGGAAAGGGGTCATGAGATTATCCAGACTTTGGACAGGCCCTTCAGGGCTGCTTTATCATTTTATGCACCCCTTCTGCACCTGAACAGATTACAGTCCTTACATCTCCTTTCGTCCCAGTGAGACACTGGGGATCTGCTGAGAAAAAGGAATTAAATTGATATTCTTGGCACTTAAATTCATCCTGTGTCCATTTCTCCTCTAAACCCAGATTTGGCAGGGCTTTGACTTCAGAGTGATGGGGTTTGTAGGCAAAATCTGACCTCATCTGAGGTTTTTTTGTCCCTAACATCTGCCTGGAACTAACCAGGGTCACATCCTGCGCCCGGACAAAGAGCATCTGTGGCTGAGGGAGAGGCAGAGAGTGAAAACCATCCAGAGGAGCCGCTGATCTGGCTTGTGCAAGGGCTGAGAGGCTTTAGCAAAACCCCACTGTTAATAGGAATATCCCTGGAGTCAAAGCAGGGTTGTGGTCCAGGGGAGACGGGGACGGGGGGGAGATGCCCGGAATGACATCGGTGCCTCCAAGAAATAGGGCGGTTACACAACTCCACCTCCGGGGGGTTTGGCTGCACCCTGGACACCCTCGGGAGACTCTGCCTTTGTGTTCAGCCAAGGTCACTTTAAACACACCCTTTGGCACTAAGATTTCAGCCTCCCCCAACCAGGCCGCCCCAGGCATTCCTCTGGCACTGCTGGAATTTATCCCGCGGGCAAATTTGGGCGCCGAGGGTGTCCCGCATCCAGGAGGGACCGGAATCCGGTGAGTGATGGCACGGGATCACTGCCCAGCGGTTCTGCCCACACAGCTCTGACATCAGAGAGGAGAGCAAACACCCCCCCAGCCCCACCCCACGCACAGAGGGATCAGCTGGCAAAGGAGGGAGTTTTAGGCAGCCGGTCCCTGAATTATTGTTTGCACGGGAAGATTCATTTTCCCTGTGGGGAAAAGCGCAGCTCGTCCCCATTTCCCTGGGGTCTGACAGCGGACGAGCTGGAGCAGGGTGGAACAAGGAGGAGAAGGCAGGAGTGGTCCTGGAACATAACGAGGCAGTGACACTCGGGCTGGGTTTTCCCTAATTCCCAAGGAAAACAATGTTTCTGAAAAACCAAGTGGGGCCGGGCTTTGCCCTGTACCGGGCACCAGCTTCTACCCACAGAGCATTTCACTGCAGTAATGAGCCGTTGCTAATTATTCTCTCTCTTTGCAGCGCTAATTACCTGGAGTTCAGCTCTATTCCAGCCCCAGGGCTCCGGGATGGAGCTGAGGTGGCTCCACTGCACCTCCACAGTGGGATTTTTTTCTTCTTCCCTGCTAATTGAGTGCCCCTCAATTAGCAACACCGTGCCCCTGCATCAGGAGGGGATTTTGGGAGGTGCAATATGCAAAAAAACACAAGTTCAACACTTCAATGCCCTCGATTTAGGGCTGAGTTTATTAATATTTGAGCTCTGGCGCAGGCACAGAGAGTCCTTGAAGGCTCAATGAGGTGCCCGGGGCACCTTCCATGTGTGGAGCAGTGCAGGAATCACTTCTGGAAGGAAAACAAGGAGCTGCAGGGGGGGCGGGGGGGGAATCCTGCAAAACTTCAAGGCTCAGAAGAGGTGTAAGCAGATGGAGCTGTTTAAATTGCAGGCAAACGTGTGCAGCTGGGAGGGAATGAGCAGTTTGTCAATGATAAAAATACAGGAAAGAATAATTCCAGAATAATTCCAGTCTTCCAGGGGATGACAGGGGTGTGGGAAAAGCTGCCTCTACTGTCAAGTCCTCCACATGGGAATAGTGGAGAAATGGAAAAGGGGCTAAAATACGCTGGAATATTTGGCAGTCCAGGGGTTTCTCCTGCCCCTGTGGCGTGAAGGATTCCAGGGCTCAGGAGCAGCTGGTCCTGAGACTCCTGAGTTTTTAAAGCAGAGGTTAAAGTGTGTCTGAGGCAAAGGGGGAGCAGGACTTTTAATATTTAAACCCACGGATTGTCTTTAAACTGCCAGAGGGCAGATTTGGGCGAGATATTAGGGAGAAACCCTTCCCTGTGAGGCTGGGGAGGCCCTGGCACAGGTTGCCCAGAGAAGCTGTGGCTGCCCCATCCTTGGAAGTGCCCAAGGCCGGGTTGGACGGGGCTTGGAGCAGCCTGGGCTGGTGGAAGGTGTCCCTTGCAACCCAAACCAATGTGGAATTCTATGCAGTTGCACCAGGAAATAAAAGATCAGCCTGAAACAACAACCACCCACTGCTACGAGCTACTTCCCTCGCCGTGCCTCAGTTTCCCCGGAGCTGCTGTCGTGCCATACGGGCAGGAAGGAGCTCTCTGGGCAAAGATGTACATGAGGAAGATCCCAAACCAGATTCCTGGCCCTGGGATGGAGGTGTCCATCCCTGCTGACCCCCACAGCAGATGGAAACCCCCCCCCAGCCAGACCCCCGTAACCCTCCCCTCTTCTCCTACCTCGTTCTGATTTTTCCACCCCTAACTTTTTATACGAAAAAAAAAAAATCAGATTATCAGAGAGCCCGGGACATACAGTACACACCATGAGACAGATGAAACCTTCCTTATAGCCAGCCACAGAGTCCAAAATTAATCAGCTACGGATTAACCGGGTCAGGATGTAATTTAATAACAAGTGAGGGCGAGTTCCTGCTCAGAGCCGACGTGGTCCCACACCGGGTACGCCTGAAAGCTGCTGCAGCCCAGCACAGGTAGCTTGAAAATGGAAAAGCCAGATGGGATGAAATGAGCTCTGCAGGGATGAAGGGATGGGGACAACCTGGGTGCGGGCCAGGCTTGGCTGCAGCTGAGCCCTCCTCATCTTCCCAGGGCTCAGAGTCGCGGTTTTAACCTGATTCAGGAAGATTTTACCGGATTTTTGACTCTGAGGGTGCTGCGGTGGCTTTTGGGGGTGCTGAAATGGCCCTTTGGAGGGTGAAGGTCTGCCCTCCGCCGGGATTCACGAAGCAGTCGCTGCTGCCAAGGGTTTGACACAGTTTAGGAAGCATCTGGTGAATGAAACACAGACACAAAGCGCTTTGGAAGGGCTTTGATTAGCCTGGACCTGAAGAGATGTGAGGAAGTGGGTGCCTGGAGTGACCTCTTCCCTCCCGAGCATCCTGGCTCCTCCTGGGCGCCGGGATGGGGCCGGGGCAGGCAGCCACCCCCACCCCCCCGCCTTCTGCTTACTGCCCTGTAACACGATAAAGAACTCGATCCCAAATCGATGGGAAACTTTCCCAGGCTGTCCAAAAGTGCTGGGACGGAGGCAGAGCTGCCTCCCGCTCCCTGACCCAGAGCTCGGCGCTGCAGCCTCAGTCTGCTCCCGGCGAGGAGCAAATGACTTTGTCCCCCCTCAAAATCCGCACCGGCAGCAAACCCTGGAGGAGGTCGGTGGCCAGAGCCAAAAACGGATCGAAGGGGTAAATGGAAAGCGACAGGAAGCTGCTAATAGGGTCAGACGGGTTCCTGCATCGATCCCAAGATTTGCAACGACGGCACCAAGAGGAGCCCGCGGCGGGTTTGGGGTCCCGGCGTCGCTCGGGATTTGCGGCATCGTGCGCTGAGCCAGAACCAGTGCACAGATTAGGGCACCCCCCAAGCACATCCAGCAACCCCCGAGACCCCCCCCCGCCCCCAGGTGAGGGCATTGTGATTAGGAGCCGGCAGCAAAAAGTAATTAAGAGTAATTAAGTGATTGAGATGGTGCCAATGAGACCCTCTGACTCCCGGTAAAGCCGGGGCTCCTCCAGCACACACCCGGTGATCCGTAGCACTTCACCCTCCCTCTTCTTCCAAGGACAAAATAGACTTCTCCGTAGTCACCACGACCCCCCAAAATACCCCAAAATAAAAAAGACAAACAGCACCCGACTGCCCCAAACCCACTCACCAACCTCTCCTCTGTCCCCCACGTTCACCCCAGCACCACAAAACCAAGAAGGGAGCCACAAACCCGGCTTCTGCATCATCCTCATCCTCCTCCAGCGTGAGAGGACCCCGGTCCCCCTGTTCCCATCACCTCCTCCCTCAGCTGTGCCAGGCGGGGGATGCCCAGCCGTGCTGCCCCTTCCCCTCTCCCGGGCAGGGCTGGGATGCTCCAGCCTCTCCTGCAGAAAGGCGACGCCGGTACCCACGTGAGCCCAGTGGGACTCCTTGCCCTCATTCTCCTTGTGCCTGAAATGGGTTCTTGCTCCCTCCCTGCTGGGAGCAGGGCATCCAGGACTCCAAGCCACTTCTTAGCCATCTCCAGAAGCGTTCCACGGTCTTTTCTTTGCGAGTGAGGGTGAGGAAGGAGCAGCCTGAAGCAGAGGAGGAGGAGGAGGTGATGCTCAGATGAGACCCTTTCTGTCCCCTCCATGTAGAGCTGCTTGCTGGGACAGGGTTGGTCTCACCAGGGACCGTCTTTGTTTTCACCCAAGGAAGGAGCACCTGGAAAAACAGGAGACTCCATTGCTCCCACCCTCTGCAGGGCCACGCACCGAGGAACCAGCCAGGTGGAGGCATCCAGGGTTCCTCTGGCCATGGGGCCCTTTGTCCAGGCACTTCTCCAACATCTGGGCCTGGCTTTGCTCTGGTGCACAAGAAAATCCTCCATTCCCAGGAGCCTCTGATTGCCATTACAGGAGTTCTCAAATTCCTGAAATTCAGGAGCAGGAACTGCCTCCCCTCTGAGGGCTTTTTCCATCTTGAGTTCCTATGATCAGGGGAGTCTATTCCTCCATGAACCCCTTTGGAGGGGTCACACCTTGATGTGCCTCTCTGTGTCCTGGCTGTGCCTTGGGATCAGCCTGGAGCAGCCCCTGGCAGAGGTTCTGGATGTGGCCACAATCCCTCTGACCCATCGGGGTGTGACCATCACCCAACCTGTTCAGGTTTCAACCCCCTGCCTGCTTTTCCAGCAGCATTTAATGAAACCACAGCTATTTCCCTTTCCATTTCTCCCTCCAGCCCTGCAGGGACCTCTTCCCTCCCTCCCTGTCCCAAAACTTCACAAGCAAAGGCAAAACCGAGGGCAACACCCTGGGAAGGGATCAAACACACGAGGACTGGGGGAGCACCAGCCAGGGAATTTCTAGACTGACCTCCAAAAGTCATCTGCATCCTGAATCCTCCTGCCAGTGCCTTGGGATGCTGAGCTTTTCCCTCAAGCTTTATTCCAGCCTGTGTAATTGGGGCAGGTTTCCATGCTGTGCCGTGGAATTGGGAAGGGAAAACGTTGAGCTCAGCCTGCACTGAGCCCTTTCAGGGCATCCCAGCAGGGGTGGGTGGGGTGTGCAAAGCTGGGGTCTCCCAGAGGTGCTGCTGCAGAGGGAAATCCAAGCTAATATAAAGACCCTGGAAACCCAGGTCTGGAAAATCTCCCCTCCAGCTGTGGGGAAAAGGGAGATCTCAAAGGTCAGACAGAGCAAAGAGGTGCCCATGGGGGCCCTTTTTCCCTGGGCTTCTCGTGCCAAGTTGGAGCTGATTTTGCCTCAGAGCAATTCCTGAATCTCCTTCCCACGACCTCTGCAAACAGATCTAGCCATGCCCCAGGGCAGCCAAGCCTGGAGGGGTGTTTGGCCACCCCAGGTCCCCACTCCACCCTGCCACGGCCATGGCCAAACCACGCCATGAGCTGAATTCCATCTGGGGCTGCAGAGGGCAATTAATCACAGGGCCCAGACGGAGAATCTTGGCTGTAAAAACTGCAGGTTTAGGCCGTTTTTGGGCTGGGGGAGATGTAAAAGGGAGCAGCTCAGCCAAGGAAACCAAAAATCCTGTTTCTCTGGGAATCAGCAAGAAAATCATTTTTTCCCCCCATTAAAAATTAGGCTTTATTTAGTTGAGGCTTTGCTTGGGTGGAAATTTCTGGTCTCTAGAGTGACTGCCACTGAGACAGGCACTCATCCTGTGCCTATGGAACTCATCCCACAGCAAACAAGAACTAACTGTTCTGGAGTAACTCTGGGGTGCCACTTGATTGAACCTGCACCCAACACCAACCAAGGGAAATCTCTGGCTCCTGAAAGCTCTTCCCCCCTGCTCTTAATCTCCAGAGACTAATTTTCCATTGACTTTTCCATTAGAATTTGGAGGATGGAAGTGCTGTTAGTGCAAGCACTGAGCACTGAGCCAGCAGCAGGACCAGCTCCTGCACTGACCCACAGGACCAGGGAAGACAACCAAAACCAGACTCCCTGAAAACCCTGCTGTCCTTCATCACTGAACACAAATTGTACCAAACCCACTTGAACCAGCAGCAGTTTTGACACAGTATTCACATTAACCCTCCCCATGCCCTGCTCAGCATCACTGGGTCAGTGGGAATTCCCACATTCCCTCCCCTGGGATCACCTAAAACACCCCTTTCACTTCCAAACCAACCTAAAAAGAAACATCCTATCCTATTGCAGCCTGAACCCGATGTCATCACTCCTGCATCCCATTCCCTCCCCATGGAATTCATCCCGATGGAACCCACACTCCTGCCACTGCTTTGGGGTTTAAGTGGCTGTTTGGCAGCCTGGATTTCAGCCTGCCACAAATACTGAAGAATTCTTTCACTCCAGGTCCTTAGGGTTTAGTTGCAGCAGGCTGAAGGCAACTCATATTTTCTGGGAGCGTTTGGAGGTCTTGAGCATTTCTTGCACATGTTCCCATTAAGCAGATTTGCAACAGCTGAGGATTTTCTGATGGAAGCCTTGCAAAGCATTCAAACACATTAAAAGGATCCACTTTATTTAAGCCTTGGAAGAGAGACAGAGGCTGTAAATGCTCAGAGCACAGAGTGTTTCTGAGCATGTTGAGGCACAAACCCAAGAGCGGCCAAAAATCCCCTATCAGCACAATTTGGTATAAAACCAGGAGTCAAACACCAATTTAGCCGGAGACAAATGGAAACCTTTTCAACCAGGTGATTCCTTCACATCCTACTGATAATAAAGTAACACAAGTGGCTTAATTTAGGTGGGAACTTTCCACGGGTGCTGGGCTATAACGGTTCCATTTCCATTATATCATCAAATCTCCTACAGCCTTCTATGAGCACCGTAAATACAATTAAAACCAGTCACTCACCTGCAGTGTGGTTCAACCAGTCCAAATTACAGACCCCCCGAGCAATAGGAGGATCCCTGGTGGCTCTGGACGTGGCGAATGCCTGCACGTCTCTGACGGGCAGGTGAGGATTGAAGTTTGTCTCAGGAAAGACTCAGATTCGGAAATCCTACACCCCGTGAAACCGTACCTTGCCTGGCTGTCCTTGGCTTTAAAGGAAACACAGAGCTGCAACCACGGCTGCGGTGCATCTTCACACACGGGGTAACAACTGCCCACCCCAAAAAAACCTGCCCCAAACTCCCCAGCAACCACCCCCCAAGGCAGGGGTTGAACATCCAAGGCAGGGGTTGAACCCCCAAGAATCCAGTTCCTGAGCTGAATCCTCCCAGCCATAGTTTCAGTACTTGGGAACAGATTTATCCCCACACGGGGCGAGGGATTTCCCCTGACATTCCGAATTTCCCACTGGGCAGCAACACCCCTGTTTTAAGAAGCAACATTTATATTTTTAAGACCAAAAATGGCACCAAAGGGTCCAGCAGCTCTTGCCTGGCCATGTGTGGGTTCCAATCCGGGCTCTTGGTCCCACCAAGGCATGTTCCTGCCTCAACAGGAGCTGCACAATCTCGGGATGGGTCCTGGCCTCACTCTCTGCAATGTTTTAGGGACACGAGGTCAAGACTGGGGGGAACTTGTGGTTGAATTGTGGTCCCTCCATGTCCCAGGGAGGCCCTGGGAGCCTTTCAAGGGATTTTTCAGGAGGCACTGAGCATCCCACCCTGTGGAAAACTCCAAAAGGAGCCCTATATTCAGCTCTAAGCAGCATCAGCACTGCTGGGGAAGACGTAACAGCCCCCAAGGTCGCACAGCGGTCTTCCCATTAGCAAATACCCACCTCGTTCCCACCAGGAACAATCTCCAGGAGATTTTGGTTGCTTTGGTGGGTCCTTCCAAGCCTATGGTACAGTGTCCTTGTCATCTTTATCCCTAGAATACGTGGGATGAGTTAAGCCCATCCCCTTCTAGGTGAGGAGGGTGGGAGGAAGGTGCACGCTGGAGCTGCAGTGGGGAGGGGTCTTCTCCACCACTCCTCTCTCTCCTTGAGCTGGCTGCACCTTGGGATCAGGAATGTCATCCAACCCTGCACAAATCAGGGATGGCAGGTGGTGGCATAAAAGGTCCGTGGCTCTCCCAAATCATCAGCTTGGTCTTTTTTGCTTTAACCCACCCCAACCCACCAGGAGCACCAAGTCCCCCTCCTGCTTCAAGCACCACCCAAGGCCATGCCTGCCCAGCCCCTCAGGGGTGGGACAGCCTCGTGGGTATTTCCCAGGGGTTACAGTTACACCACAGCAATGGGGAATCTCATTAATTACTCGTTCAGCTGAACGGTGGTAACGAAGGCACAGGACATATCGAGAATCATGTTTGCATGGCAAGTGGCACAGGAACACCCACAGAGGGTGATGCTCCACAGAAAGGCCTGAAGTTGTTACAAGGACGTCAGAAGACTTGATACAAAAAGCTGGCTCGTTAATAGCTAATGAGGGAATAAATTATGCACCCACTCAGGTGGATTGTGTTTCTCGCCTCCTCACCACCATCTCCATCACCTTCCTGCTCCCTGCTTTCTGTCCCACTTGTTGGGTATTTTCTCTGCTTTATTTTCCTACTTTGCAGGACTTATATCTGATCGTCACCAAAAGCCTCGAAGCTGAACTCAGTCCCTCTGCAGGGGACCCCCAAATCCATCCCGAGCAACCCCAGGGACCACCCACCACCGTGAGCCCTCCCTGAGGAGGGTTGGACGCTCCCCCCCTCCCCCCCCCCGGTCCCAGAGCCCCCCTGACGCCCTGGAAACCTGAAAGAGAAGATCCGGGCAGCCAAACAAAAGCTTTCCAGCGCGTTTTTCTCCTGGATGTGCCGTGCCCTGCCTGCCATCTGCCCGGCCCGGCGGGAGCAGCCGGTGCCGGGAGAAGCTAAACGCCAGCAGCTCCAGTCCAGCCACGCTCCAGCGGGTCCCTGGCAGGTGGAGAGGGATGGGGAAGGTTGAGAGAGAAGAAAAAGGGGGGCGGGGGGGTGTTTCTCCATCCGCTTGGGGCTTGGGGTTCCCAACATCCCCAAAAACCGGACCAGGAGAAGGGAAAGCTGAGACTCCGAGGGTTTTCCCCGTTCCCTGACCGGCTCGGCCGCTGCCCCGACACGAAGGGAGTGCCGGCATCTGCCTCGGCCGAGCATTCCCAGCTGGGATAAGAGGGCAGATTCCTGGGCAGCGGGCATGCTGGGACTGCCCCCCGCTCCTATTTCAGCTGGGACAGCGATTTTCCCTCTTCCCTCCCTCTGGTTTGCGGTCGGCGCTCCGGTGTCCGCCTGACGCTGAGCCGGGTCTGCCCCGTCACCTGCTCTAAATCCCGGTCCTGAGCCCACGAGCAGCGTTGTTAAAAGGGAGGCAAAGCCCGTGGGGGGGGCTGTTCTGTTAAACACCTTGGGTTCCACCACCCCTGTGCTTTGGGCTTGGCTCCCGCCAGCCAGAGGGAAAATAGGGGATGCTCACACAGAACTCCCCACTGGTACTTTGGTTTTGGGGTGTCAAACACTCCAAACACTTCCCCAATACACGGAGGAGGTGAAGGGCATTTAGGACAGAGCCAGGAGTGACATTCCAGCCATTGGACCAGCAATTTAATGGTGAGAGGATGGTCCCTGTGCCCTGAGGCCCCTTTTCCCAGCACTCCACTTTCTCTAACCTTCAATTATCGCTTTCTCTGCCCACTCTGATTTCACAGCCTGGGCTATGCAATCCCTCACGGTGGGGCAATCTGATCCCCCTCCCCTCATCAGACTGTCTACAAACACCATCACTGATCGCCCCGGACCCCACAATGACCCCAATGAAGTTCCTCCCTGTGGGACTTGATGCCCAACTCGACGCTTCCCCGGCTCCTGTTCCGTGCCTGTCACCTCCCTGATGGGTTTGGATAACCCCAACCCACGTCACAGCAGCTGCTGGTCACCAAAATCGGGCTATTCTGTATCAGTAATAGGAAACTCCCAGCACCTCTGACCAGGGCACTTGTCTGCTCCCACTGCTGCTCCCTCCCCAGGGAGAGCAGCATCTCACCAGGTATGCATGTAGGATGGCATCAAAGGATCCTTCCCCAGCCCGAATTTAATCCCCACAACAGTTTCCTCCCTGAAGGCGCTGTTGCTGCATCATTTTTATTTTGTTCAAAGGATGAGGAGTCACAAAATGGTTTGGGTTGGGAGGGACCTCAAATCTCACCTCATTCCATGGGCAGCGACACCTTCCACTACCCCACGTTGCTCCAGCCTGGCCTGGGACACTTCCAGGGTTGAGGCATCCACAGCTTCTCTGGCTGAAGGAAAGGAGAGGGAGACGGTTTCTTTTTGGATGATTGGGGAAGCAAAACCACACAGATGGAAAAACGAAAGGCTGGAGCAAAGTCACAATGAAATTCTTCCCCTTCAGAGCCCCTGGAAACCAGAGAAATATGGAGGAGCGGGGAGGAAAGTGGGGAATTCCATCCTTTCTTCTGCCTAAACGTGCTGGGGACAGCCAGGAGGGAAGGTGGGTGCTGTAAGCAGGCCCAGTGGAGGGTAAGCTCCTCCTGGGAGGTGCAGGAGACAAGGATGAGCCACCATCCATCCCAAGTGGACCATTCTTGCTTTATCAAAAGGCCAGTTGCCTCAGAACCCTGTCCTGAGGTTATAGGTGGGGAAACTGAGGCACAGGAGGGTTGAGCTGCCAAAACATCCATCACACAGGGCAAGTTTGTTCCCTTCGCTCCCCTTTCCACCCACAGCCTGAGGGAGCAGCTCTGCCTGTTCAGGTTCTTTCAGCTGAGCCTCCAAATTCTCCTCCTGCAGCAGATGAAGCCTTGGAACGTGTCGCTGGTGTCCCCAAAGCAGCAGCCTCGACCTGCTCTTTGGTTACCGGATCTTGCTGGCCACGGGTGACTCTGAAAAAAAATACAAACGACTGAGAAAAATAAAGTTACTGTCAGTAATCTCAAATTCACCTCGCAGGGAAAGCGTGCCCCTTCTGGAGGAGCTTCAGTGGACAGTAAACCACAAAAGAAATCCAAATAGCTGGTACCAGGAGTTAAATCCAACAGTGCCCCTGTCTGGGGGATGAAAACACAGCAGCTTCGTCCGAGAGGATTTTTACGGCACGACACATTTATTCAAATCTCCCCCCCGAGTCTCCAGGATCCACTGGCTGCATCCAGCCCCAAAACCCAGGACGGTCCTCCTGAGGAATTGGGGTCCCCACGTCACGTTCTCTGCAGGGGGGGGAGGGAGGGAACGCGGCTAATTCACCCCAAAAGAGGCTCCTGCAGGTCTCGGCGAGCGGCTGCGATGGAACAGCTCCTGCCAGAAGAGGACAGTGGTGCCCATGTTTTGTTTAGTAACGCACCAAGAGGGTTTCAGAGGGCTCGGGTTCCCTCTTTGCTCTTAAAAATTCCCTATTTCAACACACCCAGCGGGGCCTGATTGGGGTCGGGGCTCCTCCCATGGAGCTGTGGGTGCAGAGATGCTCGAGGAGAACATGAGCTGCAGAAGGTCTTGGCTGCTGGGAGGGAGCAGGGAAGAGCTGCAATGGAAATTGAGTCTGGAGCTGTATTTTCACCTCAAATAAAACAGGATTTACTGGATTTGGAAAGGGAGCTGCTTCAGTCGGTGCCACCACTCCCGGGAAGGAGATAAAGGGTGTGCGTGGACTAAATATTCCTCTTCCTGCACTCAGATAGAGGAGAAAAAAAACAAAATGGAAACACCTACATATAAATATGAATTTAAATAGGATATTAAAATACATATACATATCCTATAACTACAGAGCAACAGGTATTCAAGCTGTCACCTGTGTCTTGACACACTTTCCTAACACCAAACTGAAGTCATCCGACCCCAAAGGAGAGGTTTGCCCACAGCAGAGGGGCTGACACGGGCTACCAGGAGAATTCCTGGCCTGGAATTCCAAAGCTGAGAAGATGTCAGCAGGAATCTGCCAGACCCCACTCATGCACGGGGGGGGGTCCTTGCTCTGATGCCCAAAAAGGCAAATGAAACTGTTTAGAGACAGAGTTTTTGCCTTTAAACAGAAGGTATTTATTAGCAGCACTGGGAAACCCCCTGGCTCAGGCCAGGCAAAGAGCTTCAGAGGGGTCAGCACATGGGTAGACAATTTATACAGTTTTGGA
>JAWWLV010000082.1:1560711-1627429 GCA_035041135.1 Platyrinchus mystaceus
AATGTTCTTGTGGTTTTTAGGTCTACTGAGCTTGTACAGGACACAATTTCCTTTGAGTCAGGTAGAAACAGGGGGGGAGAAACAAGTGGGCAACTAGTTTGAGGTAAGGGGCTCTGATTAACTCTTTCTAAGGCCTTGTTTCTCTTCAGCTCTGGGGAGGAAGGTGAGGGTGGGAATAGTGGGTGGGACTCCCTTGCCACCAAAAATCGCCAAATTAGGGGATCCAGGAGCAAAATGTCCCCCCGGTTTTGGCACCGGCTCCCAGATGTCGTAACAAGAGATGGAATCACAGCTGTTTCATGTGTTGAACCTCCAACCTGCACATAGCCCTCTAAAAAACGCCCACCACGGGATGGAGAGCCAGGATTGTCCACAAACAAGTGTTCTCTCGGCCCCCCTCCTCTGGGGCAGGGGGAAAGGAGCCCTTGGTGATGGACACCAGGGTTTGGATGCTGCAGGAAGCGGAAAGGTCCCGTTTCCCCCTCAAATTCCTGCAAAACCCCTCCCTTTTCTGCTGGTTTGGAGCTCAAAAAGGCTCGTTAACCTTCACTCTCGTGACGGAGGGAAGACACAAAGGGCAAAGATCCCGTCCAGGAAGGGTCTTGGTGCAGATGAACCTTCCCAGCCTCTTCCCTGGACGCTGTTTTCTTTCCCCAAAGCTCAACCCTTGCAATCCAAAACCCGAGAGAACTCCCAGAGCTCGGCAGCACCATGTGATGAGCTGTCACTTCCCACTCCATCAGCTCCTTCTGCAGCCGTGCTCGGCCGAGCAGAAACGATGGGAAAAGACCCAACAGGCAGGAGCCCTTTCTCCCTCCTTTAGCCATTCCCTCCTTTTTCCTGATGTTTAAAACCTCTTGTGACTCCTCAGCTTGTGCAAACCTGCAGGGATGATCCTGGAATTTAAAGGGGGGGGGGGAGGGGGGGCAAGAGCCCTCTGGAAAGTTTACCCTGTTTGGGATAAAATAAAAGGGGAAAACACACCCACTCATCAGCGAGCAAATCCCTTGGGCTGGGAGAGGCTGTACTTAAACAGGGAGAGGATCATCAGGAGCTCTTGGACACTGAGGTATCTGTCACTGCACAGCTTTCCAGGGGCAAAATATTTAAAATAAGTGTTTGAAAAACAACAAAAACAAAAAAAAAAGAAAAATAAAAGACACTATTTTTTTCATAACTCCAGGTGGAGCCAAAACTTCCCCTCCACCCCTCAATCCCCCCCAATCCATTCTCCTGCTCCTTCCAGCCCAGCAGGAATCACCACCCTCACTCTCCTCCTTCCCACGGCGTGTGCCCTGAAACGAGCTGGGAAAATTTGCTGCTGGAAAACAAACCAACCCACAGAAACCCACCTCGGCTCATCCCTTTCCATTAACAATCCCTCTTCCTCCTCTCGGGATCCCACAGGGGAGGAGGATAAGACAGGAGATGCCAGAAAGCTGTCACAACATCCCCAGCTGCCTGTGAAACGTGGATCTGCTCCCTCCGACAGCCACATCCCGGATTTTATTCCTGTCTGAGGATCTCAACTCAACTCCTTCCTCCCTGGGATACCAGGGATGGTCCTAAACTGGTCTCCCTTTGCCAGAGGTCCTTCCTTAACCTCAGGCAGGTGCAGCTGCTCACCAGGTTATCAGCCTCATTCCATAGGTGCCCATCCAACCCACAGCCCTGGGAGGCTCCGAATTTCCTGAGAATGCAAATGAGGAGGTTTTTCTGGTGGTTGGGACCAGAAAATCTGAGTGAAAATCTAGGAATCAGATAGGGAATAGGAAGGAAAAAGTGGTCGTGCTGGTCATCCTGTTCGACCCCAGATCCAGGGCTGATTGCAGCCGCCTCCCTTCCCATTCGCCACTGTTTCCCTAAGAGGGTGAAAAGCAGTGATGGAGAGGCTGGACCATCCATGGAGATGCAGGATCATCCATGGAGATGCTGGACCATCACTAGAAGATGCTGGACCATCACTGAGGGTTGGTCCATCCTCTCTGTCCCACAGATCCCAAGTGGAGACAAACTCCTGCAGAATCAATTAGGGCTCTGTTCACAGTCCCCAAGGCACCTGTCCCTGCAGATGTGACACAGGAAAGGTCTGGAAGTACCATCCCCATCCCTGTCCTTCTCCATGGTCCCTCCTGGAGGATCCAGGGCTGGATGAGCCTCTGTTTGCACCCAAAAACATCAAGATCTCCTACACCCCTTGGAGAGCTGAACTGAGAGAGACTCCACAAGCAATTCCCAAGTGGGAAATAGCTCCCTGGGAAATAATCCTGCTGGGATTGGGGAGAAACATTCCTTTCCATCCTTTCCAACATCAGCTGCCCCATGGCAGCCTGTGTCCTGACTCGGCCATGCAACCTGCCAGCAATCATCCCAGCTTCAGGGGATCTCCTGGAAAAAAATTTTAGGCAAAATATTAGAGCTGTTCTCCCATCCAGGATAAATTCCTGAAATCTGGGAAGGCAGAGGTTGGCTTTGGGGGAGATGGGGGTCACAGTGGGAGTTCCTCTTGAAAACCCACATCAAACTGGAGCTGCTTCTGGTTTGGGCACAGGGACAGAGACAGCCCTGAGCTCCCCCCCCCCATCCTCGCTGGAATAAAAGGTTAAAATAAGAACTATATTTCTTGGAGCCAGGAATGACTAATTCTCCTCTGGGAGCAAGGAAATAATTATGGGTCTTTCCCAGCGAAGGGAGAGCCCTTAATTATGAGGCTGAGCAGACCTTTGTTGCAAACTTTGGAGTTTCTCTCCTCCTCTGATGAGCTCCTGGCACCTCGTTTCTCCATCCAAGAAGTGGGAATGATCCCCCTCTCCCACCTCACTGGCACGACACAATCCTCGCTGGGACATCTCCATGGGATTAATTCTGTGGAAAAATTCTTTTTGTTGTTGTTGTTATTATGGGTGAATAAATTATTAGGGAAACCCACTCATGCACAAACAGGGAAGTTTGGCATTTTCCATCTACAAAAACCCAGGGAATCCTGTTTGCACAAGCTGATGGTGCTCCCCAGGAACTGGTGCTGCTCCATAAGAACCCACAGATTTTGGGATTCAGGCATCCAAATGCTGCCTTTAATTTTAATCCCCCAGATCTTTGGACTGTGGCTGTTTTGAGCATTGGAAAACTGAGACATGGAGGGATCATTCTCCCAGTGCAAGTGGGAGCTGAGCCCAGGGCCAAAAAGGGACAAAAACCCAACTGCATCTTTGGATTCAGGGGACCAAATCCCCATGGAGACACACATGGGGTGTCCCAGCAATCCCAGCTGGATCCCACACTTAGGAAGGGAGTTTTTAGGATGGATAATGGAGCTTGGCACAGGGTAGAGAGCAGCTGCTCAGCCGCCCTGGCAGCCCCGTGAGGCTCAATCCCGCTCTGTGCTGCACCACGAGCCGCTTTCTGTCTTCCCACTCCTCCTCGTGCTGCTCCGGGAAGGATTTGCAGCCTCCGCGGGGCCGCAGGAGCTCCAAAACCCCAGTTGGATTCCGCTCTCGCCGGGGATGGCGAAGGGAACAGGGCTGCAAATCCAGCTGTCTCCTTCCTCTCCTCCCGCTGCCGGCAAGGAACGGGCAACAGCCTGGGAAGCTGGACGGGGTCGGATCCTCCCGCCGAGGGAATCAGAGGAGCCGCGGGACAGGGATGTGCTGTGGGACGGGGATCTCTTGCGCCTTCCCAAGTGCGGCAGTGCCGGCGCTGCCTTCCCTGCCTCTGCCTCGGGAATTCCTGGGATGCAGGGCCAGCAGGAGGCACTTGGGTTCTTCCCCGTGGCCGGACTGGTGAGACCGGTCCAGCCCCAGGGCTGTTTCGATGCAAACGAGAGGCCGCCAGTTTAAGAACCAGCCCTAAACCCTGGGAGAG
The DNA here is from genome assembly GCA_035041135.1 of Platyrinchus mystaceus. Lineage (NCBI taxonomy): Eukaryota > Metazoa > Chordata > Aves > Passeriformes > Tyrannidae > Platyrinchus > Platyrinchus mystaceus. The sequence goes on from JAWWLV010000082.1 coordinate 1,564,573, forward strand.
GAGACAGAGAATTGTGGGTTTTGCTTTTCAGACGGGTTTCATCCCCACTCCTCCCCTTCAAAAACTCCGATTTTTTTTCTTTTTTTTTATGTCACCTGCTCCTCTTTAGATCCAAAATTGTTTCAAATTCCCTCTACAGGTTGGTGGGAGTCAGTCCTGACAGGGAGAAGCTGCCAGGGACAGAAAGGCAAAGAGGATTTTCCAGTCCTATCTTGCAAAAGAGGTTTGAAACACTTATTTCTACCTCGAGGGTGTGATTGAAGTCCTTCAGGCACCAGAAAAAGTATCTTCAGGGGGTTGTGTTGTGCTTTCTGCAAGCACCCCTGAGGAAAACCGCTTGGGAGTGAGCAGGAGCACGGAGCAATTTGCAGCACATTCCCAAGGAGAGCCTTACCTGTGGGAAATTCATCCCTTTCAAGCCACACAGGTGGGTTATAAGACCACCTGGTGCCCCTAGTGGGATACAAACCCTTTGAGATCACCTCCTTGCTCAGGGACACACACGCTGAGGGCCAAGCCTGGAGCAGGATTTCCATCCATCCTTCCATCCATCCACGGGGTTTCTGACGTGCTCCAGAGCGTCAGTGGGGCCCCAGCGCGTCCTCCCTCGCACCACTCAGACATGGAAGGAGGGAAAAATCCCTCTGGCATCAGTGCCAGATTCATCTCCCCGTGCCCAGACTGTGCCTGCTCTTTCCCCTGGACAGCCTGAGACCCCTTCCTTCCTCCCCCCATTCCCAGCCCATCCCTGTCGGAGGAATCCTCCCCGCTGAACACAACAGACCCTGCCAAGATAAAAGCGAAGCTGTGAATAATTCATGGCTCAATCTTTTTCACCACCGTCTGCTGTAAATATTTAAATAGCTCCAAGATGTCTGAGCTGAACTTGGGGAGGACGAACCTCAGCGGAGCCTCCGGCTCGGGAAGCAGCCCCACTGAGAGAGGGAGCTGGGAATGGGGAATAGGGAGGCGGGTGGAGATGCCATGGGGGTGGAAGGGAACGTTCCTGTGTTCTCTGGGGCAGGGACGAGGGAGCCCCAAGGGGAAAACTGATTTATATCTCCATGAGGAACAAATATCCAAGCCTTTCTCCCCTCCCAAAACCAGGGATGTTCAGGAAGGGATGCATTCCCACAGTAGGATACACGAGAACATGGTTCAACTCTCCTCCTCTCTCCTCCACCGCCTTCACCTGGCGCAAAAGGTCGGTGGAATTTCACTCGAATTTCTGATTGCCAAAAAAAATGATCAGCAAATTCTCTTTCCTCTGGTCTGCGGCTCCCTAGGCTCTGCTCTCCACCTGGAAAACAACAAAAACCAGCATCTGACATTAAAACAACACGTGACTTTGGGCCAGCTCCCAGCGCAGCATCCAGCCTGGACACGAGAGGGTTATTTACCGAATCCCAATGGATTGGGACCATCTGGGAGCTCACAGCAAGAGTCAGGAAACCCCTCCAGGGACGAACCCCCTCCCAAACAGTGGGCTTGTTGTGTTTTTATTTGCGGTGTGTGGGAGGACAGCACGTCCAGGGAAGCTGCTGAGCGGCCACGCGGCGTCTCCTGCTTCGGCATCGCTGCAGTGCTTCCCAACCCTTCCCACAGGGAATGGCTCAGAGCAATTCCTGACAGCGTGGCTGCAGAGATGGGGCCTCCTGGATCTTTCCTTGATGTGTCCCATGGCCACCTTGTCCCCCATCTCCATGTGTCCCCAGGGCTCTGTTTCAAGTCCCCTTTGGGAATGTGCTCAGCTGCTGGAAGCAGAGAAGCTGTGGCTGCCCCATCCCTGGAAGTGTCCAAGGCCAGGTTGGACGGGGCTTGGAGCAACCTGGGCCAGTGAAAGGTGTCCCTGCCCATGGCAAGGGTGTGAAACTGGATGAGCTTCAAGGTCCCTTCCAACCCAAACCAGTCTGGGATTCTGTGCAACAGCTTTCCCACCTCTGGAGGCTGTTCGTGGGGTTGGTTGGTTTCCCTCCCTGGAGTCAGAGTAAATGAAGAATTTGGGACACCAAAAACAATCTGCAGTTGGAATATGTGAATGAGTGTTTCTCTTCAGCCCAACACTTAACTCAGTTTTAACCTTTTAAAAGCCTTTTCTCAACCAAATTAACATTTGAAACAAAAGCGATTTTGTTTTCTCCACGGGATGCTTTGATAACTTCATTCTTTTTTTTTTTCCCTCATCTCCATTCCCAAGCCAAGATATTAATCAAAACAATATGTTTCCCACAACAGCAACAACAGCAAAAGGCTTTGAGTCAATGAGTCATCATTTTTCCTCTGAAAAAAATAGAAAGGAAACATTTTCCCAGGGCTCAGGAATGGCACAAATCTCTACATCGACCCCTGCAGCTGAGGGGGGTCCTGACAAGATGTGGAGGATTCCTGGGTGTAGGTGCAGGTTCAGGTTTTTTGGGCAGCTTTTCCTCCTTCCTCTGAGGCTGATGGCAAGACCTGCAACCTGTGGGACAGGGTGGGCTTTGCCGGGTTGACTCATCTCCCCCATCCCCAGAGATTTTGGAGCCTCCAGAGGGGAAGGAGAGTGTGCAGATGAACAAAGCACCACAGTGTTGATCAGCTGGCGGTGTTTTCCCAGCTCTTTGTTGTTCTTCCTACCTCAGGGGACGAAAACAGAGGGAAATGCCCATGCACAGGAGAGATTTTACCAGTTTGTGTGGATTGAAACACCCCACAAAAGGATCTCCACCTGTTCTCAGCTCAGGGGTGGCATCGAGTGTGGCAGAACCCACAGGCAGCTCAGATCCCACTCCATGGGACTTTGGCCTCTGAGTGGGCTCAAAATGTCCCCAAAACACACCAAAAAAAGAGTTGAAAAGACACTGGGCGGGTGGACATCAGTTTTGGGTCTTTATACCCCTGCACAAGAGGTGGGACAAGATGGAGCCCATGAGGTGCTGCTGCCGAGGGGGCCCAAGTGGCCTCAGAAAAACAGAGAAAGAAAGGGGCAAAAAATAAAATAAAAAAAAATTAAAAAAATAATCAGGGACCTGAAAGCCCTGGCTGATCAATTTTCCACAGAAGGCCGTTGGAAGGCTGGAGGGTTCACTCTGTACTAAGTGGTTTATAGATTTCCTCTAAATAGGAAGATGCAGCTGCCGGTGAACCACATCAGGAGGGTGCAAGTCTGGCATAGGGAAGCAGGGGACAGAGTTTGGGATTGCTGGAACTGGCCCCTTTCTTCTTTCTCCCCCAGAAAGCACATTTAGCAGGGATTAATGGGGGGGACACCCTAGGGAATGCTCCTTCCCAGTCACTGCAGGGGATGGGGTTTTAAAGCCCCACAGGACACCAAGCCTCTTTTTTTTTTTAGGATTTGTGCTAAAGGAACTTGCCCAAGGCCTTTTAGGGGGGAGGAAAGGGGGGAACATCCTTTCCTGTGGGGCACAGGGCCAGGCTGAATTGTGGGCATGATCCTGCCTAAATCTACTTCCTACTTTGCCCCAGGGATGATCCCAGAGTGGGCACATCCATCCCACCAACACATCCTCCTCATCCCACTGCAGGGATCCCACAGGTAAATGGGTGAGTGAGGATAAAACCAGTCCCATGCCTGAGACAAGGTGAGATCAAAGGTGAGGGAGAGATGCTTAAACATCATCCCAGTTACACTCTGGTACCACCTGGAAGAGTGGAGGAGTTTCCATAAGCTAACAAATGGTTTGGGGCTGAGAGGCCTGGAGGGCAGGGAAGGGGCTGATAAATCCACTCAACATTTATTCATGAAAACAGTAGGTGGGAGTGAGACCCACAGTCCTTGCAGGGGAATTTGGGAGGAAAAACGGACAACCAATAAGTTTGGGAAGGAAAGTCTTATCTGGAGGGTCGGATCAATAGGGAGAAGAACCATATGAGACTTTCTGTCTCTGCCAAGGCCTCTGGAAACCTGCCCATCCTTCCCAATGCTTTTAAGAACAAAGAAAGTCACTAAAAAAGGTGTGGCTTTGCTCCACGGTGGGAACATCACCAGGACAAGCTGAGAAGGACATTCCTCACTCTGGAGAGGCTGGGATTCAGCTGGATCTCCTTGCAGATATCTCTGTTGGATGTGGAAATCCTCTTGTAGACAGATTGGGTGGAGGGGACTCATCTGCTTGGTCTGGGAATGTGTGGCCACAAGGCAGAGCCCACGGGCAGAGCCTTCAGCCAAATATTAGGAGAGCAAGGAATCGGATACCCCGAGAAAGAACATCCGCTCAGGAGTCAGCATGGAAACACATCCAAAATATTCCCCTCCAGGCAGAGTCTGGGCTCTCCCATGGGACCCTAAGGGTTGAGCCTCCCCATTTCCATGGGATTTGGGCACCTACACCCCGTCACCTTCCCTTCCCTGCTGCAAAACTTCACCCTCAGTGAAGCCGGGGAGGCAGGACCAGGATCTCCAGGTATTTTAAGGTCCATTAACTAGCAGCGTAAGGCCTGAGCCTCCTCAGGCATGAAATTGGAGTAAATGCAGGGACATGTGCAGGGTCAGGGCACCAGAGCAGTGGCAGAGGGTGCTGGGGCTCGGGCAGCTCTGGGAACCAAAAGGCAGCCTGAGCTGTGCAGCTGGGGATGAACCAGTTCAGTCACCCAGAAAACCCAGCACGGAGCTGTCCCAGAGCCCTGTGGACACTTCCACTGCCATGGGTGGGACCTTGGTGCTCCTCTGGGTTACTCATCAGCACCAGACACCACTGCTGCGAGCAGGGATGACTCAAGGGTACAAGAAGATGACTTGTATTTGATGTGGGGAGAGATGGAACCTTTGAGAACACAGAGCCCTTTGACTCATCTCCTCATCTCTCACACACGTGGGGACATTCCCAGGAGAACTTCATGGGGTCTTGTAGCCCAGAGCACCATCAAGGTCAGCAGAGAGACATTCTCCACATCAACAGCCCAGCTCAGTTTGGATATCTGCCTTCAGGCAGCGCAATAATGCCCTGAAATTCTCATTTCCCTGCATTCCCAGTGAAAGGATTCAGGGAAACAAGCTCAGCTGGACCATAGGTGTCAGTGCGAGAGATGTCACCCAGCAGAGCCACCCTGTTGTCCCCAAAACCATTGCTGAGGCTTGTGGCACCCACAGCATTGTGGTGGTTGGACACTCAGCCCATCTTTGCTTGGCAAGGGCTTTCCTTGTAAAACCACCCGGCCCAGGCGTGAGCGGGCACTGTTCCACCACGGCATATGGAACAGGGAGCCTGGGAAAGCATATCCCAGCACAGCAAAGGCATGAAAAAAGCATCCAGAAGGATCTTTTCTCTTCTCTGTGGGCATGAAAGGCACCAGATGAGAGAGCAGAGGGCAAGGATCTTATGGCTCTGCTCTGGAAATAGGGATCCGGGCATGGAGCTGGTGGTAGGAAGTGCTTGCAGCCATGGGAATCCCACACCTCAGCACATCCCAAAGCCATCACATCCCACACAGCCTCCAACAGGTCCTAAGGGTCTTCCAGGTGTCCTGGAAACCCAAGTGGCAGCTGGAAGTGGAGCATCTGTGGTCCCTCCAAGCTTGTTTCCCTGACTCTTTCTGCCAGAAATGCAGGAAGTCGGGTTCCTTACAGGCTCCCCTCCTCTTGTCCCAAGGCAAAGGGCTGCATTAAGCCAGATGGATCATGTGGAGGAGTTTCTCTGCTGACCATAAGGGGGTTCCCAACACCGAGGCCAAGTGGAGAATCCTCCTGAGAACACCTCCAGGAGACACCCCCCAGGGGCCCAGTCCAGTGGGGTCCTGGATCCAGAGCTCTTCATCCCCCAGGAGCACCAATCCTCTGCTCCTGGTCACGCTGTCATTCCTGGGGTCAGCACAGGGTGGGAGGGTCATCTCTGCTGGGAGGAGGGCAGGGAGCAGGATGAGCACAGGGATCAATAGGACAGTCATCTCCCTGCACATCAGCAGCCTCTCAGAGAGTATTTAATCCACTAAAATATATTCCCCCGATTTTCTATTTACGGCAAAGAAATGTCTAAACCTCGAGCTTTGTGCTGAGCTGGTGGGTCTGAGTGTGTTGCTCCCACTCCAGGAGGGAGAGGACAAACTCTCAGGAGCCACATCCCACAGCAGAGCCCACTGGAGACACCCCCCAACCCCTGCCAGGGAGAAGCCACCTGACCAAACTCTCTCCCTGCCATCCCAGTCACCCTGCACAGCACCAAAGCAGTGCCTTGGCACGGCTAAAGGTGCCTTGGCTTCTCCTTTTGGTCCTTTCAGGGGTTGTTTCCCCCCCATGACGAGTCCCACCACGGCCACCGTGCCCCCATCCCACCTGGAAACCACTTGAACTAAACCCATGAGTTATATTCCCCTACAGCACCATCACTAAGGCTGATGGGGGGGTGGAGGGACCTCAAACCAGTGCTCATGGGAATTTTAAGGGTGTATTTGTGTGTCCATACATAGGGCAGGGTGCCCATGGACATGTCCCACGGATGTCGACCGGTTTGGGGCACCCACCTGTCGACCAATGCAATTTTCCAGTGTTAAAGGAGCCAAATGGCAAAGGCAGCCAAAAACCTGAGTCCCCACAGACACTGGAGGGGTTCCAGGCCAAGGCTGAGCTCACTGAAAATGCCCCCAGAGAATCAGCAGCTCCTGTGCTGTCCCACTCAAACTCAGGCCCCTTCCAGTGCAGGATGAACATCAGCAGCACCCAGGAACACCAGTGTGGGTTTGGAGTGCACCCCGGGGCCCCAAAATTGAGAACAAAATTGAGTCCCTCTGCTCTTGGGCTGAGCTTCTGTTGTTTGGCAAGCAGTGTTTCCACCCAGGCAGTGCATCAGTCCAGCTCCCCTCGAGCCTCCCTGCCCAGGGATGCTGCAGGCAGCAGGAATGCAAGGAGGGACCTTCCCCAAGGAGGCAAGGATGAAGCTGCTGCTGCAGGAACAGTCCCAGGTGTCTGGAGCCCGAGCATCCTCTGAGTGGTGGTGGAGGGCAGCTAATGTTACCTGCTGGCCCCCAGCCAGAGCGGGGAGGGAAAGCAGAGGAGGATTTGTGCTGCAGAGCTGTGCCAGGGAGCTCTTCTGTGCCCTTCCTCCCCGCCCTTGCACCTCCTGTGTCGTGCAAACCCCTCCAGGGTTTTACACCAAGTGTCCTCCCTCAGGGACCTCCCATCTCTTCCTGCCCTGGGAAGGCTCCTGCTCACATCCAAGTGGTCCAAAGATGGGATTTTAACATGTCTGCTGCATTCATTGGAGCTGGAATGGGAGTGCTGGGGGGAGTGGGAGGGAGGGGGATATTCATGGAGAGGAACTTTTCAGGACCACAGCCCTCTGTGCAGCACAGTGGGAGCTGAGCAGAGGATGCCCTTGCCCTGCAACCAGTCAAACTGCAGGAAGAGCTTCTGCATAAGATCATTGCCTGTTCTTGTCTCCTGGAATCGCTGCAGACAGAGCAGAGAGCTGAATCTTCTCTTTCCTAAAGCACTTTAGAGCTCCTAATGAAAAGCACTGTGTGAGAGCCATGGCACGTCAGCAACAGAATAATAATAGTTCCTCTCCATGCCTGCTTCTTGCCAGCCTTGCTGGATTCCACAACCTCTTTTTTTTCTGTGTCTGTCTTCACAAAATTATGCTCTGTTACACCAAATGCTCTGTTGCTGTGGGTTGGGTTTTTTCATCCTTAAAGGTTTCAGGGCATTGCTGTAACTCAAACCCTTTAAAAACGTTCGTGAGTAACGTGCTTTGGGCTGCCCGGTTGGGAGATGTTACACCAGTGCAGAGCATCCTTCTTTCTGATTTGATGGAGGTCCTTCAGGGTTAAATCTTCCTTCTGCCTTTTAAAGAGTGGAAATAACCAGCCTGTGAATGTCCAAGAGCACGGATCAGACTAGTCTGGAAGTGGAAGGAGTTGCAGCCATCTGTGCAGTTGCTGGAGGGAGGCCAAGAGCCAAGGGGGATCTCATCCCTCCATCCCTTGGAGGTGGCAGTCTCTACACAGAGCACACTGAGTGACCAGGTGACCCCAGCAGACCAAACTGCTTGTTTTGAGACATCTGAAGCTGCAAAACTACCCCCGCTCTTTTCCCCCAGGCCTGCCCAGCCCTCCCACAGGGATAAAACACGAGATCTGGAGCAAAGCAAGGCTGGCAGAGTGGCTGCAGCAAAATGGGAGCCATCAGCCATCTTCCCTCCACCCTTTCCACCTTCCCAGCCTGGTTTTGGGCTTTCTAGGACCCAACGTCAGGGACCTGGGACAAGAATCCCTCACCTTCCTCTACAGCAACTGGAGCAGGGTGAGGCCCCTTCCAGGTGGGATCCAGCTGCCTGCAAACATTTCCTTTGGGATGAGAGGACTTGGATCTAGAACACCTTTGTTTACTGGGATGTGATTCACTCAAGCTCTTCCCCACATCGTGCGGCCTCACCACAACCGTGGAATCTCAGGGGATCACAGAATGGTTTGGGTCGGCAGGAACTTTGAATATCCTCTTGTTCCAACCCCTCCTGCCACGGGATCTCTGGTGTCCTGCTTAGGGAGGACTTGGGAATTTAGCTGATCCATCCAACTGATCCCTTTGTAAACTCGGGCCCAACAGGGCTGTATCTGCTGTTGCCTCCTCCTGCAACTCAGAAATGTCATTATCCCCGGAGCCAAAGCTGGTGAAGCTGTGAGATAAAAATGCTATTTCTGCCCAGGATTTCTGCAGCTGCCTCCAAGCATTTTGCAGGCACTTTCTTGTTATTAAAGCTCAGCTATGAAGAGCTGTGCTCCTTCAGCAGAGATTTGCCTTTAATTAGCCAAGGATAAAAGGACAGTGGAAGACAACCCCTCTCCTAAGCGGAAAAGGCTCCACTCTCAAACGCTGCGCCGTCGGCGTTTCTGCAGAGTCAGGGAGCAGGTGCCTGGCAGAAGGGATTTGTTCTGCTTCCCTTCCCAGCCCCAAACCTTCACCCCTCGCTGGGTGCAGAAAAGCACCCCTGGGGCCTGATCCTGCCCCGGCGCCCGCGGATCTGAGGGGAGGGAGGTCGCGGCAGACGCGGGGGCGGCTGGTGGGTTGTGCCGAGCTCATCTCCGCGTTGGATGCGAGGAGCAGGATGACCTTGGCATCTCCAGCTCCCCAAACACCGGTTCTGCTCTTGCCAGGAGCTGCTGTGCGCGGCACTAGAGAGGCAGCAAAGCAAACTTGGCGGTTGTCGGCGGCCCTGGGGTTTCTCTGCCCACACGGGGGCCGCAGTTCCCGCCCCGTGGAATCCTCTAAACCAACAACCTCCCAAAAAACTCCTGAGGGCCATCATGGTGGATCAATACCCTCATCTCCTGGGCCCACCCAGGGTGGTGAGAGAGCTTTGCCCCAACAACAGCGAGGCACAGAGAGCAGGAATGGGGCACACCTTCTGCTGAGCCCTCAGGAAACTTCCCAGATTCCCTGGACCCGGATTCTCCTACTGTTTGTTTAGGATAAAAAGCTGAGGCAGCCTCACTGTGGCTTTTCTCCAGCACAGAGAGGTACAAGGCACTGAGATGTCTGAACAGGACCTCAGCACTCCAGGGTGAGGAAGGTGCCTCCCCTGGGAAATCCGACTCAGAATCATTGGAACAAGGGGCCTAAAGATTGGGATATATCTAAATATTTGGGTAGAGCTGGCTTTAGTCCCTGGATCTTATTTGTCTGCCGTAATGCTTTGTAGATGTGAGGCCTCAGCAGACTCTGTTCTGACTCTCTAAAATTCAGATTCATATTTAATACACCCAAATATTGCTTCATTTTCCTAACACCCCCCCCCCCCCTTCTCCCACCCTGGACACATTTCCAGGGTGCAGAGGAGAGCTCTGCTCCCAGAAATAGGTTTTTCAACACCCGGCACAAATGCAAAGGAGGGAGAAAAAGGAGCAAAGAGGAAGTGGGAAGGAGAAAGAGATACCTGGCCTGATTTCCAGAGTTGCAGGATAAATGTGCATCTCAGAGCAGTGTGAGCTCCAAACCTTTGCCTAGAGGTTACCTAAAGATAGACTGTGGGGGCCCCGCTTCACACGCCCACCCTTGCGGATTTTTTGTTCCCAGCTGCCTGGTTGAGGCTCTTTGGAATCACCAGCACTGCAGCAGTGATGGTTCCACTCAGCTCCAGCTCCCACCAGAGTCCCACTATCCCAGGCACCCGCAGAGTGTCACCAGGAGACCAACAGCACCCTGAGCGTGGGATCATCTTCCCTGTCGTGCTCTCACCATCCCCATTAACAGCCTCCTCACAGCTCCAGCCCAGGAGGTGCTTCCAGGATCCAAGTGCCCTCTTTGCCAAGTGGAGGTGGCCTCACTCACCGCTAAAAATTCCTGCTGGTCCTGGGGGAGCATCCCCTGGGGTTGGATCATCCCAAGCTTTCCAGAAGTAAAACACAGGCAGTGCTTTCTTGGCACTTGAATCCTTGCCTTCCTCACTGGGAATGAGGGGGATTTGGAGGGATTCAGCCCTGCAGAAGGGAGAGGAGCTTCTGCAAAGGTGTGTGCTGTGGTCTGTGCCGCCTTGGAGGCCTCTGAATTGTGAGCTCCGGAGCAGATCCGTGAGGAATTTCGTGGGGTTTTGGTTGGCAGAGGTGACACTCAGCAAAGGAAGTGGCAGAAAGTAGGTCAGTCAGCACGGACCAAACCAGCCAGGCTGCGCTCGGTGGGATCAGCCGCTCTCTGCAGCCGGGATGGCGGGTTGGGATCCTCCAGTCTGGGGATGGAAGAGCTGCCCAAGTGTGGGGAGATGATCTGTTGGGTGGGGTGATTCTTCCACCCTCTCCTTGAAGGATATCAAAGCACAAACTGGTCGGCTGGAGGAGGAGGCGACACCCCGATGACATCCCCCCCCCCACCCCCGCCGTCCGCAGAGCGAGGCCGGGGTGGTGCCGCACGCTGGAATTCCGACGATTTAAAACAATTAGCGTGTCTGCCTCGCAGCCTCCTCCTGCCGCAGCTCCGGAGGGCCCGCGCAGAGCAGACACTTCTGCAAAATACTCGTTCCACTTGGCTGTTTAGGTTATTTAAGAGCCCACAGCCAACAGGACACTGAGAAGGGAAGGGTTTGGCACCTGCCAGAGCCGGCTGGAGCGTCTCCTGGGCTTGGAAATGGGGCTGAGAAGCTCAGACTGGTCCAGTTTGGGGGCTGCTTCCCCTCGGCATTGTGGCAAACACAGACATTTCGTTCAGGGTGCATTGCCCAGAAAAGATTCTGTTACTATTTGTTTGCACTCAGATGGTTTTCTGTACTTAAATGCTTGTAATTGGTTGCTCTTAAACACTTTCTCTCCCTTCAAACAACATCTATCTGTGGGTTCAGCCACCCATTTATGTATTTTCACTGTCCTAGTATTAGGATTTGTGATTTGCTGGGTCCTGGGAGGCAGCTTGGGAAGGTGTAAAGGACGGAGAAACCGAGGCATGGAATGGGACATGACACCCTTGTGTCACACAGTGGCCACACTGGCACAAGTGACACTTGAACCCAAGACTCTGAGCCCACACCAGGGGCTTCTCCATGACCAGCATGAGGGGATTTGGGGTGGTTGAAATGGAGGTTTGGCACTAAGCCTTGGTTTACCAGGTGGTAGCACCTCCCAGAGCTGAGCAGGACCAACCCATCCACGGGAGCAGGAGATCTCTTTGTTCTCCTGTGTTTCACCTCCATCCCATGAGCACAGAGCAGGGGGGTTACCTCGGCTCTGCCCTGTGAGAAAGGAAACCCAGAGCAGCCACGCTGCCTGTGAAAGCCACAAAGCAAACGGGCAAACCCCAAAACACGAGCACCGAGGGCTCCCAAAGCCTCCCCCGCCCCATGACACCGACAGGAGAGACAAAACAGCAAGAGAAAATATTGTTACAGCTGGGGATGGACAAACAAACCATTCCTCTGGGAGATCCCTTCCTCTCTAGGAGACACCTGCAAGGATTCAAGGCTTGTAACCCCACAGAGGATGGGCTACCAGCACCATCCCTGCCTGTTTGCTTCTCCCTCTTCCAAGAGGTGAAAAAACACCCCTTGGGAGCCCCCAAAATTTCCAGGAGCAGGTTTATCTCCCAGCAGCAGCCGTGCTCCGTCACCTGCACAGACACGGCTGATATCCATTCTGGAGGAATGGTGAAAGATGGGGAATGTGGGTTTGATGCCACTTCCATCCCCTTCCCCTGGAGCTGGAATCTTTTCTGGAGCAAATCCCATGGGAATGCAGCACACACTGTGCAGCATGTCCGTAAGCCCTGGTGTCTATCACCAAGATCTATCAGCTCCTCCCTGAGCACCTCCTCCTCCACCAGCCCCTCCAAACTGGCTGATGTTGGAGCAAAAACTGATTTTTCCATGGCTCAGACTGCTCCTCTCTCTTCTCACAGAAGGTTTTAGTTGCGGATAAAAACACCTCGAAAACACAACCACTCGTCTTTTCCTCTCCCACCCTCCACAGAACCCACATCAAAAATAACTCCTCAATAATATACATGTTTATTTCCTCTTAATTAGTGCCGATATTTACAAAAAATTGTGAATACTCTGTGAAGAATAAATTATATACACTCATGATAAACCAGACAGCAAATAAATGCTCATTTGGGATATGTATGTACACAGATCTATATACCTATTTACAACGGGCAGCCTTATTGACTCGGGGGCCCCTCACCCCTTTCCACCCGACCCCCCCAGACACCCCCACACCATCAATAAGAGCAGGAACGTCTATAAACACTGTGCAATTCAGGTACAGCTGGTGTCTAAATTCTCACCCGACAAACGCATGGTTAAATGACTTGAAATCCCTAACAGTTTATAGGCCTCTCTCCATTCCTGGTCCCATTTCTCCTGTAACCATGGAAACAAAAGGTTCAGCTCCAGCATCCTCAGGATGAGTCCTTCTTGGATTTCCTCTTCCTATTGATTCGCTTAAATTAGGCACCACATGCAGGGTTGATCCAATACCCATTTTTTTTTTCCCCTTTGCTCTTTGGGGATGACATTGGAGGACAAGAGCGTGGTCTCAAGCAGTGAGGGAACGAGAGCAAACCCATAATTACAGACTTACAGGCAGCAGAAGATATTAAAAAATAATAATAATCACCAAAAAAACCCCACCCCTAACCCCAAAAGAACCAACCCCAAGCTCAGGGCAGCCAGGCAGGGATGGGGAGGGGACACAGTCCCCCATGTGTGGACCTTGTGTGGTTACAAAAACGTCCAGCAGCTCGTACAGGCCAAATCATCTCCCCCTCCTCGGGAGGAAAAATATGGATAAGGAATTTCTCTCTCATCAAGCACAGCAGGGCTGGGGGGATCTTGTCCCTGGGTATCAATCAGGGCTGTGCTTCCCAGGGATGATTCACATCACCAGAGGTCGGCCCCTCTCCCCTCGAAGGGGATATGGCGGGATCGGAGCGCTCCGCTCTGAGCAGGGCGGATGAAATCCGGGCAGGAATGTCACAGGGACACCGAGGCTGGGCAAGGGCAGGGCTGTGGCCAGAGGCCAGACCTAGGGGTCCCCCTTGTCCCCCTTTTGGACCTCCTGGCATTGGTGGTAGTCGGTGCCCAACAGGAGCGACCAAGGGACGGAACACGTGTGGAGAAGGTCAGATGCTGCCAGGGCTGCAAGGAGGGAGCCACAGCCTTGTTTTGGGTGCACAACAAAATGATTTGGGCTGACTCCTTCTTTTCTCAGCCCTTTTCACCCTGGCAGCAAGCTGACCAGCTCCCATAGATGACTACTGTGGAAAACTACCACAGATAACCACCATGGATAAATTACACCCATGGGTGTAGACCTTGAGAAAAGATTTCTAGGCCAGGGTGGATGGGGCTTGGAGCAACCTGGTCTAGTGGAAGATGTCCCTGCACAGGGCAGGGATTGGGAATGAGATGAGCTTTAAGGTCCCTTCCAACCAAATTCCATGATAAATCTACCCTAGCCAAATAGGAGCTACCACGCTGGGACCAAAATTTGCCATAGTTCAAGGGACTTAAAATCCACCCATTAAAAAAAAAATAACCCCAAAACCCCACCTGGTGCAGCACAGCACTTGCATCACCATCAAATCCCTTCAACCTCTGCCTTGGCTTTCCCTGCACGGTCACAGAAATGGTCATGATGGGCCCAAGATGGGGATTCAGGATCGGGGCAGAGACTCTGCCTGCTTGCAGAGGGTTGCAGGGAAATGAATGCCCCCAACCCCTTGGGAAACTCCTGCTTCCAAAGCCAGATCCAGCTCTCCTTCACTCCGACCTGTCCCCGAGTGTTTTGCAAGCTCTGGAAAAGCTACAAGACTTTGGCAGCGATTTCAAGGGCTGACCCAGGAATAATCTGATAACAGAGCAAGGCCCTTCCTGAAATACCTCCTCCTCCTCTGTCTTTTTCTCTCCTTCTGTGTATTTATGCACAAATATGCCCATATTTATACACCCACATGCCACACTCTCATCACGCCAATCTAGAGATCCTCTTCTTCTTATAGCTCACTATTCGAATCCGGAGGATCTGGACACAAAATTCCTCTGCAGAGATAAATTTTTTTCCAATAAAACACAGTGCCCCACACAGATCACTTTTTCCTAATCTCCTGGTATCATCCATCTGCTATTTGAGCCTCACCCATTGCTCTTAGCAGAGATTTTGGGAGATATTAAATGGGTTGATGGCTTGCTTGAAAGCTTGGCCATGAGGTTGGGTGTAGAAGACAACACACACAGCTTTCCATCTTTCCATCTCTCCAAAATTGTTTCTGCTTTCCATCTTTCCATCTCTCCAAAGCTTTCCCAGCTTTCCATCTCTCCAAAACTGGGGCACAAAGGATAATCTAAAAGAGACATGCTGTCTCCTCCAGGAGCACCTCCACAGACCAGAGAGTTCCAGTCCTCCATCCCAACCCTGGAGAGAGGCAAATTCCTCCTCAGGAGATGGAAAGGAACCAGATCACCTCTGTTAAGTGGCCTCATGCAATCAGACATGGATGGTGGGACTCCCCATTTCCCCCTCCCCGGTCCCCAGTTTCGCTTTCTCAGTCTGAGTCATTTTGCAGCTCATTTTTGCGCCCTTTCAGAGTCAAGGGGAGGTTGGGATGCTCAGCATCTCCACAGAAACAGGCCCAGAGCCTCTGAAAACAAATTCCTTAAGGAAAAAATAAGAAAAGGAAAAAAAATATCACATTCTCCTCCTGAAAAACTGGTTCAAGATCACATCAGTGAGTCAGAAGTAAAGCTAGAAATAGCACTAGAGCTCCGACCGCAGGCACAAATCCCATTAAAAGCTGTAGGAGAACCATTTCTCTGTGCAAGGGACAAATCTGGACCCCTCTGCTTCATACAGATAGACAGACCCCTTCCATCCACATCCCCACCCCGACCTTTCCCACCCTGAACAAACCTCTGAGGACTGTTTGCCCTGTTTCCCTAACGAGTGCAGAACAGGTCCAATCCCCCACGAAGGCTTGTTTTCCCCAGTGCCTGAGGTGCAGGATCTGTCCCAAGGAGGGGACTGGCCGTGCTAGCCCTGCCATGGGGACAGATGTCAGCTCACATTGGTGACAAATGGCCCCATTTGTCCCTGCAATGCCCCTCTGGGGTTTCCACAGGCAGCTGGGACCCCCAGTTTGGATGTGACTGATCCTGCTCATGGATCCGCTCTCCCCTCCTGCCTGGCCTTGGAGATCCCACAAGAACACTATTCCCAAAACATCACCTCCCCAGAGGAAAACGCAACCTTCTTCCTCACCCAACCACAACGGCACTCGTGCTCCCAAGGCTTTGGCCAACCATCCCAAACCATCCCAAACCATCCCAAACCCACAGCCAGGCACTTGGCAAAGTCTCACCGACCGACAGAGTCTCCCCCCAAAAAAAACTGTGGCAAATTTCCCTCAAGCTTGACCAGGAATGGGATCACCGGGTGTGGAGGCACCTAGAGGTAGGCGAGCAGCATCCCAGCACATCCCAGCACATCCAGCAGCTTCCCTGTGCAAGCTCATGTCTCCATGAACCCAACACGAGCCGGATCAATGGAACTTGGCTGACTGCCCCGGGATTCCTGCCCAAGCTGGCGACTCCTGCCAGCCCTGCCCCATGCAACAGGATGAGCTCCAGGAGTCAGGATTTATTGCTTTTGGTTGTGTTGATTGTTTTTGGGGGGTGGGGTGGGGGTGGTGGGTGAGTTGCCGAAGCTCCCATTCCTGAGCTGCTGCAGGAAAGTGGGAGCAGAATGCTCCCAGTATAATGAGATTAAAGACAGGTTGGGTGCCCTGTGGTGCTGAGCACCCTGAGCCCCAACCCCAGGATGCTTCTGGTCCCTTGCCCCAAGCAGAAGGCAGGACTCTCATGCACAAACCATGGTATTGATTATAGCCAGGCCAGAATCAATCAATCAATCCAACAAAACTGAGGAGTGTTTCCACCTGGCTGAGTGAAGCCACATCAGCACAAGATGGATCTGGCCTCCCGAGCATCATTTGGAACCATTGCTGTTAGAATATGTTAGCACCGGTTGGTTTATTGTTGTTTAGTGGGGTTTTCCTCTCTGAGCTCAGGAAGGGTCTCTGACCTCCCCCCCGTTCTCTGCCAGAGGGTTCCCCACACTTCATGCAGTGGGACAGCACTGACTGTGCCCAAATTCACCCCAACTGAACCTTGTTCAGCAGCCCAGGGAGGTTTAATGGACCACAACCTTGGCAGGGATTTTCATCCCTCTCCCCTGACCCATCAGAGGAACAGGACACCTGTCCCTGGGGATTGTCAGCAATGGGGGAGAAACAAGGAAATCCAGATGGGAATGGGGAAAGCAGACGAGATCCCCCTGAATCAACAGCTCCCATCCCCAAACACCAGCAGGGATGAAGCAGCAGAGACAAACGTCAGGTTCTCTGCGCCCCAACTCACTGCTCTAAAAACCCTGGGAGAAGGCAAAGCAAAGGCTCAGAGGCACCAGCTCAGACCCAGCCCACCCTCAGCACGTGCCCTCTCCATCATAAAGAAATAAACCCCCAGCCCTGGGGCTCTGTGCTATTGAAAAACAGTTTTCCAGCCTAAAACACGCCCTGCCGTGGTGATCCCGTGGTCTCCGCAGGGTAGGTCATCCTGCTCCAACCCCTGTCCCACCATCCCAGCAGCCCTAAATCAGGAAAACCCCAATGCCCCAAGAGCTCTGTTTGCTGAGGATTCGGCCCTGTGGTCGCTCTCTAAATATCTTCATACACACACACGAGAATTATACAGGAACAGCTGAAAACTGCTGAACAAACAAGCCGGGAGAGCCAGAACCTGCAATTCCACCTGCTCCTTGTGCCCTCTCTGCTTTCTGCTCCCGACACCAAGATTAATGACTAATTACTCGCCCCATAATGAGTGCAGGTGTTTAACTTTCAGCTCACCTTCCCTTGCACTAGTTGGCTCTTGTGTCTGAATGCTCGGACACTCCGGCTTTGCCTTGTTATCTGCCCAACTGTTGTCAGCACACGCCTTCCCCGTCCTGTTTTTAACTACAGTTGAGAATTTTGAGCTCCCATGAATCTCCTTCGAGCCACCAGAGAATCTATAAACACTATAAACATGAATATTGTATAGTCTACTAAGAAAATATATATTTGTGTGTGTATTAAATATTCAGATTCATGCAACAAATATCCATGCAGCTGTACTGTATTACTGGTTAAATTTCACTGCAGTATAAATATATTATAGGCCACAGCATAGTTGCTCCAGTTTTATATATAGATGTAAAAAAAGATGCTTTTTTCCAACTCATTTTCAATAGGTTAGTGGAGATGTCTTTGGTGAGCCTGGAAATGCTGGGGATGGAAGTGTTACCTAAAGAAATACTAAAATCCAAGCGCTTGATTTATTTACCCGGCCCTCCCTGGCGTAGAAAATTTAAGACTTAATAAATAATGTTCTGTCACACTAATTATCCCTCCCCTGGGCCTCACACTGGCACACTGCAGTGGCTGAAACTATTGCAGCATGCAGCATTTGCAGTTATGAAACACGAGCCCGGGCGACGCGTCCGGGCTTGGCATTCCTGGGCTGGAAACCTGAGCCTTCCAGCCATTCCGACACTCGCCCACATCGTCCCTTCATTAAGTTCTGCCTGACCTTTCCCAGCCCGTTCCCTGGAAGGTGGTTGTCACCCAGGACAGGGGAGCTGGCACAGCCTGGAGCTGCCCCTCGTGTCCCCGTCCTGCTGCTCGAAATCCCTTCCGTACCTTTGGGAACCCCCCAGCCTGGGATGGGAGAAGGGCAACAGAATGGTTTGGGTTTGTTGGGGGTCTTTGTTTGTTTGTTTGTCTGCTTTTTTGCACGGATGCTTATTCAGTGTGGAAATCGAAGGTTAAAAGTCACTTACACAGCTATTGCTTCCCATGCAGTACCAAATATACACCGTAGAAAATACTGTGTTAACTACAATGCAGAGCAGCACTCAATATCTGCAGTTGTTCCACTTCAGCTTTTAAATACATTACTAGATTTTAGCATTAGACATCGGTTAGCATTTTGGTGATATTCACATAGTTTGTGTTAGCAAGGGTGCAATTGGCTGTCTTCAGGTTCTCCTCCCTAAAATCCTCATTGCTATTGTTTACGCCTTCCTGAATCTCCATATAATCAGACTTACTAATCGTAGAGGCACTTCTGCTTTTCTTTAGGTCAGGGGAAGAGGGGATCTTTGGGCAGCTGGTTACTTGCAGATATTGAGCCTGCTCCTCTCCCTCCGTCTCCCGGTGGTAGAAGTAGTTGAAGTTAGACACTATGACGGGCACTGGTAAGGCAATCGTTAATACGCCGGCTATGGCACACAAGGAACCCACTATTTTCCCCCCGATGGTCGTGGGGACCATGTCTCCGTAGCCAACAGTCGTCATGGAAACCACGGCCCACCAGAAGGCATCGGGGATGCTCGGGAACTGGGACTCGCTCTCATCGGCCTCGGCAAAATAGACTGCACTGGAGAAGAGGATGACGCCGATGAAGAGGAAGAAGATGAGCAGGCCCAGCTCCCTCATGCTGGCCTTGAGAGTCTGGCCCAGGATCTGCAGCCCCTTGGAGTGCCGGGAGAGCTTGAAGATCCTGAAGACCCGGACCAAGCGGATGACTCGGAGGATGGCCAGGGACATGGCTTGCTGGCCTTGCTGGCCATCCTCCGGCTTCTCGGCCAGCTCTGTCCCCAGGGTTATGAAGTAGGGGATGATGGCTACGATGTCTATAATGTTCATGATGTTGGTAAAAAATCCAGCCTTGCTGGGGCAGGCGAAAAACCTCACCAGGAACTCAAAGGAGAACCAGATGATGCAAAGTGTCTCCACGATGAAGAAGGGGTCTGTGAAGGAGGTGGACTGCTGGTAGCCCATGCTGCTGTTGGAATAGGGGAGGTGGCTCATCCCGCTGCCGTGCATGTCTTCATTCTCATCCCGAAAAATGGGCAACGTTTCCAGGCAAAAGCTGACGATGGAGATCAAAATCACCATGACCGAGACAATAGCTATAATCCTGGCAGGGCCTGAGCTCTCGGGGTACTCGAAGAGCAACCACACTTGTCTCTGAAACTCATTCTCAGGCAACGGCCTCTCCTCTTCTTTGATGTAGCCCTCATCCTCTCGAAACATCTCCATTGCCTCTTCCCCCAGTTCATAGAATCGAATCTCTTCTGAGAAGATGTCTAAGGGCACATTAACCGGCCTCCTCAACCTCCCACCAGACTGGTAATAGTACAAAATCGCGTCGAAGCTGGGTCTGTTCCGGTCAAAGAAATACTCGTTCCGGAGAGGGTCGAAATACCTCATCCTCTTTTTAGGATCCCCTAATAAGGTCTCTGGAAACTGGGCAAGTGTCTTGAGCTGTGTCTCGAAGCGCAGCCCCGAGATGTTGATGACCACCCTCTCACAGCACTCATGGTCGGCCTCGGGGTTATACGTGTCCTGCGGGTGACCGGGAAGAGCTGCAGCTTCATCTGCAGGATCTCCAGTAGCAACTGTCATATTGGGGTTTCAAAGAAATCCTTATGCTAAACTCTTCCCAGGGCCCAGTGGTGGGATCGGGTTCAGGGCAGGGCTACTATCCTGCAGAAGGACAGGTATGGAGGGTTGGAAGAGTCTCATGAAAAGGCAAAGGGATGAGATAAAAACAAAGAAAAAAAAATAGGAAATAAAAAATTATATATATAAAAAAAAAAAAAGGAGAAAGAAAATCACCCCTGCTGAGAAAGAGAGAGATGGAATAAAGTTGGGGGGAGGAGAGCAGATCCCTTCACTAGCATGTCTATGCCCTTCCTTGGGGGGTTAATTTGCCTTCTGTGGGACAGAGTTCAACAGCTCCCATCTAAACCCCTTTGGTGGAACAGAGAAAACACCTGAGGAACCATCACCTGTTCAAAACCAGCATGGAAAAACTGGCATTGGCAAAGCAGGGCTTATTTTTTGGCTAAAAATCAAAATTCCAATTTAAAGAAAAAAAAAGCAAAGAGGGGGAAGGGAAGAGAAAGGAAGGAGGAGAAATAACCCCATCCAGCCCTAAAGTGGTGAGGGGACCCCACGGTGTGCCGGGCTCAGCTCATTCCCAGGCATGCAGCGAAGGGTTAATTAACATTTAACCGTGCGATCTCAGGCAATCAACCCTCTAGAAAAAGCTCCAACTCGGCTTTTAACACCTTCCCAATCCTCTTGCCCTAGCCACGAAGCGGCGGCTCGGGCGACATGCTGCCCTCCCTGCCTGCAGCCGAGCTCTGGAATGCGGAGCCGGCGATTCCCCATGGACCACCGCAGTCCCCCTCCTCGGCCGCTGGTGTCCTGTCATCCTCTGCAAACCACCATGGCACACAGAAAACAAATCACATTACCTGGAGAAGCCAAATCTTAGTGTCTCTTAGTAACACCGATTATCTGACCCTGGGGAAATCCTAGAGAGAAATACAGGCTTCCAAGATCCCCATAATTTCCTCTCTCTTCAAAGTTAAAAATAATGGTGAGTCATCGTAGAAAAAGGAGAAGGGACATAAGAGGGGTTAAATTCCCAGATGGTGGAAGTCAGGTCTTGTAATGGTTTGGACTGGAGAGAGAGAGAAAAGAGAGACAGAGAGACAGAGAGACAGAGTCTTCCCGGGAGCTGTTGCAGATCTGCACTTCAGGGCAGATGAGCGTCTGTCTGATGCTTTCGGTACGACGGTGAAAAGCTGCTAAGCTCAGCAAAACCCGATGTCCCCAGTGTCCTCGGGAGGTGTGGCATCGCCTGGAAAAAACACCGAGAAGGTAACAAGCTGCCGGGGGTCCCAGAGGAGCATCTGCAAAGCCGCGGCTCCCCCGGGCACCCCCTTTTTTTCCCGTCCGCGAGCTCTTTGCCCGCTGCTCGCCCGGCCCCGCACTGCAACGCGAGCCGAGGGCGAGAGCGCGCTTAGAGCCAGGGCGGAAAAAGCCAGAGCCCCATCTCCCTGCACTCTGCTCAGCACCGCAGGGCCGCTGCCCGGGGCACCCGGTGCCAGGCGCAGGAGGGGCGTGGGGAAGGGACAACGACGCAGCCCCCCCCGGTCGTTGAGGCTCTGCAAAGCCACGGAGGGTCCCCACCACCGCCAAGCCCCCGGGAGCCAGTGGCACCCACCGGGCACGGCACCCACCGGGCACGGCACCCACCGGGCACGGCACCCACCGGGCACAGCACCCACCGGGCACGGCACCCACCGGGCACGGCACCCACCGGGCACGGCACCCACCGGGCACGGCACTCGCGGCGCTGCGTCGCGTTCCCCCCCACCCGGCGATTCAGGAGGCTCCGGTTTCATTCACCAGACCGAACTCCCCACCGGTCCCTCTCTGTCCCCTTTCAAGGCCACCTGCCCCCCGCTGGTGGCTCCAAGGACCCAACGTCGCAGGCCCTGACCCACGCGACCTCCATCCACCCTCCCCGTCCTCCCAAAAGCCAACACTCCCCCCACCCCCGGCCGACCCACCCCCGTGGGAATTCGACTCCGCCGGGTGCAATTTCTCCTGCGGATGTTGAGGCTCGTGTCCCCAGTGGGTGCCGGATCCTCACATCCCTCCTCCCGGCGAGTGCTCCTTTGGATCATCCTGCATTGCCTCACGCCACGGAGATGCTCAACCCGGAGAGGGACAACCAACCTCTCATTTTTGCTGCCTTTTTTTATCCACCCCTCCCAAATGAAATAAAAACCCCTCTAACCTCCCTTCTTCAGCTCCAACTCGACTTGTCTACTTTGAGCCAGGATTACAGAAACGGGTAGGGGAGGCAAGTGGAAAATAACCCCGCGGTGCCAATCTCCTCGGCAAAGCTTTCAGCCGTCTCCAGGCCATTTATGCCTGTTGGTTCCTCTCTTCATCCCCCGAGGCGCAGATATTGCCGCAGATCCCTCTTTTCTTGGAAATTTCCCTTTTCCGTGCAACGCTCCTCTCCCTTCTCCTTATGCACTAGAAAAAATAGTACAACCCTGACGAGGCTTGCAGCATTCAACCGCTTCTCTTAACCCTTTTCTGCCAGGCCCAGAGGAGCGGAGGTCGCATTTGTCCCAGTTTTTTTCTCCTTTTCCTGCATTTGCCTCCCCACATCTCGCTCCCCAGCGACCCGCTCAGGAGTTTAGCTGCATTTGACCTTCCCTGGCTCCTCCAAGCATTGTGCCAGAACACCACAAACACCATCTTTCTGCTGCTGCAGGAAAGGTCTGGCAGCCACAAATGCCCATGTCAACAACAAAAAAAAAAAAAAAAAAAACAAAACCAAAATCAACCAACCTTCGGGGTTTTATTTTTTTTTTTTAATAAACACTCAGTTTTTCTCCTGTCTGTAAACTCTCTCCTCCCCTTCCTCCCTTCCCAAAACACCCTGAATGTGTTCAACAGCACAGAAATTTCCTCCTTTTTTTTTTTTTCTTTTATTTTAACAGGTTGATTTTTATTTGTCATGGGCTCTGGGCTTCTTTCTATGGCTCCAAATCCAAGCAGTGATGCTCAGCTGAGAGGGTTACGACATCATCTGCTTTGACATCACCTATCCCAGCGCTCAGTTTCTCCTACTTTCTCCCCATCACCTGCCTTCCTGGCAAACAACCTCCGCCCCCCCTCAAGCATTTTTAGGGTTAATACATGCAAATTTAGGAGGGGGGGGGTGGAGGTGGTGAAGATTTGCCCGAAGCCCCAGAGTTCTCTCCCTGCCCGCACTGCAGGCAGGAGCCATGGCTGCGTCTCGGAGGGGTGAGATTTGGGGTCGTGTTTGCGACTGAATCAAAAGTCCCTCCTTTTGCACCGTTTCTGGGCCAGGATTATTTAAGCAAGGGAAGCAGCGGGAAGAGGGGAAGGATGCAGGGATGAGGTGGGGTGGTGGGGAGAGAAAAAGGCACCAACTTACGTTCGGCTCTGCAGTCAGGCATGCGGCGAATGCACAAGCAGCTGCTCCGCGCCGCTGCCGCCACCTCTCACCCCCGGCCCCCCAAACTCTGCCCCGGACTCAACCTCCAAACCCAGCAAAGCTTCTCCATGAATATTCATAAGATTAATACGAGCGTCTCCCCACCCCACTCTCCCACCCCCCCCCGCACCCCTCCTCCCAAGCAAGAGACCTAGATTTCAACCACTGGGAAATAATCATATCCCTGGATACACGATGCTGCTTCACCACGCGTCTCCAATCCATACCATATCCTTGGTAATAGCCTGGATCTGCTACGGGAGAACGGGGAGGGGGGGATGGAGAAGCGCCGGCTCCCTGCGGCTCTGGGGAAGGGGACGGGGCAGGACCGGACTCTCTGCTTTGCCCTCGGCCGGGGTGAGGAACGTGAAAAGCAATTGTTTTTCATCTCTTCGCCTTTGCTGAGGTCCCTTCTCCCACGCCGAAGGAAGGACGTGGCCGAGATCTTACAAACATCTGAGACCTATGGATCAACCCCTGCCTTCAGGCACGAGGGAGATGCGTCTGCTTGGACCACTCTATCATCCCCCCCTCCCCGTCGTCCCACAAGGAGCATCAGGGAGTCCCACGAGGCTCCTGGTACCCGGAAACACGGGCGCTGGAGGAGGGGAAGGGGGGATATTTCTATTCCCACACACAAATTTGTGTGGAGCAATTTCAGGCAGTGATCACTCCAGAGACACCCTAAGGTGGGATGGGGGGCATGGAGCCCCCTGAATACTCGAGGAAATCAGTGCTCAGTGTAGTGCCCCGTGATCCAGGGGGATGTGGGGACGTGGCAGGGATAAACCACATTATTTTAGCTCCCTGAAGGTCCCAGAGCAGCAGGAGGCACAGATAGAGAGCGGGTGCAGTGCTGGGGGATGCAAACAAAAATTGTATTTCCACACCCCCAGGCAGATCCCAATACTGAAAATAATGTCTAGCCCTATGGAAAAACTGGGAATCCTTTGCAAACAGCCCTTGCCCTACATGTTTCCCTCCTGCACGCATCCAGCCGGGAAAGAGACTACTCTGGGTGAGGGTTTTTAATGTCATCTGCACCATTTTAGCCTTTTCTGAAGGCGGATCTGCCAGACCAGGGTAGATTGAATCCAAAAAATGACTTGCCCCAGGCTAATCCTTATGCAATGTGCAGAAACTGAGGCCGGGCAGGGAACAATTCCGATGGAGCTGAAATTCCAGCACCGGCTCTGAACAAAGAGCCAAACTCCAGAGAATCAGGGGAATTTCTCTGGATTGGGTGATGTTCTTGCCTCATTTACTCTCCTAATTGTGAAGCTCTTCCTGTCTGCGTGTCTGCACTCACCTCCCCTAGCCCTGCTCACTGCTCCAGAAGGATCCCAGCCCTTTGGAAAACTAGAGCTCTGCACCCACTTGGGCCTTTCACAAGGATTTAACCAACCAAGGTCTTTGCATGGATATTATTATGAAATAATAATTTCCTTCTCGATCAGTTCTGTCTCAATGGATTTTATAGACACCCAAACTTGAAATCTTACCCCTTCTGTGTGTGTGGTGCTGGGAAAGGCACTTTGTGTCCTCCTGGGAACCCCATCCCACGTCCTGCAAAGCCAGAGGGACTTCAGGGCTGCAGCAGATGCCAACAGCAGCTCCAGAAGGAGGATCCCTGGTGTCCCAGGGACAGGAGATGGGGTATCCAGGTCCCATCAGGAAACAGATGATCTCTCTTTGTTTTACTGC
The DNA here is from genome assembly GCA_035041135.1 of Platyrinchus mystaceus. Lineage (NCBI taxonomy): Eukaryota > Metazoa > Chordata > Aves > Passeriformes > Tyrannidae > Platyrinchus > Platyrinchus mystaceus. The sequence continues at coordinate 1,589,625 of JAWWLV010000082.1, forward strand.
CCTTTTTCCCAGGGAAGCCCCCAGGGCTTCAGACAGTCTGTTTGTGAGTTTGCAGACCACCTACAAATAGCAAAAATGTGCTTTTTTTCCCCCTTTCCCCCTCCCCATCCTGCTGGTGGGGGGTTGGGAGGTGCTCCGGGATGTGATGCTGTGAGGGATGGATTAAAACCACAGGGCAGGGTTATCCTCAGGACTGGCCTCATCCAGAACAGCTGAATTCCAGTCCCAGTGTCATTGGGAATCTAGACCCACTCCCAGCCCCTTTGCTCAGGACTCCCAGGGTGGGCACCTGCAGATGCCAAGGATAGGATGGGAGAATCTCTCCAAAGAGGACAGACCCTGTCCCACCCCCCTCACACCCACAGAGCCTCAGACAGTCACATCTCCCCGTGGTGTCACTCCTGGGGACCCCGTCCTGCCCCTGCAGAGCCACAGGGCCTTTGAGGGCTGGAGTGGATGCCAGCAGCCATTCCAGACAGAGCAGCCAGGCTGGACCAAGGCTTGCCCGTGGTGCCCAGCAGGGGTGGACAGGGCCACTCACTGAGCCCCATCTCCCTCCCAGCCGCGGCTTTCCAGGTGAAGGGGGTGACAGAACTTGGCCTGGTGTCGTTTCAGGAGCTGTGAAAGCTGTGGGTAAGTTCCCAGGACTGTGAGTCACCTCCAGGGAAAGCATCCCACCTCCCACCCACTGCTGACATCAGAGGGTGGAGCTCTTGGGCTCCCAGCACCCCATCAGCCACCCCTTTGTGTGGTGACAAGAGGAGGGGACGCCGAGACACCCGTGACCCCGATGTGGTGGCATCGTGTCTAAAAATGAACAGCCTGGGGACAAAGAGACACAGAGCCACGGAACAGGGGATCTTCCACAACAGATGCTGCTGGTGGATCCCAGAACACCATGATGAGAGAGGTCAGAGCAGCTTTCCCCACCCAGGGACACAGGGGAAGGTTTGGGGCTTTGCCTGGAGTGATGTGGGAAAGGAGGAGCAAAGCAAAAAAAAAAAAAAAAAAGATGCTGTGCAGGACTCCTGGTTCCTGGGGGAATCCCCTGGTTCCTGAGGAGCTTTCCTGGGTGATCCCCTGGATCCTGGGGAGTTCTCCTGGGGAATTCCCTGGATACTGGGAGGATCTCCTGCAAAATCTCCTGGTTCCTGGGGGAATCTCCTGCTTCCTGGGAGAACCTCCTGGACACCAGGAGGAACTCCTAATCCCCTGGGAAAATCCCTTGGTTCCCAAGAAGATCTTCTGGTCCCTGGGAAGGTAAAAGAGCCGAAGGAAAACCGGCAAAAATCACCTATCTATGAAGTTAACATGAAACACCTTCTCCCTCTGTATTTCTCCAAGTTTTTTTTTAATAACAAAATATTTATTATTATTGAAAAACAGCTCCTTTGGGTTCAGTCTGAACTCTCAGTTGGTCAAGGCCACTGAGTTTCAACACTTGGCTTCCAAAGATGCTCCACCAGCCTGGGTGGAGCATCCTGGACTGGAGAGGAGCAGAGCGCCATTCACTGAAATAAAACTCTTTTAGCTCAGCCAGAACACGGCAAAGAACTCAAGCTCTTGAGATGACTGTGAATATTTCATGCCATGGAGCAGTTTGCCCCAGCACAACTAATGGATCTGGGCTGGCACAAGGGTGGGTGTCAGGCCTGGGGGGTGTCTCCCACCTGAGCTGCTCCAGCCACTCCAGTTAAGAGGCTCTCAAAGCCACTTTATTTCACTTGCACAAACAAACAAAAAAAAAAAAGGACAGGCCAAGCCAAATGAAGGAACAGGAAAGGAACCAACGGCCTCCTTCCAGGCAGCACCAGGGCTTTCTGCAGGCGCTGTTTTTAGAGCCTCTGATTCTCATCCCAAGAGCCTCCTGGTGCTGAGGGGGGGCCACAAGAGCTGCTGAAGGTCAGATCTGAGCTGTGGAATGGGGTGAGATGTTTCCATCGCCCCGGACACTCATCCCTCCCGAGGAGCAGCAGGACTGCAAAGGAGGAAAAGTGGTTTGAGAGGATGGTTTCCCTCTTCTCTTCCTCCCTCGCAGAGAGGTGCAGGGAGGTGAAGCCAACAGTGGGGATGCTTGGGCTGGGGGGTGCCTTCCCTCTGGGGTGGGCACGGTGGCACTGTGGGCACTGTGGGCAGCTGCAGCCCTGAGATGGCACTGAATGGAGTGGCACAAAGTGGCACTGAGCCCTCTGGAGCTGGGCCAAGTCTGGGCCATGACAGCCCCGTGGCTGTGCCAAACTGTGAGACAAATCATGGAATCCCAGAACGGTTTGGGTTGGAAGGGACCTTAAAGCTCATCCAGTGCCACCCCCTGCCATGGGCAGGGACACCTTCCACTAGCCCAGGTTGCTCCAAGATCCATCCAGCCTGGCCTTGGACACTGCCAGGGATGGGGCAGCCACAGCTTCTCTGGGCAACCTGTGCCAGCACCTCCCCACCCTCACAGGGAAGAATTCCTTCCTTATATCAGATCTGGACTGACCCTCTTTTTCGTTTCAATCCTGGGTCAGGCCAGTCCCGGGTCTGTGCCAGATTCTGAGCTGGGCCAAAAACCAGGGCCACATCAGGGCCAAATTGTGGATTGTGCCAGACTGGGAGCCATGCCAAATTCCATGCCTGCTCCACCTGGACCCCAGTCTTGCCATAAGCTCCTGGCTGCCATTACCATGCAGCCAAACCCCCCCTGTGTCTTTGCTGCCCAGCACAGTTCCCCTCCCTGCTGGTATCCCGCCTGGAATGTCCATGCCATGGTGGAAAATTCCCAGAAGAAAAAAAAAAAAGCAAGATTTTGTGTACTTTTTTCGAAGCATTTGGAGGATATTAATTATTTTATCACCCCTGCTGAGCCACCAGGGGTGGCTGGAGATGCCCCATCATGGGGACACCGACCTGGGCCTGCGTGTCCCCAGCTCTGGGCTCGCTGTTCTCAAGGTAACTTGGGCAGGTCACAGGTGACAAGGGAAGGAAACAAGGTGACATTCCCAGGCTGTGTGGGCAGACATTGTCAGAGCCTCATCTGCTTCCCCTGGGTCCCAGGTGAGCTCAGACCCCACATCCCCTGTCCCTGTTCCCCGGGGAATGCCCCACAGAATCCTCTTCCCCGTCATTCCTGTATTTACTATTGCTTCATTTCCCACCCCCTCCTTTGGGAAGAGACAGACTTCCCCGTTTCCACGGAAACACTCCCCCTCTCCCCTCATTTCTTCAAAGAGGTTTTCATCCCTTTCTTTCAAAAAGAGTTATTTTTAGCCACAGCTTCCCCTTCTCCCTCTCCCCACCCTCCGCTTCCAGCTCAGGTTTTCCCGGCCAAGCAGCGCCCGCTGGGGCTGTCCCTGCTGACACTCCAGGGAGCGACTTGGGCAGGGCAGGAGCAGCTCAGACCTGTGGTCCAGGTCCTGGTGGTTCCCTTGATTTGTGCTTAAATCCTCAGGGCTTGTGGAAATGCTGTGTAAAGTGTATTATGGTGTTTGTGGGAAGGAGAACCCGAAATTCCCACCACTCTGTGGAGTGACCATCCCTGCAGCATCCTCTGATTCCACAGATTCCACAACCCCGTGAAGCCATGGGAATATTTCCTTTCCTGCCACCAGGATAGACCAAGAGATGACACACCAGCTCCTGACAGAGCAGGAAATAAGGGCTGTTTCCACCCTTCCCAAATACAAAAGAGGAGAAACACCACGTAAATCCTCAGGATCCAGGACCCTGAGGAAAATTGGGATGAGAGGCTGGGACTGCAGCACTGGCAGAAGAAACTATGAGTCAATTGAATAAAAAAAATATCCTGGACAAGGTGCTGTAAAGTAAAGGAGATTTCCAGGGGAGAAATGACAAGCTTAGCAGTCCCATGGATAAATCTGGAGCAGAAGGATGGACAACACCCCCTTGGAAAAGGGTGCAGTGCTTCACTTGTTGGAATACGAAGGAAGATCCCTTTGGATACCACCATCCATCCAAAAAATAGGAAGTGAAGCGTCTAAAAAAAAGACCTCCTCAGCAAGGCATGGTTTGAGGAGCAGGGAAATACCTTTAAGAGCCTGACTGAGCTGGAAGAGCCCCTGTACAGCATCCTGGAAAAGTCATGGTTGGAAGAGCTGGATGCTCTGGCTTGGAAAGAGGACATGACACAGGCCATTAAAATCCTGCACAGGGGTGAGGTGGTGAGCAGGGAACTATTAATCAATATTTCTTCATCATGCAAGGAAGAAATAACACCCAGGGAAATTCCCAAGAAGCAAATTCCAAGGCAGCAAGGGAAGGATTTACTGCACAGCTCCGTTGGTGCGCAGGGATGCGCTGCTGGAGGGGAGAATTCCACAGCCACCCAGTCCTCAGGTGGGTAAGGAAGAGACAAATATAAGCCAAAAGGCAGCAGAACTCAGCCCTTGTGCCACCAGGTTCCTCCAGACCCTTATTTTAAGCTGAGTGTATCCATCCCAAACCCAGGGAGAGCTGGTGCCTGATCCGTGTGCAGCTCTGAGCACCCAACACCGCTACAGGGATTTCCCCACCGTTTATAACCTCTGGGGATGCAGCAGGAGACATCCCTCCTGGAATCACACTGTGCCACCCCTGGGCTGACCTACACCCCACCAGCCTCTCTGCTTCTCCCAGCTCTTCCCTCAAAATATTGGCAAATCCCATCCAACTCGGGGCAGAGGAGCTGTTGGCACCGATCACGTCCGGTCCCTCCTTGGTGCAGAGTCTTCTCCATCTGTTTATCACTCCAGATATGGGCTGGAAACCCTACAAAACCCACAGGGGTTGAGGGTGTGCCTCAAATCAAGGCTCCCCCCTGAATCTAGCACAGGAACATCACCCTCCACCCAGCAGTGGTGCCAGGGAAGGTGTGTCCGGGGGGCTTTCCAAGCAGTCCCGGGTGGAACGTGCCAAAACCACCTTCCTTTGGAGCTGGTGGTGGCTGCTGGTGGTTTCATTGCCACCTCAAAGTTTGCAACATCCTGTTTGCCACGGATGTTTAAGATCACCATATGTCAACTGAAACCTGCAGCTGGAGCCACCACAACCTCCGGGGAGGAGCTCAGGGAGAAACCAAGGCAGCAGCACAGAAAGCAGCAGCAAGAGCTCCTAAAACCCCTGAACCAGAGAGGGTAACTCCTCCCAGCCTGAAATCTGTGCCTGCCACCCACCCTGGCTGGCCAGGAGCTTACTGTGGTCCCATCCTGCATGGCCACGCTGAGATAATTTGGGAATATGTGAGCTGAAGCTGATTTTGCTCAACAGAGCTCAGAGCAAAGCTCGAGAGCAAAGAGAGGGGAAACCACATAAAACCTTTCCACCTTCAACTCTTTTTTACTAGGAACTCCTTGGACCCTTTCAGAATTCTTGAGGCTGACAGGGTCAAGCGAGGTGTTTTGTAAATTTTGGGGGATCTGAGGTTCCCCATCACTGCTGAATTCCACTGGTTTCATCCTGCCCAGGGTGGCTGTGGCTGCTGCTCTGCTCCCAGTCCTGAGCCTCCCAGCTCAGCTCCTGGAGCCTCTTGCAGGATTTCTGCCTGGAATTCAGTCCTAAGAATGGGATTTGCAAAAATAACCAGGCAACTTGGGATAACAGTCTGTGCTCCTGGCTCAGTGAGCACTGAAATAAAATCCCCTTGCAGCAACCTGGGGCCTCTGGCCATGAGACATGGCCCAGGAGCACCTGGATGCACAGTTCAAGTCATTTTACCATGCAATCATTCAGTCATGGAATACTGAAATGGTTTGGGGGGGAAGGGACCTTAAAATTCATCTCGTTCCACCCCCTGCCATGGGCAGGGACACCTTCCACCATCCCAGGTTGCTCCAAGCCCCGTCCAGCCTGGCCTTGGACACTTCCAGGGATGGGGCAGCCACAGCTTCTCTGGGCATCAAAGAGCAAAATTCCACATTTTTAAGGCAACCAGTGATGTAAAACAAAAGCTTTGACACTTTTTGGCCAAGTTTGCTTCTGGGTGAAACTCAGACACTGTTTGAAACCAAGAAAATGTTTTCAAATGAGCTTCAAATTCATTTTGCAGGATTTCCATCTGTGATTGGAGCACATGGGTCACATCCCCAGTGGGCACCTCCACTTGCTTTTGCTTTGCCAAAGCAGCATCAGTGACATTCCTTTTTGTGACACATCATCAAAATTTAAGGGTTTGCCTGGAGCTCCTTCAGCCCATGCAGAGTGCACAGATCTCCAGATGGCTGCTTGGGATGCTGGAAATGTGCAGATTTTACCCCCAGATTTTATTTGTCTAGCACAGCAAATTCTACTCCCAGGAATGGCATTAAATTTCAGGTTATTTCGGCCTGAAAAATGAGTTCATCCAGTGGATGCAACTCAAACCTCATCCTCCCGCCATTCTTCCCATCCCCAATATCTCCCCTTCACCCTCACTTCAGCCTCCAAAACACCGTGTTTCAGCCATTTTATTTAAGTTTGCATATGAAATAACAGTTTCAAGTCCTAATGAGAGAAAAAACCCACAAAAAACCCATTAAAAATAAATTCAACATCAGGTAAAAAAAAAAATCACACAACTGAAACAAACAAACAAACAAAAATTTTTACTTGTAACTGAACACAAGGCCCACACCACGGTGGAGTCACCAGGACAACAGGAGGCAGCAGCTCGTTTAGCATTAGACTGGTATCAAAAAAACCCAAGTATTAAACAATTGGAACACATCTCACTGGCAAAACCGGAGTTTAAAATGAACTCAGAGTAACAAGACTGCGTTTAACACCCCCAGTCCCAAATTGCACTGTTCCTGTGGCACCAGCTTGGTCAGGGTTTAGTGAGGGGTTTGGTTTTTCAGTCCCATACACTGAATTTCACAATATTTCACTGCAAATACACCCAGTGTATGTCCCAGTTGGGACAGGCATGGAAAGCATCTCAGCATTACCCAGTTGCACGTGTGGAGGAGGGAAAGCAAAGCCAAAGTTATATCCAGCCGTCTCCATCCCAGGAAGATTCCATGTAAATAGGATGGGAAATTAAGACACATGAGCTGCTGCCGTGCTGGAAGTCAGTGCAAACTTTTGCCATGTTTTGGGGGCTCAGGTGATGAATTAAGAGCCTGTTCTCTTGAAAAGTTCTAAATTCCACCATGAGAATCCACCTGACCCTCAGCAGAGAGGGGGATTTTCCTGCAAAAGCTGAGCAGTTTGGAAAACAAAGTCCAATTCCAGCACACCCACAGCAGCCTAAGGGACATGGCAGCAAACACGCCTTGCATTGAAACCAAACCATTTCAAGCATTTCCTGACTCCATTTCCCCTCAGTACCACTTGACTCACAATTCCAGCTCTATCAGTGACCTGTGCATCACCAGGTAAACTGTCCTGCTCTGAAATCATCCTCCGGAATAGGAATGATGGACTTAAAACCAGCATCAGTGCTTGGAATTGCAATGGTCGGAGCTGATGTGCTGTGGACAATGCCAGGCACTGACAGAGGTATATCAGGCTATTTCCTTTAAAACCTGATGATGTAATCTTGGACAGAGCTGAAAAAATGGGGGAAAACCCCCCATAATATACCTGTATCAGAGGCTGGTGGATGAAAATACTGGGATTAGAAATGTGTGATTTAATTCAACCAGGACTGCTATGGGACTTTGAATCTGAACCTTCCAGCTAACTCTGTGCAATGAAAAGAAAAGCTGGAGAGGGAGGAGCAATCTCAGAAATCCCTTAGTTCTAAAAGGATCCAGTAGCAATAACAGCATTTGAACACCTGTCTCAGAAAACAGCCAAGTGTGTGTGGGAATGAAACCTCCAGCGTGGTCTAGGGTTGTTTTCTGAAGTGTCAATCCTGTGGGGGTTTGCCAGCCCCTGTGGAAAGAGGCTGGAGCCTGGGATGGGACTGCAGGAATCAGAACTTAATAGAATCCCAGACTAGTTTTGTGTTGGAAGGGGCCTTAAATCCCACCTTGTTCCACCCCCTGCCGTGGGCAGGGACATTTCCCACTTGCCCAGGTTGCTCCAAGATCCATCCAGCCTGGCCTTGAACACTTCCAGGGATGGGGCAGCCACAGCTTTTCTGGGCAACCTGTGCCAGGCCCTCCCCATATCCTGCCTTTCCCCCCTGATCCATCAAGGCGAAGCAGCCTCACAGTTATTTCCTCCTTGCCTCTCACAGCCTGTTCCAGCCACTCCTCTAAGCCTGTGCTATGTGCCCAGAGCCTTCCTTAGCACCCTTAAACACTCTTTCAGATCTTTCCCTTTTTTTAATTTTGCTGCCTTCTTAAAACAGCTTAAACCAAGGCATTAAAACAAGCCGCTTGCCGTGACCCCACAGCAGCCCCGCTGCCCAGCTCGGCTTTTCCCGCCTCTCCAGCAGCAGGGAACCAACAGCAGAGCTCTAATTGCACCCTCAAATTAAAGGGGGAAAGGGTTTGGTGCTCAGCCTTTGGCTGTGTCGGGGCACAGAGGAGGAATATCCATCTGTTCAGAGCCTAAAGAGCACGTCCAAGGCACGACAGCTCCAAGATGCTCTCACAGGGCTTTGAAGGACTATGAATAAAGATGAGCTGCCTGCCTTCGGATGATTATGGGAATCAAAGCACGCTATTTTCTGGATCTCCTCTTGATGTCAGCCATCATTAAATGGCTCCCTTTTTTTTGGTTTGTTTTTTTTTTTTTTTTTAATGGGCTGGATACATTTTTAATTTGCCTTCTCCCTGCCAAATCCAGCCCTCCGCTCCCGCTGACGCTTCCCCGCGGCTGCCCCGCTGCGATGGTCATCTTTGGAACGCACGAGGCCGGAGTCAGAGCGGGTGGCAATGCAAATTAACACACTGGACTGAGAGTTAAGGGCTGTCAACCCCCCCCATAGCTGCGAGGAAAAGCACATTAACAACCAGCTGGCTCAAGCAAAAGGAACCCAACGGGATGGAGCGACGCCGACACCCAATATGTACAACACGGGGAAAAGGTCGGAATTTTGGCAGGATTGTCACTGGTGGGAGATGTCTGGGAGGTGGTTGGGACCCACCAGCCCAGCTGTGCGAAGGGATCTGGTTTTTCCCACCTCTTCAATCGTCAAAAAACACATTTTTTGAGCAGTAACGGAGACACTTAAACAAGTGGCTGTGGAAAACAGACGAGGTATAATCATGTTACACCCCCCCCACCCCCCATAAAAAAGCTCAAAAATAAAAATAACTTTAGTACCAATACATTCTATCCCCCATTTTAAGGGCTACTAGATGATGTTCCGAAAGAAACTAAATATAACACCTTTGGGACCAGGGCTTCCCAAGATCCAGGTCTGTGTTGGAGTCCAGAAGAACAATTCTATCCCTGTTATTGTGTCATTATCTCTGTGGGCAAAGATCCCTTTATGGAGGCTTTGGGTGCTTGCAGCCCAAACCCATCAGCGTGGTGGAAAAGGGGTTTTTGGGTCGGTCTCTCGTGATTTCGGAGCTGCAGAAGCTTTTGTTCGGTCTCCTTTGCAGGTCAAGATCTCACTACAAACCCATCACACTGCAGGGAGGCTGCAAACAAACACCTTTTGCAGCTCCTTAGGAGTTTTGGAGGTGACATGTCCCAAAAAAAGCCCAGCTCCCATCTGCCCCAGCTGCCAGCAGCTCCCTCTGTGGCAACTGGGAAGAGAGATCTGTGGTTATTTGGGGTTCCCAGCGATGGAAAGAGGCTCAGCCCTCACCCCTCAAACACTGGGCACTTTTCCTGGTCTTTTTTAAAGGGTTTTTCTTTAAGGTCTCAGAGTTTTTGTGGTCTGAGCATGAATTAATTCTGGTGCTGGAGGGATGAAGGAAGTTGGGTGGATGTAGTTTCTCTCTGCAGTGACAGGGAGAGATGTTTGGGAGAGGGGTTTGGAAAGCTTTGCAATCCACCCGCAGATCCTTCCAGATCCACGGGGAGTTGCCAGCAGAGGAACTTGTTGGAGGATCCCATGGAGAAGCTCCCTCTCCCCATCACCCCTCAGGGAAGGGCACAGCCAAACTGGAGTTAATGAGAACCACTGCTCTAATCAGCTCTAATTTGTGCAGGCAGATTAATTACACACCGTGGGTCGTTTCACCTCTGTGATTCTCGGGCATCCTTGTCAGAGCTTTTTACCCCCCCCCCTCATCTCCCTGGGCTCAAGAACCTGCTCCATGGGCTCTTCCAGCATTCCTGCTCCCCAGCCCAGCTCAGGGACCTGCTCCATGGGCTCTTCCAGCATTCCTGCTCCCCAGCCCAGCTCAGGGACCTGCTCCATGGGCTCTTCCAGCTCCCCAGCCCACCCTGTGCTGCTGAAGCCACAATAAATCCTAGTGCCAGCAGCACCAGCCCCTTCTCATCCATTCAGCCACAGCACCACAGGGTTTGTATCCTGCTGGGAAGGGCAAGAGGAGCAATGTCTCACTGAGAGCCAGGTCCATATTTTCTCTTCATTTTCCAACTCATTGAATTGACTAAAACTGCTGATTTTATCACTTTTCCTTTCTTTTCTTGCCATTTCAGCCCGTTCTGTCCACACAACCCCAGAGACTCCTGGTTTTGGGCTCCCCACCCCAGCCCTTCTCCCATGAACAAGGTCTCCTCCACCAAGGGGAGGAATTCGAGCCAAGACATCAGTGTTTAGAAAAAAAACAAAACAAAACAAAAGAAATGCAGCTTCACCAAGAACTACATCATTTCTCAACCTGCATTTCAGCTGCAGTTTGCATGTGAGGCTCAGACAGCCAAAAAAGGAAGGTGACTTAGTCTGCTGAGGCACAGACAAGTCCAGAGCAATCCCAGCCTGAACCTGCTTGGATCCTGTTCGTCTTCAAAGCTCTTCTGCAAGGTGAGACACATGAGGCAGAGAGTAGGCTGCTTTGTCATGAGTATTCCAAAGTTTTCCCGTTTCAGAGCCTTTCTTCCAGTTGGGGTGTTTGGTTTTAAGTGCATCCCCACAAGACCTGTGCCTTAAAGCATTCCACAGATGCCTCCTGTGGATGTTCCTCATCCCCCAGCCTGGAATTTGGTGTGAAGTGCAGGTAAAGAGCTCTGCTGGGGGCAGGATTCAGGTTTTGATGCTGCCTCCAGGCAGGGTGGTCCTTGTTGAACTTTCCAGGTGCCTGGTAGAAGCCTCAAGGCTTGTCCTTGGACACATCAGCAGGAACTCAAGAACTCTGCTCCACATACATCATTTTGTCTCCTGTTACCTCCCCTTGAGCATTCTCTTCTTCAGAGGAAGCTCCAACTCCCTTGGTTCCATCCAGTCCAAGTTAACATTCCCCAAACCATTTCCAAGGGATTACTGCACTGCAGACACAAAGCTTCCTGTGCTCATCTGAGTCCCACCAACATTATTTCCACCCTTAAATCCAACACTGCTGCAAGTATTTCCCTGCTGCTCAGACTGAGTATGTGCTGGGCAGATTTCAGTCTCCAGGATGGAAGAGGCACCATAAGGAGGTGGGATGAAGCTGGAGAAGGAGAGGGGGGAGCCAGAAGCAGAAGGGACATCAACTGTTTGCATTTATCTCTTGGTAGATGATTTATCCCTTTGCAGATGATTTATCCCTTTGCAGACCACTTCTCCTACTGCACCAGGGTAATGTTGATCCGTGCAGTCCTAAGAACTGCAGTGAGGTTGGAGAAACCCCAGGTTGAACAGCTTCCCAGCCCAGCACGGGCAACCCACAGCTCTCAAACTGCCACCCAAAACCTTGGTGTGCAAAATGGAACAGCAACGGGCAAAGGACTTCCCAAAATGAGGGAATACTCTAATATTCCCTGGGGAAGAGCAGAAAAGGGCACTCAGGCTCTCATGAAAAAAAAGCATGAGCGTGATAAGCCAAGGATTCAGGTTTTAAATACCTTTTCCACCCCTAGAAATTCGATTTTTCCTTAGTTTTCCACTGATCCTGAAAGCAAGGCAAGACTCGTTGGCTGTTCGACACCACTTCCCTCAGCATTGCTGGAGATGTTGCTTTCTTAAGAAGGACATAAAGTAAATCACAGCCTTTGGTACAGCACAGATCTACTTATAAAGGGCATTTACAGGAAAGTGAGAAAACTGGAACAGAAATTCTTCAGGAAGAGCTGAGAACAGCCCATGGCCTTCACCAGGGAACAGTGAGAGCAAATGGATTCCCTCCCTCCCACCCTGAGCACAACACTTGGACTGAGCTTTAGCAGCTCTGCTTAACGTTTCCTTTCTGGTTGCTTAATCTTTCAAGAGATTGATTTAAGAAATAAGAATAAAACCAGACTGAAATATTGTCCAAATTTCCACCTCCCCTCCTCCAGTTTTCCCCGGCTTTGCTCAGTCTGGTTATATTGCACATGAGTTGGAGATGATCTTGTGGCTGCAGAGATGTTTCCTTCTACGTAAAGCACTTTTAGAAAACACTGATAACGTGGCAAATATTCCATCTGTATTCATGTATTTATGGAATATAAGCTGGGTTTCTCTGGGGAGGACAGTCGGGTCCACAGCAGCATCAGTCACCGTGTCCAGGATGTTGGACTTTTCCCTGGAGATGTTTTATTTCTCAACACAGTCCTGAAGGTCTTAATTTTGAAACTTCTTCTCTTATCTGTCGGGCAGAGCAAAAAAAAAAAACCACTTTTATGGTTTGGAAAACAAGCAACAGGTTATTTTTTTTTTTGTTTTTCAAAGTAAAGTGGAAGAGATATCGCACATTGGCCCCTCAGGCAAACTCACATCTCCATTTCCCACCAGTGGAAAGTGAAAGTTTTCTAATTAAAATCCTGTAATGGACTAAATGCCACACAGTTTAAAGTGAGCTAAAGATAGAAAAAAAGATTCACTAAATAGATCCCGGTCATTAACTGTTATCTCGCACTAATGGCAAGTTCCAAATCCAGAATAATTAGCACAAAGTGGGTTTTCCTCACCGTGGTTTTATCTTAATCACGCTGAGCTTGTTCCAACCTGATCACACGATACTGTGTAACTGGTTGATCTTATAAATCCAATACTGGGGCTGATCCCACTCCCAGGGCTTGGACTGTGGCGTTGGTCCCACAAACTCCAAACCCCATTTTGAAGCAAGGATGGAGCAAAAAACCAGCAGATTGTCCCAACCTCTGCAGTGCCAGAGCCACGAGCTCTTGGACCCAGCTGGAATCGCAGCAGTAACTCAGCAGCACTGAGGGACTCATCCTGACTCCTGTTTTAACATTAAGACACTGAAATTCCTACAAATTTCAGGCAACTGTTTATATCCCTCTCGTTTTAGGGAAAATCCCTGTTCTGCCTTCAGAGCAATCAGAGCATCAGGTGCTTCATTCACAGCCAGTGACCGGGAAAGGGTCCAGCTCAGAGCTCAGCCCGAGGCACCGGGACCTGCCTGGTCCCTGCTCAGCCCCCAGATCAGCCTCTGGTCCACGAAGGGAGAGGGAGGATGGAGATATGCAGGATGGAGATATGCAGGATGGAGACATGCAGGATGGAGATATGCAGGATGGAGATATGCAGGATGGAGACATGCAGGATGGAGACATGCAGGATGGAGACATGCAGGATGGAGACATGCAGGATGGAGACATGCAGGATGGAGATATGCAGGATGGGATGTGTGTGCTGAGGAGGGAGACACCCGATCTGGGTGCTGCGGAGATGATGATGCGGGGATGGGGATGTTGTAGGGATGATGGGGATACAGGGATGATGTTGCAGGGATAATGCTGCAGGGATGAGGATGTTGCAGCTATGATGAAGTTTCAGGGATGAAGTTGTAGGGATGATGAAGTTGCAGGGCTGAGGGGGATGCAGGGATGAAGTCACAGGCATGATGAGGTTGCAGGGATGATGTCACAAGGATGAAGATGCAGGGATAATGGGGATGCAGCGATGATGTTACGTCCCTGATGTTTCAGGGGTGATGCTGCAGGGATGATGAGATTGTAGGGATGATGAGGATGCATTTGCAAGGATGAAGAGGATACAGGGATAGTGACGTTACAGGGATGATGAGGATGCAGGGATGATGAGAGTGCAGTTGCAAGGATGCAGTTGGAGGCAGGATGATATTGCAGGGAAGATGCCATAGGGGAGATGAGGATGCATTTGCAGGGATGATGATGTTGCTGGGATGAGGACACAGTTGCAGGGATGATGGGGATGTAGGGATGGTGATGCTGCAGCAGTGGTGAAGTTGCAGAGATGATGAAAACACGAGGAAGATAAAAGCCAGCAGAGAAAGAGGCAGTGCAGCACTCAGGGAAATGAGTTCCAAAGGGGCTCAGTGCTCCTTACAAGGGGCTCAGACCAGCCAGTTGTTCAAGTGCCAGCTTATCTTGAAGTGCCAGAAGGGACTATTCATGGACTTAAAGCTAACTGGGGTTTATGCTTTATTAGACTGGACTTGCAGGGGGGATTACACCTCCTCCCACCTGCCAGCAGGGAAGGACTCCTGTCTTTTCAGCAAAGCAGTGATCAAACTGCTGGATCTTCAAGCAGCACTGGAGTGTTACACAATTTACCCAATAAATAAACACACAAATAAAACCCAAATAGCACCTTCAGCCTGGGAAGTGTCACTGATTTGGCCAAGAAGGGGAAGGCGGAGCTGAAGCTCTGCAGATTAAGTGGTAAATAGCGATTTTATCCCCACCAGGCAAATAATCCAGTGCTTTGGGGTACTCTGGTGCCTTTCCAAGGGTTTCCTTGCCCTTGTAGGAAGGAACCCCAAATCCTCAGCCGAACAATGATGTTATTTCACTGAATCTGGTAAGAACAGCAGTAGGGGCGAGAAGTCATGAGCATTGTGGAGATATCTCTGCTCCAGCTCCTGAAGGGATCCAGATGTCTTTCCGTCCGACAGGGGTGATGAAATCCTCTCTACTCCAAGACAAACAGAGGATATTAAATATCAGCCACAAAAATCAGACGTTTTTGAATAGTCTAAGCCAAATAACTTGTGTCTGTGCACTCAGAGCTGCTGAATCAGCTCCTGAGAGTGCAAGTACAGAGCAGGTCCTGAGTCCTCCCAGAGGACTGGAAAATAGCTCCTGTTTGGGCCAGTTTTTTGAGGGATAAACAGAGTGACCTGCAAAAACAATGGGTCAGGCCATCTGCCACTGACCCCAAACAATGTGCTGGGACGGCTGAGTCTCAGCACAGAATTAAAAAGAAAGATATAATTGGTGCCAATCAACACGAGGTTGGGGAAACCAGATCTTATCACATTAGCTGCTGTCCCTTCTTACTGAGCCCCAGGCTTGGCTGATAAAGGTGCTTGTGTGCAACTGTCCTCTGAGAGAATTACATGGACAGTTTTGTTAAGAAAACAAAGCAATAAAGCCAAATTCCCAGGGGATGTCACAAGTGAAACACTCAGCTCAGGCCAGTCCTCCTCATTCATGCTCTGCCTTCTCTGGGCATTTTGCAAGGAGGATGGGAGAGGCAACCCTGAAAATTTCCAGCCCCAGGAGGAAACAGCCCAGGCTTGTTTCTGATGCTGCAGAAAGATTCCCTCCTTTAACTCAGAGGAATTTGAGGTGCAGAATATTCAGGAGCCACTGATGCAGACACAGAGGTAGGAAACCCCTCAAACCTGCAATGCTACACCCAAATCACATTAAACTCCTTCCACATCCCTCCTGCAAACTAAAATTCAGAGCAGGAGAGTTCATTTCAGGCCCAAAATTCTGATGGCTCGTTTTTGACCTGCTGCAACAACTTGAGGTTGGAATTGTTACAGGGCCATGGTGGCAGCTCCAAGTAGAGACCAGCAAGGAGGAAGAGGAGGGTTCTCAACTCCAAATGCACAGAAAATTCAGGAGAAATGGGCCATCAGGGTGGAAAAGGAGAGGGGCAGTGAAGAAATCACAGGAGAGGAGGATGGTGGTGGAAAGGAGAACTGAAGGCAGAGCTGGCACCTTGGGAAGCTGAGTGAAACCTTGGACCTCCAGCCAGGGGAAACAACTGTGATTATTGGGGTACCCAGGGAGGGTCTGCAGGCTGTGCCAGCCTCAGGAAAGCTGAATTCCATAAAACCTTTGGAGGAGTCCTTATTTCTTGCTCTGTGCTTCAAAACTGCCTCCTCCTTCCAGAGCAGGTTTCACTGCCAAACCTTTCCGAGGCTGCTCAGTGTCATTTGCAGATGGGGAAACTGAGGCACAGAGGAGCCAACCCACCCAAAGCCAGGCAGGAAACACCACAGTGCTCCTACCCTCCAGCTCTAGGTGCAGGGACACATTTCCATGGCCTAACAACCCAAATTCCCCCCAAGAGTCACAGCATCACCCATCACCCCTTGCACTCGGCTCCTTCCTTGCACCAACCCCAAAACTCGTCTCTCTGCAAGGGCAAAAGGCAGTTTGCGAAGTGTGTGTTTATCTCCATCCAACCTCCACCCCAATCTTTAGCTTCCCATGAGAGTAAGACCCCAAGACAGACCCTTCTGCATCAGCCCTGCTTCCCCCAGCACAGCTGAGCCTCCAGGGCTTCCCCCACCTGTCAGACCTGGCAAAACCCCGAAGGATTTTCCGTCTCTATCCGTGACGGTGTTTTGGAGTGTGAGATGTAAATCAAATGAATTTGTGCCAATAAAGAAACAAAGGAGTTGTAAAACTTAAATACACCAGATCCTTCCAAAGGTTATCAAGCCTTGAACTTTCTCTAGTCTCCTAAAAATAAAATATGGTGGAACTTTTTTAGGTAATTAATTTCTGAGGTGCCTTCTAGTCCAGAAACGTATGAATTATCACTGGTTGTAGAGATAACAATTTAGCTTTAGCTGTGAAAAGAAACATATGTTAAAAACCTGAAATAACCATGTAAAATGTATATGTATAATGTACTGAATATGCATGAAGTGTCCTAGATAAATATCAGATATTAGCTCTGTATTGGTGTGACAGGTTTAGGGTCTTACCTATGCCTGTGGACCCAACACTCTTTGCTCATTCTTTATCAATAAATAGCCTTGCTGATAAAAATTCTTGATTATGAATATCATTTATAAGAGTAGGAAGCAAAGCAAAGTATCTGGTGCTGAGCAGCAGCAAAATAAACTTGATTTCCCCCTGCAGCCTTGCTGGGGAGAGAAGAGAGGCGGCCACTGGCTCGTCTTGCCACACATCCAAAGCCAGCCTGCCCGTGTTAGAGATGCTAAAAATGAAGTTGCAACCACTGTAGCAAAGCAACAGACGTGCCAGAGCTTAAACATGCTCAGAAAAGCCTTGGAATCACAAGTCGTAAGGAACTGAATCATTCGCAAACAAACCCAGCAGCGCCTGCTGCCGTTGGCGGGACTGAGCCGGGGGCTCGAAATGAGTGTGAAGGAAATGGCTTTTCCCGCTGTGAGTAGGGGAACGGCAGCGATCAGGGAGTATTTCGGCTCCTTCTGACTCCAGTGAGAAGCTGAAGGAGATTGGAGACATGTTTTAATTTACTTGAGCATGTCTGGGTTCATAAGAAGGAGAGAAGTGATGGTGCCCTGAGGGGAGGTTCATGCGGGAAGGTTTCCCTGCCCTGCTGCTGAGCATCCTCAGCACAAAAAATTCAGGCTGTGAGCAGTGATGAGACACGGACAGACCCTGAAACCTGTGGGTGTCAGAGAGCAGCACCTTATTCTCAGAAGGAAAAGCACAGAGGGGCTCACAGGGCTTGGTTTTGTGGCTGCTTATTTGCCAGCAGCGGGGATTAAAGGGCTCCAGCTGCAAGGGCAGGGTGGGATCCTGCACACCCCCCTCTCCAGGGGAACCACCCCACACAGGGCATGGTTCTCATGGGCAAAAACTGGGATTTGCTGAGTGACAGAGAGCAGGAGCCCTGCTGCCTTCCCAGGCAGAGCAGACAACACACGTCCATCAGGTGGGATAAATATTCCTTTGACAGAGACATCATTACTCATTTTCCTGGTTCCGAAGCCAAGTATGGGAGTAAAAAGTCTCAGTTACATCTCAGGCCCAACCACAGAGGATCTGGGAGAGCTTTGGCCAGAGCAAGAGCCAGGAGGGACTGGGGAGACGGGGCTGGGGTTGCTCTGCATGGACCTCCTGGCAGAGAATGAGTCCCCTCCATGGGGTGGTTCTGCCTTATACGAGGGCTGGACCCCCTCCCCCCATGCCACTCTCATTTCTGACCTAAGAACCTCCCTATCACCACCCCCAAAAATGAAGTCGAGCCACTCCCCCTCCACCACTGCCAGAGAAGGGATTCCCAGATGGGATGAGGCACCTCAGGGCACCCACCCCAAAAATCTCCTCATCAAAGTGGTGATGACCACATTCCCAGGACTGTTTCCAAAGAAAAGCAGCACATCACTGCATCATTCCGTGTTCAGTGCCCAACTCCCACCTTTGGCTCAATGCCCAGATACCACCCTGAACCCACAGCAGCACCCACTGGGATAGCCCGGACCTCTGCCATGCCAACAGCACCCAGAAAAACAGGAAAAGGTGGGAAAATCCCGTTCTTAACACACCCTCCAGCTCTGCGACACCGGGCCCCAGAGTCGAGCCAAGCACCTCGTTCAGACCATGGGTGGCACCCAGAGCAGGAGAGCAGCGAAGGAGACAATTTATAGGACATTGCCGTGCCCAAAACACCCTGTAATTAATTATAGAATCATGGAATATTTTGGGTTGGAAAGGGCCTTAAGGATCATCTATGACAAAGATAACATAATATCCAGAAATCCCCTGTTTTCCTGTGTCCACGAGACTGCTGATGCTCTGAGCTCTCCTTCCCAGTACAGACAGCAAACTGAAGGGCAAAATAAGTTACTTTTGAATCCTTTCTGTGCATTTGCACTCCCGGATTTGCAGCCCCCCTGGAAATCACTTGTTAAAGCATTTAAAAACGTGGAAAACAAAGCCCTGCTTCCACCGGGCTGCGCTGGAGCCGCCATGTGCTCGCACCAGGATATGCATATTTTAAAAGCTTGGCAGGAGAGGGCTCCAAACTACACAATTAAAGGGATTTTACACAGAACGCCCTCCCGTACACACCAGCCGCTGCAAGACACCCTTTCCCGGTGTTATCCCTGCAGGAGAGACCCCTCTGGAGCGGATGACCCTGGATGGCTCCCTCCCCTCTGCTGGGGAAAGCATTTCTCTGCCCTTTGCCTTGCTTAATTGCCCATAAAGTGGGGGATTAAAAACAAAAACCGACCTCTTTTGTCAAGGGATAGAGCAGGGACAATTGCCTGGGAAGAAATTTAACCCTCCCGGAGGAAAGAGATACCTCCAGCCCTTGTCCGTGTCCACCGCGAGGAGGGACAGATTCTGCTCTGCCCCTCGGCCTCGCCGAGCACCCAAAGGGCATCGATTGTGCTGGAGAACAACAGAACCTTTCTAGAAGAGTTCAGGCCTGAACACACGCAAAAAACCCCAAGAGAGCCAAAAAACGGGAGAGAAAGGAGGCAGCGTGTGAGTTCCAAGTGGAGGGGGCAGGGTTGGGGTTGCTGCATGTCCCCTGCAGCCACCCCCCGTGCCAAGGATGTGTTTTGAGGTGGCATCAAGGGCTGAAACCGGGGAGTAAAATACAAAGGCAAAGGGAAAGGGAAGGGAGCCTGGAAAAAGAGGTAGCAGGTTGTACAAGCCTCGAGAACACCCAGAGCCTCTATACTGGGGGTTGGAATGAGATGATCTTTAAGGTCCTTTCCAACCCAAACCACTCTGTGATTTTATAATAAACTGGAAGCATGCATGGAGACAGCTCCAGCCTCCCAGAGCTGCATCCCTTGCTCCCATCCTGCAGTGCCAGCAGTATAATTTGTCTCTCAGGTGACTAGCAGGAAGAGCAGGGGAGGAGGAGGACATTTCTGAGAGCATCCCTGGGGCCAAGATGGGGATTACCAGTGCTCCGGGGTGTCCCTGCTTCCCCGTGCTCACTGTCTGGGCACTGGGAAATGTCAGCCAGGAGTCGTGGTAATGCCCTTTCCTCCATTTAATGTAATAAGCTGAGGCTGGAGAGCCCTTTGCCTTGCAGACAGCAGGCAGCAGCTCTGCTTATACTAATCCCCTAATGCTGCCCCTCTAAGCACATTAGGAGCAGTTGAGTCCAACACGCTGTGAAGGCTCAGGCTCATCTTTAGCTCCCCAGGGACTGTAAAACACTCCCTGGTCCCCTAACAGGAGGCTGATGGCAAGATAGCAGAGCCAGTTTAACAAGAGCTGGTGTGGAAAGAGCAGTTTTTTAGCGATCTCTCCAAGTCCTCACACAAACATGGGCAGCAGCCAGTCCAGAGGAACCACTAGACCACAGAACAGAAAGTATTTGTAGTAGAATCACAGAATGGTTTGAGTTGGAAGGGATCTTAAAGCCTCTACAGTTCCACCCCTCTGCCATGGGCAGGAACATCTTCCACTCTTCCAGGTGGCTCAGGTTGCTCAGTTTACCTCATTGAACCTACAAGACAGCAGAGAGGGAAAGATGCTGAGAGAAAAAAGGCAGACCCAGTTCTCCACTTACAATATTTTCGGTGTATCTGAAGAGCAGCAGTGATTTTATATTTTTCAGTGATGCCATTCAGTATTGAAAAGTTTGTTTGTTTTTTTTTTAAATGAAAGAGGGGACATTTAGGATGGATATTATGAAAGGAATTCTTCCCTGTGAGGGTGAGGAGGCCCTGGCACAGGTTGCCCAGAGAAGCTGTGGCTGCCCCTGGATCCCTGGAAGTGTCCAAGGCCAGGTTGGATGTGGGTTGGAGCAACCTGGGCTAGTGGAAGGTGTCCCTGCCCAAGGCAAGGGGGTGGAATAGGATCTCTAATATCCCTTCCAACCCAAACCATTCGATGATTCTACTGGAGAAAAACTGCCTTTTACTCCAGTGGGTGAAGTTGTTTTCTCGCCACTTCTCCTATCCAGCATCACCTACCATCAGTCAAACCCATCTGAAACTATTCTGCCCCCACAAAATCAGGCAGGGAGGAGTCAGGAAAACAAATCAACAGCCTGCAAGGTTTATGCTTATTTTAGGTGGCAGAGAAACCAAAAACTGTTCTGTGCCTTTTCCAGGAGCACATGTGGTTTTCTGCAGCTGCCACGGGGAAAACAGAGACAAGAAAATTCATCTGCAAACTCTCCAAATGAGATGCTTCCACTGCTTTTAAACTCAAACCTTCCTTTTAGGAACAGGCATTGTGGGAAAGCTTTAATAGCAATAAAATTTAGTAACAATAAAATTTAATAACAATAAAAAGGGAGAACTCACGGGCAGAAATTATATTTTAGCCCACTGGCAGCCTGGGAAAAAGGCAAGTTGGGGTGTTCCCAGTTATCCGAGACAAAGAATTCCAGTTATCCTGGATAAGGGATCCCAGGTTTGTAACTTCCTGTGATGCTCCAGAGCATCTTCCTCATAGAGATCATTTATCTGACCCTCAGCTGATGAAAACTACAGAAGCTCCAATAAAACCATCACACACCAGGAGCTGCTGTGATGTTTTTCTTGGGGCTAAGGGAGGGTGTTATAAACTGTCCAGATCCTTTAAAATTGGGATAAAGTCCCAGCTAAACTCTGATTTTGGCATAGTTGGCACCTCTCAAGACAAACCCTTCTCTCCACACCCCTGGGAAAGGTGTGGCTTGCAACAGGTTGAGGCTAAATCTCCTCTCTTCTGAACACCTGTTTCATGTGCTACCCCGAAGGAATTTGGCTTTATTTAACCCAAAATCCAGCAAAACCGAGGAGGGTCAGAGCCTCAGGGTCCTCAAGGCTGAGCAGCCTGCAGCTGGAAGCATAAACCACTAAAAGCCACCTTTTTAGCCCAAAATTGAAGAAATGCAGCTGCAGAGAAGCAGCAGAGATTCCCTCCTACCACAGCAGTAAAAAGTAAAGTGAACAGCAAATATACTAAGAGGAGCCATAGGAAGTGATTCCACTTTATCTTACACGTATAAAAACACCCAAGAGCAGCAGGACAGGCTGGAAAATAAAAGGTAAGCAGTGGAAAGCACGGGGTTTGTCCCCCCCGAAAAAGCAACATTCCTTTATGACTCTATGAAACTGCATCCCGTGCAAAGCTCACCTGATCCCTTCAGATGTCCCGTGGCCCCTGGTGCACACGTGAAGATGAAGGCAGTAAGTTTTCCCTGGTGGGGTTTTTGGTTGTTTTTCAGTCCTGCTCTTTCCTGTTCCCCTTTTGTCTCCCAAAGCTGCCGAGGTTTCCCAGCCGAGCTTCCCGCTCGGGGCCATTTCCCACCGGGTTTGGAGCCGTCCTTGGCGGAGCAGGAGGAACATCAATCCCCAAATTTCCCTACCAAAGGGAGCTCCTCAGCAAGGGACAGGTGGAATTGGAGGTGTTTATTGCCTGGGGGGGCTTTATTGAGCACGGGAGACGTGGCTCGGGAAGGGGGTGTGAAGCCACGATGTCCTGCAGGACGGCAGGGCTGGAACCATCTGGAAAAAAGGCTTTTTTTGAGGGAAGAGCGAGGACCGAGGGGGATGGGAGCAGGGACGGATGCCATGACAACCTTGGGGTTTCCCAGGAAACCAGGGTCGCCATGGCAACTGCATCACTCTTGGTCGGAATCGGTGACTTCCGCTGGAAGGCGTGTTCGCCGCTTTAATCTCCTCGGGATAATCGGCCGCATCTCTCCCGAAAGCATTCCAAAAAAACAGGCAGAATCATCCCTTTGTCTCGGCTGGGTGGGTTGGAGGCTGCCCAGAGACCATCCTGCATCCCTTGCTCCACTCCAGCATCGCTCCCAGCTCCTGAAATTATTGCATTGTGCCCTTCCCTTCCCCTCCTCCCTGCACACAGACCCTCTGCACAGATCAGACTGGATGGAATAATTCCATCGGGTTACAGGGGAAGGGAACTAAGAACAAAAAATAAGGGCTCTGGGTCGAGGGGTTTTTTTTCTGTTTAAATCAGCATTGATTGCACTTTTAGTCTCTGACCAGATTAGAATTTCATAAAAAATCTAATTGGGGGGGGGGGGAACGGAATCTGTGATGTGCCCGTAATGGCACATCACAGGATTAAACACAAAGCATTGTTTAACGATGTGGTAACAGAGACTCTCTCCAAAATTAAACGGTTTTCCCTCCCAGCCCCCTCCCGGTGCTCTCGGCTAAATGTTTTCCTCATTCCCCCACCCAATCCGCGGTTGTTAATCCAACAAGTGAGTTTATGTGATGGAAGGGATATCGGCTGCATTCTGCCTTCAGGGAAAGGGGACAAAATTCAGGAGCAAAGCGAGAGGATCCCCAAAACCCCACAAAGCAAAGCTGCCCTGCAACACGTTGCAGAACAAACATCTGTCTCGACAGTGAGTGTGGTTTGTCTTCATCTTCCTTGTCTTTCTACCCTTTAGCCGTCCTCTTCTCCGGAGAATTTTAAATCCTTTTTTATTTTTGGATCTTTAGAAAGGAAGGATCTAAAAAAATAAACGTATCAAAACAAGGGCACACACAGACTGACGATGGTGCATGTTCCACACAACACCGACACACAGTCACTTTGCATTATTATTGTTATCACTATTATTGGTGTCATTTTACCGCATCCTCAGTTTTTTTGCCGCTGTTTGTTTGGTTTGGAATTTTTTTTTGGTTGTTTTTTTTTTTAAACATCCGTAAAGATCTTTTTGATGTTCACACAGTTGGGATTGTTTGTGGTTGTGCAGTTGCCTGCTTTGAAGGCAGCCTGTTTGAATGCACTGTGGTTGATCCCCCCTTCCTCGATGACCATGTACTCGGACTTGCTGAGGGTGGAATTGCTGCGAGCCTTCTTCATCTCCTCGCTGGACGAGAGGTGCTGGCAGCTCCCGACATGCATGTACTGGGCTTGCTCCTCACCTTCTGTCTCCCGGTGGTAGAAATAATTGAAATTGGAGACTATGACGGGCACGGGAAGGGCGATGGTCAGCACCCCTGCAATAGCACAGAGAGACCCCACAATCTTGCCCCCAATGGTGATGGGGTGCATGTCCCCGTAGCCCACCGTGGTCATGGTCACCACGGCC
Organism: Platyrinchus mystaceus; assembly: GCA_035041135.1. NCBI lineage: Eukaryota > Metazoa > Chordata > Aves > Passeriformes > Tyrannidae > Platyrinchus > Platyrinchus mystaceus. Next base: position 1,613,512 of record JAWWLV010000082.1, read on the forward strand.
CACCAGAAGGCATCGGGGATGCTGCTGAAACCCGAACTGGGATCATCGGCTTCCGCGAAGTAAACGGCGCTGGAGAAGAGGATGACGCCGATGAAGAGGAAGAAGATGAGCAGGCCCAGCTCCCTCATGCTGGCCTTGAGGGTCTGGCCCAGGATCTGCAGCCCCTTGGAGTGCCGGGAGAGCTTGAAGATGCGGAAAACCCGGACCAAGCGGATGACTCGGAGGATGGCCAGGGACATGGCTTGCTGGCCATTGCCTTGCCTCTCGGCCAGCTCGGTGCCCAGCGTGATGAAGTAGGGAATGATGGCCACAATGTCAATGATGTTCATGATGTTCTTGGAGAAGGTGGCCTTGCTGGGGCAGGCAAAGAAACGGACCAGCAGCTCGAAGGAGAACCAGATGATGCACAAAGTCTCCACCACAAAGAAAGGGTCAGTGAAGGATGACACCATGGAAGCAGCCGGGGATGAGGAGTTGGTGAAGACTTCAGGTGGGAGTGGGCCGCCGCCCATCCCAAAGTTCCCCCCAGTTCCCTCATAGTCGTGGTCATCCCTGAATTCAGGCAGGGTCTCCAGACAGAAGATGACAATAGAGATAAGGATGACCAGGACGGAGACGATGGCAATGCCTCGGGCCGGCCCAGAGCTCTCAGGGTACTCGAAGAGGAGCCACACTTGGCGCTGAAACTCCTTGTCGGGAAGCGGCCGCTGCTCCTCCCGAATGAAACCCTCGTCCTCCCGGAACTTCTCCATGGCCTCCTCCCCCAGCTGGTAGAAGCGGATCTCCTCGGAGAAGATGTCGATGGGGACGTTGACGGGCCGCCGGATGCGCCCGCCCGACTGGTAATAGTAGAGGATGGCGTCGAAGCTGGGGCGGTTGCGGTCGAAGAAATACTCGTTGCGCAGGGGGTCGAAGTAGCGCATCCTCTTCCGTGGGTCCCCCAGCAGCGTCTCGGGGAACTGTGCCAGCGTCTTTAGCTGGGTCTCAAACCGCAGCCCCGAGATGTTGATCACCACCCGCTCGCAGCACTCGTGCTCCCCGCCGCCCGCGGGCTGCTCGGCGGGCACGGCCGGGGCCGGGGGCTGCTCGTAGCGCTCTCCGCCGAGCAGCGCGGGAGGAGGAGGCTGCGGTTCTTCCAGCAGAGGGTCTCCTCCGCCGCCTCCCACCACGGTCATGCTGCCTTCCTCCCCTTCTTCGCCCTCCACCTCCTCCTGCTCGGGGACGGGCTGGGGGGCGGCGGGGGGCTCGGCGTAGCCCAGGTTGTGGTGGCTGCTGGTCGAGCCGCCCCGCGGGTGCCGACCGGCGGACGAGGCAGCGGGAGAGTGGAGCAAGCTCCGGCGCTCGTCCATAAAGGTGTGGGGCGGAAAGGGAAGGGGGGGTGGGGAGGGAAGATCGGAGAGGCGGCAGCTGAAGTCTCTTCTTCCTCCTCTTCCTCCTCCTCCGGGCGGAGAGGGAGAACCAGCCGGTCAACTCCTCCGGCGGCTGCCGCTGCTATGAAGAGCTGAGGCTCTTCTCAAAAAATCCGCCCCCAGCCCTGGCACCGCCTCACTCAGTCACCGCTCCCGGAGACACCCACCAGCCCCCCGGCCCTGCCCCGCAGCCCCCCGCCAGCTGAGGACAGCCCCTCCTCCTGGCCCTGCCGGGGGGACCCCCATCCATCCCCGAACAGCGCCGAGGGGCTTCACAGTGTCCTCTGAGAGCATCCTCTGATTCTCAGCGGGTTGCAAGCACGGAGAGGGGTTTGTGCGTCTATGTCTTTTTTTTTTTTTTTTTTCTGGTAGAACCGCTGCCTGGAAAGAGTTTTTCCGTCCTTCCCTATGTGAAATGTGATTTCTATTCGGATTCTGGGGGTTGCCTGTTGATTTTCAGCCACGGTTTCAGGCGGTGGCGGGGCTGTGGGCAGGGGAAAGCCGAGACAGCACGGCCAGAGACAACAGTTGGTTTGAATCAGCGTCTGGGTTAGGCTGGGGATTGGTTTTTTTCTGTCTAGGAGAGCGTGTGCATATGTATGTGCACACACGTGTATGTGTGCGTGTTCTCCTCCTCAAAATAAACAGAGAAGAAAAGCTGAGCCAGCCCTCGACCAGGGAGGTTCAGGCTGGACCCAAATCTGTCTTTCAGACTTTCCAGCAAGAAAGCCAGAACCCTTCATTTTTGGTTTTGTTGTTTGTTTGTTTGGGTTTTGTTGTTGTTGTTTTTTTTTGTTTGCTTTGTTTTGTTTTCTTTCTCCCTTCAATTGATCTTCTTATTCAAGTAGTTCAATTCTGGGCAAAAGGGACTTTTTCAGGTGAAAAACCTCCTCTGCTGGAACTCAGCGCTGGAAAACACCATTTCTCCAGTAGATGTAGGTCAGGGACAACCTCTGATCTCTGCACCCTCATAAACCCCGCCCTCTAATTTTCACCACTGACCCAAGAGCACTTTAATCCCCAATCCTGTGACAAGTGGGGTTTATGCAGTTCAGGGAACTCCTGGCTTGGGAAAGAATCGTGGATGGAATGGTTTGGGTTGGAAGGGACTTTATATTTCATCTCATTCCACAGCTGAACCATGGGCAGGAACACCTTCCACTGGACCAGGAGCTCAACCATGAGGGTTGGGGAGGAGTTAGAAGGCAGACCACTTTCCCTTCCAGGGCCAGACCTGTGGTCCCACCGTGATGGAGGTTAAAACCCCTCCACCATCCCCACCTGAGCTCATCTACCTGGTTATTTTTAACCAGCACAGCCTCTAGAAGATAAGGAGAACAAAAGATGAACAGATTAAACTTATTTATACTCTGAATCAGAAACAAGCTGTACAAAATACACAGATTTGGGAGGGGGAGGAACAACAATAACTGTTGGTGTAAGAGCTGAGCCCGAGCTCTAAAACGGCAGATGAACAGCGTGGATGGAGTCTGAGTGAGCCCAGCCCACCTTCTTCTTTGCTGACAGAGGGGAAAACATCCTCTGCCACCAGAAATCAAGGAGGATTCCCACGGGAATGAGCACCAACAAGGTGTGGATGAAAATGTGGACATTGAATCACAACCCCATGCAAGGACACTCATCTCTAGGTCATGTCACCTTGCCCCAGACTTGGACACAAGTCCCTCATCACCATCTACATCTGTGGCTTTAAAACCTGTTTTCCTTGAGGGTCCAGATCTCCTGGGATGAGGGAATTGAAGCACTGGATCTCCAGTACTGCTTTCCCATCATTCCTACAGCAGTTCATGGTGTTAGTCAGCAATATGCTCCCAGTAATTGCATCCACCCCTCCTTTCCTATCCACAGCATCTTCCAGTCATCCCAAACCCCAGATAAAGCAGGAAGCAAAGCCCTGGAAAACCGTTAACCCTTGAGCTCCCCCTTATTGCTTGCAGGTTGAGGAAAAATTCCTGGAAACAAAAGTCCCCATCCAAGTTGGAGGCTTTATTTTCATGAACATGAAATAACCATCATCCCCTCACCACAGTCTCGTGCAGCAGTTTAAAACTTGTCTGGCTCATCCTTTTTCCCTGCTAGGATTTCTGCCAATAAATCAGTGTCGTCTGGTTTAAGGCAAACAAACAAGGCTGCTTCAAACCATAAACATTTATTGAGGGCACAAGGCTGGAGGCAACAAGGTGTAACTTCCATAATTGCCATAATTTACTCTGGGTCTGTCAGGGGCAAACTCATCAGGAATTAATGACCGAGCCACAGACCTTTGGGATGCTGCTGGGAAAAGATTTCCCATTGAAACCAGAAGGATTAAGCCCTTACCCCCGACACAGACATTAACCCTTGAACTCCTGCAGCTTTTGGTTGCTGGCTCAAAAGATTCCTCCAGGGGTTGGTGGGCCCAGGCCTGCTCTGGCCTCCTGGCCCTGTTTACTCCTCGGCTGCTTCCCTGTAATGCTATCAAAGCCAATTAAGCTGTGCCAGGCAGCAACAGAGCTGCAGGGGGAGGGCAGCCAGAGGGACAGATCACCTCCTCTCCAGCCATATCCCCTCAGCTCCTGCCTTCCCCTGGTGTCTCCAGCCCGGGTTTGGATCAGCATCAGGGATGCAGCAACAGCGTCACCTCCTCCATGAGCCTCCACCTGTTCCCCGGAGGGATTTGCATCCAGGAATTGCAGCAAGCCAAAAATTTGTCAGGCAGCAGCAGAGGTGGTCTAAGTCAAGTCCCAAATCCTGGGTTTCTGAACAGAGAGGTCAGGACAAGGGTCATCACTGTGGTGTCCAACCCAGACAGAGCTTTCCTGCAAGCTCAGAGCTCAGTGCAGCATCAAACGTGCTCCTCACGGCTCTGGTTTGCTGCATAATGCGAGAGGTCTCAGACCTCCTTCTGCAAATTTCCCTCTGCTTTTTCATCCATCTCCTCTGCTGCATCTGGTGTCCACAAATTTAATTTCATTCCTAATGTCCATTTAAGAGATCCCCCTGTGCACTGCCCTTCGGGCTGCCCTGGAACTGCAGATGCAGCTTCTATGAAGAAGCAGAGCAACTGTGTCTCTTTTCCTTCCCTAATGCCCTTCTCAGGGCAGATTTTCAAGCAGAGGGGACACACAGCTTCCCTCTTCCCACAGCCAGACACAAACCACGAGGGGAATCCACTCAGCATCCCTCCCCGGGGAAACATGGGCTGCACAAAACACCTCAGGGTGTTCACCTTGACCCTCAGTTATTCCCAGCCAGGGGGCTGCCCTAACATCCTTCTTTCAGCTTGAAAAGTTCCTTCCTTCTTGATGAATCCCAACACCTCCCAGGCAGCTTTTGGGGTTGTTCTTCACCCACCAAACCCGCCCTTGTCCCCTGTTAGCTCCAGCAGCTGGGCAGAGCGTGGCAGCGAGCAGGATCTCCACCATCCTCCCCTCCCTCCCATTTCAGTGGGAACTCTGCTTCCATTGATACATCTGGGACAAATCTGCTCGTCTTTATTTTGGAGGATCAGAAACCTTTCAGCCCAAAGGTGCTTACAATAATAACTTAATGCACTGCAAATATGTTGTCTCTCCTCCCACAGCAAAGCCTCAGCTGCTTCATTAAGGCAGAGAAGTATTAAGTCCCTGGCAAGGTTTCCCATCTCATCTGAGAAATATGAGCCCAACCTCTGCCGCTCATAACACGGATCAGTGTCACAGACAAAGGCTCAAGGTTGTCACTCGGGTCACTAATCACGGCCTGAACCCTTTGCAGGTGGGACTGCAGAGACTGTTGGCACCAGACAGTTACAGCATCACCCAACTTCCCAACACGAACTGGGATCAGTCGTGGATCAAAGAATCGTGGACTTGTTCAGGTTAGATAAGCCAGGTGTTCACCCAGCACTGCCCAGGCCACCACTGCCCCATGTCCCCAAGTGTCACATCAGCATGGCATTTAAATCCCTCCAGGGTTGGTCACTCCACCACCGCCCTGAGCAGCCTGTGCCAGGGGCTGACCATCCTTCAGGTAAAAAAATTCTCCCTCCTGCCCAAACTGAACCTCCCCTGGCACAACTTGAGGCTGTTTCCCCTTGTCCTGTCACCCAACAACTGGGGAGTAAGTTGAACAACACACCTTCTGACGCCAGACTGGCCAGTCCTGCCATTCTCACCTTGTGCCTCAGAGGGACAGGAGGTGGGAGCATCCCCACAGTCCCTGAGGCTCACACCCTTCCAGAAGAACTGTGGTGTACCCCAAGGTGGGGTCACTGACCCCATTTCCAGAAATCACAGACCCCATTTCATCTTCTTGAGCCACAAAAACATCCCATGAGTATTACCCCTTCAGGATAAGACATTCTCCACCAACGTCATCCAGGGAGGCAGCAGGAGGGATGAGGATGAATCTTCATTTCCCAGTATGGATTCAGTGCTCTAACTCTGGAACACAGAACCCCTATTCCTGTCTCTGTCTTAGTCAGACTCTGGGGATAGCTCAGTCATGGAGTGAATCCTTCAATCCCTCTGTGCCTCAGTTTCTTATCTGTATATTAAGGGAGTATTTCTCGCCTCCCACCTGAAGTCTATATAAATCCTACACCAGAAGCCTTTTTGCTGTGCTCACAGTTGCAGAAAATAAGATACTGAAAATTGGAAGAGGGAGGAAAATCCAACGCCGTCCAATTCCTTGGTTTGCTCAGCCCTTGGCACAGGTGAAGAGCATCTCTGGGACTTCTGTAGAGATAACTGATGCCTCTTTAACAGGACATTTGGCACCAGGCACAGCAAGACCCCGAACACTCTGACTGCTGCAGCCCAGCTGCTGAAGTCAGAACATCTCCAGAAAACAGTCTTTGCTGCAAATAGAAGGGGGAAGTGAAAATTGAAACTGATAACCCAAAGTAACCGAGGGTGGACAAGAACTATATTTCATGGGGGTTTTTTCCCCACAAAGCTCTGGATTTAGCAAGAGCATCTCTTGGTCTGTGAGGAACAAGTTTTGTGGGGAAAAGAGGTCAGCCAAGAGGCTTTAACAGAGCTAAATTCCCCCAGCCTTTGGGAATCTGTGAGTTACAACTCGGGATAGAGTTAGACCTATTTCAGTATCCTAAAAACGTGATTGACTGGGTGGGATCATGATGGCTAAACAATGTTAGCGCTAATTCAGCTGTAATGGGGATCACATTCCAAAGGCTCCACAAAGACAGCAAACGATACCTCCAGACCTCCTGTCCTCCACAGCTCCTGTTGCACCGCGGCATTATTTGATCGTTAAGATCTAAGATTACATTGACAGAGCAATTTAACCACAAATCCTGGGGAACTGCAGGGCAGCATTCCATCATCCACAGGAGTGGAAGATGACCTGAGTTTCTGTGAGGGGAGGAGGAAAACCAGGGAACGTGTCAAGGATTAGGGGTGAAGCCGGGAGAGCATCAGTGTTAATCCGGGTGCAGCCTCGGTGTAAGAGATGTGAAAACCCCAATTTCTGGCAGCAGAAAGCATGGGGTGGGATGGGGGGACTGTTTGGCCCCTGAATAATTTATTCACCTCACTTTGTGAGGTGGCACAACCCTGCACAACCTCCCTAAGCAGAGCAAGTCAAAATGACATCCCATGGCAGGGAAAGCTCTTGGAATCCCTTACAACCAAACCCAGACATTTCCCTGTCTAAATGAATTTGCTCGAAGCAGTTTGCCCTAAAATGTGGGTTCTGTCTCTTCACAACAGTATTTTAAGGTGAATTTTCAGAGGATGCTTAAGATACCCAGTGAGAATTGGTGCTTAACTCCAGCTGCACTAACAACCCTGTTTTTACGGAAAATGGTTTGGCTTTCCACAGAAACACCAGTGAGTCTGTATGTCACTGCTGTGCCACAAAGCATCCCTTGTGCAGCCTCAAGTGTTTATTTTTAAAACATGCCTTCTCCACCTTTCTCCTCTCTTTAGCCAGTTGTATCCAGGAAAATAAATTGAATCAGAGAAAGGAAGGGATTTTCCCCTATGTTGGGCAGCTGGGATTGAACCAATCTGGACCCTCCTCTGCCCAGCACCAGCTACCAGAGCCTCCCAGGAACTGCATCCGAGAGAGGATGGGCAAGGAGAAGAGGGATGGAGGGCACTGAGCTGTCTCACCCAAGCACAGGATCCCCGTGACAGCCCCTGGCTCACCTGGAAAACTGCCAGGGCCCTTCAAACTGCGGTTTTTCTCTTGGATTTTTCCACATTTCCACATATGGCAACCCACAAAACCAAAGAGAAGGAACTCTCTGCCTTCCACCAAAAATCACACAGCAGCTTTACCACATGTGAAACTGCTGGTGGTTAAAACAAGGAAAGTGCAGGGAAACTGAGACAGGTGAGAAAAAAACCCATTTTTAGGTTATCTTTATAACAAACACAGGAACAAACTCACTGTGTGGGAGAATAATCCTGAAGCCACTAAATTTCCATTAGAGTCTGATAAAGTCTTGGAAAGAAAGAGGGTGACTGTGCCTGGCTGAAATGAGAGATCCAAGACACAGAGACCAGGATGCTCCAGAGGGTTGGACCCCCAGCAACACCATCCTCGGGCTTTTGGCCTCAAAGGAAATGACTAAATAGCAAATTAAAACTTGCACAGGTCAGCAGGCAAGACACATTAGTGCAGCCCCGGCTTCCTGGCCTCAGTTAATTAGTTCGTGTTTGGGCAGTGCTTTGAGAGCTAAAAAACCTCACCCTGCATTAAGTGGCAATAGTCATCATTCACTTCCCAACTGGAAATCCAGGGGAAACTCTTTTCTGTCTCCAGGCCCTTCTATCTGTCCTTCCCATCCTCACCTTAAACCTCGATCACCAGTGCTGGTTGGGTTTGTTAGAGAAATCCCTCCCTCAGGTTGCTGGGGGAGGTCATTTTGTGCAGGGGAGATGAATTTGTTTGCAAACACAGGCTGGGAGTTTTTTGGCTTTAGCTGTAACATCTGGACGCTGGCAGAGCTGCATTTACCTGTAACATCTGGACACTGGCAGAGCTGCATTTAGCTGTGACATCTGGAAGCTGAAAGGTCTGCAGAGCCTGCAGGTAAAACCGAAGCTCCCTAAAGCTTCCCAGGCTAAGGCTTCATTCCGAGCTGGGGAAACCCAAACCAGCAAAAATTCAGAGCAAAGGAATTTGTCTGCAAAGGGCTCGAAGATCCAAGCTCTGCAGCTCAACCCTGTGATTTATTTTTAATCAGATTTCCTGCTTTTTTAGCTTCACCAGTTCGGGTGGATCCCCCTGAAACCCACTCAGAAATCCCCACGGGCTCTTGCAAAGAGGGATGGGCCAAAACCTGACGGTGAGGAAAAGCAGATGAGTGGCTTTTTGTCTTCTTAAGTGCTCTCCTCAGGACCAGGAGGTGTGAGGGGTGATCGTAACTGCCAGGAGGTCGCCCGTGGGTGCCACAGGTCAGGCTCATTTTGCTGACCCACATTCCTTTTGCCAAGCAGTAACAAATTAATTCTGCCTGCAATTATCTCGAGATTGGCTCAAATGACTTTTCTTACACAACCCCCAAAGCCACCACGTTCCTCTTTTCCACTTCCCTAGGCTACAGATGGCAATAAAACCGATTTGGGGGTGTTTTCTTGGGGGAAAGAGCGGGGATTTCGGGGATTTCTGAATCCTGCCTTTTGTTTGTTCTTTGATGGATTGGGAAAAACATGTCGAGGCTCAGCCTGGGGACACTGGGAAGGCTGATCTGCTCTGTCACCTGTGACAGTAACCCCAGCAACAGCTCTGCTGGCAGCAGAGGCAGGAGAGGATGCTGACTCACTGCCTGCTTCGCTTTTGCAGCTCACCCTTCAGAAAAGACGAGTCTTACCATTCCTTTCCTTTGGCCCTTCCCTTAAAAAAAGCAATTAAGAAGGCTTAATTATAAATGAACACATGAAAGAAAAAAATCAGCAGTGGCTATCAAGGAAAAGTTTCACTCCACCAAGGAATTCTTTCTGGTTCCAAAGGCCCACCATGAATTCACTGAAGTCATTGCAAACAGAAATGACTATGAGATGAAAGGTTTTGGTGCAAATACAAATCACTGAATTATTAAAACCTGGAGATGGCAAGAAAGGAGAGGAAACCTGAGAAGACTTTCTCAAAAGAGAAATTCTCCCCAAAAGTCCCTTCTCCCCTTTGACCTTATTTCTCTCTGGCACTTACTTTCCTTTTTAATGAAAATCTGGTACTTTCTCTGCTTCTCTGTTTCCCTTCTTTTCTCGGAGAAGCACAAAATGAGATGCAGAACAGCCCAGGGAGAAGAAATCTCTTGACTTTGCCTTTTTCTCACAGCTTTTTCTTAAGGTGAAGTAATTTTGCCTGTTGACTGGTAAATACAGAGTCGAGGCAGAGGGTGGAGATGCTGGTGGGAGCAGGACCAGGGACAGCTTCTAGCATCGTGGGAAATGAGAGGAGACATCATGGAATTCCCCACCAGGACATGTTTCTGCCGCTTCCCCCTCGGCACCAAAGTGTTGTGAAACCCCCCTAATAAATAGGGACTTTGGCAAGGCTATATTAAGTGCCAGGATTTGTTTCTGCTTTTGATTCCTCCCTTTGGCCCATCACGAGGAGTATCCAGGTACCCCAAACACACGGGAACGCTGCTCTTGCCAGATGTGGTCACAGCTGGGCTGGGTTCCCTCTCTGCTGACCCCAACTCCTGTCATCTGGCAGTGATGGAAAACCCTCACTTTCCACCCAAACGTTGGATTTCCAGCCCTCTTGCAGCACAGAGACAGAGAAAACCCCGCACAAGATAATATTGTTGCTATCTTCTAAAATCTCACGAGGTGCCTGGAGATGGCAGGGAGGGGGAGAAGCAGAGGATGAGTTGTGACTCACGGCTGGGAAATGCACGAGGGTGGCAGAGCCTGTTAGAGGAAAATCAACCCAAAAACCCCTCCCTCCTTACTCAACAGTTGCCGTGAGCCAAAATTCAGAGGGGAAATCCTGCTAAATCCTCCAGTTCCTGCAACACACAGGACCACGTTCGGCACTGCAGGTACACAACGATGCCAGAGCCCAAGGCAGGTGGATAATGTGCATATGGGGACATAGTGGATGCTGAAGAAGCTCTGCTGGCCATAGAGACCCTACACATACCCTACACACACCTTTCTTCCCAACCCATCCCCTTTCAGGTGACAACCATCACTCAGAAACCCTTTGCCTTAAGAACAAGTCCCTCCATTCCCAGCAAGAAGCCTCCACGTCATCACAGACTGACAAAATCATTTAGGTTGGAAAAGACCACCCAGATCATCGAGTCCAACCCTCACCTTGTCCCCCAGCCCAGAGCACCGAGTGCCATGTCCAGCCTTTCCTTAAACACCTCCAGGAATGGTGACTCCACCACCTCCCTGGGCAGACCCTTCCAAAGCCCTTTCCATGTAGTTATTCCTTATTCCAGGAATAATTACTTCCTGAAGTAATTCCAACCTGAGCCTCCCCTGGCACAGCTCAAGGCATCTTGCCATTTATTGCCTGGGAGAAAAACTCGTCCCCAAAACTTCCTAGAAAATAATTTCAGTTGGAGAAATCATCTCCTTTCAGTTGGAGATGCCTCCAGCAAGGCCAGTTTCCTTCTCCTGGTCCTGACATTGGGAATGAGGGTAGAAAATGTGGGTTTTACCCCTTTAGCCCTCTGCAACAAGCTGTACCTGCCTGTGCCCACCACCTGCTGCCTGCCCTTCACGGGAGCTTTTAATAGCTCTGTTATGGCAGCAAAGAGGGTGAGAAGCACCTCTGTGGTCTGAGTTGAAATGATTTTTAATGAGGATGATTCACTGTAGCTCCCAGCCCCGGTGTCAGTGATGGCACGAGTGACATCTCATCAGGAGGGACATGGGAAGAAAAGCTTCCGGCTACCAGAATCTGCAGCGGGGAGGAGACAGGGACCCGAGGCTGATCTCTGCTCTCTGCTCACCACCCAGAGATGAAAGGAGGGTTTGAGCTCCAAAGTTAGCAGGATTGCCCCCAAAATGTGATGTGAGCCAGAATGTAACCACCTCCTCATCCTCCTGTCCGCCTCAAGGACAGAGAGAAAGCCACAGGAGGAGGTCCTGGACTGGTGTTTTGGAGGCTGCTTCACCCTTTAAAGATACCTGGGCTGCAAATCATGGCCAGGGAAAAGCCCGGAGGCTCAATCCACATTGCCCAGAGAAGCTGTGGCTGCCCCATCCCTGGAAGTGTCCAAGGCCAGGTTGGATGGGGCTTGGAGCAGCCTGGGACAGTGGAAGGTGTCCCTTCCTATGGCAGGGGGTGGAATGAGATGAGCTTTAAGGTCCCCTCCAAACCATTCTGCGATTCCATGATCCAGTGCCCACATCTGGGTCAGGGTTATCCCATCATCCATGAATCCATAAAACACATTCATTCAACAGTCCAGGAAACCATTACTTAACCCATGATACGGATGAAATTGGGACTGTTTCCCAAGATGATGCAGGAAATTTAGGAGGAAAAAGGACTAAAACCTCCTCCTTATTCCTGAGACTCTGTAAAGCCCCTGTGGTGCCTCAGTCTCCCCATCTATAAACTGGGGTGCAGGCATCGATTATGAGCCCAAATCGAGGAAAGATGCGATCAGGGGCAGCAATTATAATTATTCACATCCTCTAATGGCAATTCAGACCCCATCAAGGCTGTGTCTGGATTCTCACATTTGTTAGAAAGAGACAAAAGCTTTTTTTTTTTTGCTGATGGTGTGAGGACTTTCCATCTCTCTTTGATGTGCCGTCGTTAATAGCCCCTTCCTTTGATTAATTTTCAGTTCTGCTGTCGCTCTTCAGGAGCTGCCACACAGACTTTGTGAATGGATTGGAGGAGATGGAGCAGAGTTTCCCCCCAGAAAGCTGCTCCAATCCTTATTAACACAAATCCCTGCAGGGTGAACTCCCAGCCCTGTGCTCATGTGTGAAAATAGCAATATTTATCACAATAATAAATAACGGGGCAGGTTCCAGAAAGCATGAAATGCCTCTGTGTGTGTGGATGCGTGAGGGAAGGTCCCAAAACCCAAGTGACAGCAATAACTGAGGCTTTTGTCAGAGCGGGAGTGCTTGGAATAATTGAGTCTCTGCCTCGTTACATATGGCCCAATTTAGACCCTCATTATGCACTTGGCATAACGAATCAATCTGCAACGGCACGTGAGACTCAAGGAATTCAAAATGAAACTCCAAATCAAGATTACAAGGCAAGACTAAGCCTCCTCCTCAGCTCAAAGCACTGGGATGGAGAGGGAGCCCATGATGAAGGTGAGTGGAACAGGCTGGAAGAAGCCTCTGCCACCACATTCCATGTAGATTCGGGTCAGGGATTTTATTCTCTTGTGGTCTGGACCTTCATCCTGGGATTCCACGTGTACTATTTCTGTTTCAGAGTGTATTTCATTCTCCTTTCCCCACTGAGGGGGCAAAGTCTGGTCTGTGGTCACTGCTGGGTGTTTCTGGCTTAGTCATATTTCATCTCACTTTCCACTCAAGAAAGAGCCCCAAATCTACCCAGTTCTTCTCCTGAATTTACCTCCCTAAAAACCCTTTTGCCACCAAGTCCTGTGAGCTCTGTCATCCCTCTCTGCTGATCCCAAATACTTCTCCAAATACCTCCCAAATATCACAGTTCCTGGGTTCCACACAGCAAGGTTGGGGGAAGAGGCATCAAGAGATGTCCACAGCAGGATTGGGGTGGAAAAAACCATGCAAATCCAGAAAGGCTCCTGTGCTACAAATCCAGCAGAAAGGACGTGGATGTTCTCCAAGAGGCTTTGAGCAAGTTAGAGCCTGACATAAGTTGTGCTCAAGCGCAGCTTTTCTTACCCAAAGCAGGTGAGGAAAGTACCAGCATGTTCTCAGAGCATCTGTCTGATCAGGCTTTACCTCTATGCATTTTAGGAATTATCCAGCTGGGATTAAAAATGCCTCCCTCCCCTTATTTAAATATAGGTTTTCAGGCTAACACAAAAAAAAAAAAAAAAAAAAAAAAAAACGAAAAAAAAGAAAGAAAAAACCAGTCAAATCTTTGCTCAATTGGAGCTGAATAATTAGGGATGACTAATAGGACATGCTGTGGGAAAGCACAGAAGAGGCTCTTGTCAGGATGCAGACCCTGGCAAATAAAACCTAAAGGACAGGTCAGCTGTGGTTTCGCGGACTCTGGTGGCTGAAGTTTACAGCCTGTGTGTCTTCTGAGTCCCCAGACATGGGTAACAGATGAGTCTACAGGGATTCTGCTGGGCTGGGACCACCCATTTCCTCCTGATCTTTGAAGAGGTCCCAAATAAACACTGTGTTAGAGTCCCAGATTGGTTTAGATTGGAAAGGACCTTCAAGCCCATCTTGTTCTACCCACTGCCATGGGCAGGGACACCTTCTACTAGACCAGGTTGCTTCAAGCCCTGTCCAACCTGGCCTTGAAATAATACACCAGAGCCAACCTGCCCCTCCCCTGGCACAGCCTGAGGCCGTTCCCTCTCCTCCTGTCCCTTGTTCCCTGGGAGCAGAGCC
>JAWWLV010000082.1:1629818-1643048 GCA_035041135.1 Platyrinchus mystaceus
GTGCTCGCATTCAGCCGCTGTCAAAAGCACCCTCAGGTCCCTTCCCAGCATTCCAGCCCCTCTCCCCCTGCCTGGAGAGATTCCTCAGGTTGTTGTGACCATTTTTCAAGCTGCACCCAGACACTGCTTTTCTGAAGAGCTGAATCCTCCACGGACACACTCACAGCTGTGATGCCAACACTGGCTGAAAGCCAAGCCGAGGCAGCACAGGTTTGGTGTTTCTGTGACTTCAGCCTGGAGTCCCCCAGAAGAAGAGAGGGTTTACAGGTTGTCACGTAACCTCCTCCTGCCATTCCATGTCTATGTAGGACACAAAGCCTCCGGGGAGGCTCCAGCACTGATAAAACATTCTAGATTCATTGAGGGTTGTGCTGCAACGTGTTCCTTGGCAGATGGATTATCTGGGCCAAATCCTGCACTTGGGGATACTGAAGACACTTCTCTCCAGGACTTCATTCAGCCTCTGAATCTTGCTGAGCCACACAGGCAGCAAGACCTGGGGGTCTGTGCACTGGAACAGACTCAGAAAAGCTGTCCTGCAGAGCGACACAGGACCTGGGGACAGCAGGGCAGGGGGGATGTGAAGGTGTCCCCCTCAGTGTGACAAGACGCTCAGGACCACCCCAGGCACTGGGAAAGGCAGAAGGACAAGGAAGGGTGGTGGGGGTGTTCGCTCCCCAGCATGTGAGTTTGGGACTTTTTAAGTTAAAGGATGGACTGGTTAAGGCAGATTTCAGCTTGTGGTGCTGAGCATTTACCCTGAACCACCCCCAAAACCCCCAAATCCTGAGAGAAGCCAAGTGCCAGCTGAACATGATCAGCCTGTAAGTGCAAAGAATTAGAAACTCTTTTCTAAGGATTCAGAGAATCATTAAGGTTGGAAAAGACCCAACATCATCAAGTCCAACTGTTAAAGAACATCCCCTTCCACCCCCTCTCCCACCCCCACGAATTGATGTTCTTTCCCTTGCTGGGGAAAAGAACTGACCTTATTTCCAGCTGTCCCTCCTCCAGAACAAGGAGGGAAGGGGACACAGGTTGGAGATCCAGCTGTGGCACGAGCTGGTGCCTTGGGCATCATCAGAGCATCCTGCAAAGTGCCCTGAACTAGGAGAGGCCGCATTTTTGGCACCTTCTGTGCTCTGCAGTGAGCTTCCCTAAAAAGCTGATTTGCTATGAAAGCATCTAAAAAGGAGCTTCATGCTATTGGAAATTCCCACCTGTTAAAAGGCTCCTCTGAAACTCCAAGAGACTGAGCTCAGCCATTTGTTTTGACATTTTCCCCCAAACTGTGAGCCTGAAGCACAGGTTAAATCCATCCTTGTTTGACAAAGACAGTGATATGCCCTTCCCCACCTTTGGCTGGATGTTAGAACAACACAGATTTCCAGGGGAGCAGGAAGGTTGCCCTGTGTGTTCAAAATAAGACAACTTTTTGTCCTGTAATTCCCCCGTCCAGCCTGGACTGCAGCAGAGCTGGAGGAGACCCTTCAGTGTTACACCAAATCTCAGGACAAAATTTCCATTTCATTTTCCCTTCTCTCTTTATTCCCTGGCTGAGTTTATTTCAGTACGTCCTGCAGACACTCCCATGACCACAAATTTTAGGGCTTCAGTTTGAAACATTGTGGAAATGGAGACAAAATTTTAAAGAAGAGATGAGGAGGAGCATCTCCCTGCCAAGAGTTTTAACACCTGAGCCCTCTGGATACTGAAACACGCCTTAGCTCAGCTTCATATTAATTATTTTTGAGATGCAGCATTTGATTTAAAACCACAATTTTGCTTGAGAAGAAAACTTTATCTGCACAAGCCAACGAGAGAGAGGCTTTACCACAGCCTTTGACACCCTCCTGGAGTGAACACAGCCATCCATCTGCAGTGATTGAATCTCATCCGAGGAGAGAAGTTTGTCTCTTATCCTCCTTTAACACCAGCTGGTTCCAGGTGGCACGAAGGCAGAACAAAAGGTTCTGATTTAATTTCTATTTGCCTCTTTCAGTTTTGTTGGATGCTGAGCCCATTACTTTGGATGCATCCCATGAAGCTGCTGCTCCTCTTCTCAGGAAGGGTTTCTGTGTGTTATCCAAGCAAACCAAGCTCAGCAGTGACCAAATCCTTCCTGGTTGTGGCATTAATCCCCCACTCTCCCCATTTTACTTATTAATCTTCATGTTGCTCTGTTTATACTGCTCTGCTGACCTCCACTTAGACAGGCTCTCCTGCTCTGCCTGTCTAGGAAAGCCAGGGATTATCCTTGGGAATTTTTCAGTAGTGCAGGTGCTGTGTCAAAAAAATCCAGGCTGCACATCAACGATCTCATCTGTTCCTTCCTTTTGTTCGTCTTTTTGGAGACTGACAGGTGTGTGAACTGTGGGGTTTGGGGGCAAAACTCCCCCAAGTGCTCCTGAGTCCCTTTGCAAAGGTGGGGACAGAGGAGCACGAAGAGCTGAGGATCCACTGCGTTGACCTTCTTGCTCCTCTTATGGTTGGGAATGACCCAGTGAAAAAGATATGAGGACAAAATGGCTATTTTTATCCATGGCTGGGTGGATGGGGAGGTTCAGTTCTGAGGATCAAGGCCGACTTTTGTCGCTCCCTGGAGCTCAGCTGAGAGGAACAAGTTCATCTAGAAAACTTGCTGCTCTCCGTTATTGGCTCTGCTTTAACACAGATGGCACAGGACCTAACTCTCTGCCTCACTGGGCAGGAATTCTGCCCTTGGGGAAGCTGTGAGGACACACAAACACCATATTCCTTTCACCTGCACGTTTGGACACCCACATACCATCCCCATCTCCTCCGAGGGAACATCCAGAGACCCAACACTGCTCAGCTCCTGCTCGTGTTCTGGAAGGGGGACGACAAGCATGGAGATATTTTCCACAAGGCAGAAAACCTCACAGATTTACCCAAGTCTTCCCCCAGACACCTTCAGCTGCCAACCCGGCTGTTACAGAGCTGCATGAGTGTATTGAAATCAGATGCAAATTGCTGCAGGAATATTTGACTGATACAACCCTTTGTTCCTTCCCAGGCATAATTGCAGTTTGAGGAATGCTCTCCTCTAAGACAACTGTGTATTTAACCTCCGTGTTATCTGGAGCTGGTTAAACTGCCGGTCTTCATCTGCAGCAGCTGATAGGGAGACAATGAATGAAGGTGACAATATCTCTTTTCTCATCAGTAACCCCACGGCCAGACCGCTTATTTTCCATTGTCCAAGCACCATCTGCATCCTTCTGCTCCCCTAACAGCTCACTTTGCTCTCCATTCAAAGCCTGTCATTTCCACCAACATCATTAATGACAAGATTTAGGGACAAAGTGCTTTTCACCTTGGGTTCTCTGTTTGTTCTATAGTCACAACTGGGAGAAAGAGGTTTGTTTTTCGCCTTGCAAAGGAATCTGCTTGGAAGATGACAAGCATTTGTTCTTTCTAGGGAGCTCAGAGAATTGACACTTCCAGAATTCAAGTCCTTAGGACGCCATTCAGAGCCAGGGCTGTTAAGAAAATTGATTAGAAATTCCATTAAGCAACTTGAATGAACTGGAGCTGGCACCCTTGATTACCAGCCCTGCCTGCTTCAATGTGACATTCCCAAAAGCCAGATCCAGACCCTTTTTAAAAAAAAAAAAAAGAAAAACCCTTTCTGCAAAGTTCTGCAACACAGCTAAAAGATCCTTGAGACAGAAACCCAAGGCCAAGCTTCAGACCTGGTCCCTGCTTCACTGATATGCCTGTGAGAGGCAGCATCAGGCTGTGGCAGAGCCTCCACCCCCAGGCAATCATCCCTTCCCAGATTAATAAAACATCCTGCAAACTCTCTGCAAAATGCTGGACAAAGAAGGGCAGCAAACAAGCAAACCCACCTCCCACAGTGAGTGTGGCACCAGGAGGGAGGTGAGAACTGAAAGGGACAAACTGACTTCCCAAGATCCTGCCACGGACCCCACACCAAGGAGATGATTTTCCCCTGTTGCCACGGGCCCTGCTGAGCAGATGAGGTGCCTGTAAGTGCTGGAGAGCTTCCCTGGAGATGAAAGCATCATCCCCATGAATCCCTAACGAGAGACCTCCAGGCCTTTCATCAGCCCTGCAAGCAATGGGACAACCTCTTCCATGGGTGATGCTGGTAACCCCCACCAGAGAAGCCCCCACCACGCTTTGCCCCTCCCTGCACCATATTTTGCCTTCCTACCTACTGGAAGACCACTTTTTTCCCCAAAAAGCTGGAAGCTAAACCTGCTGCAGAGATGGGAAACCAAGGCAGAGGTTTTCCTCCAGCAGCCTCAAGTCTGGAACTACAAGAGCAGATCTCTCACCTCTGATCTCCACCACTAACCCACAGGGCTGTCTCAGCCCTGCAAAGCACCCCCAGATGCTGAGGGAGGTGAAGAGCAGCTCAGTTCTGTTGCCTCAGCACGGGGATGGCTGAACTCCCCTCATTCCCATTGCTCATACCACAGCAGGACCTTTTCCCACCCCAAGGGCCAGGCTGACATCCTTTCCCCAGGTTAGATGTGCTGGGAGATGTATGACCTCTATTTTAGGTGCTGCTGCAGGACTGCTGAAGAGGTGTTGCTCTGTTTTTCCGGATCCTCAGCAGTGGGAACACAGTGTTGGGGAGAAGGTGGAGTCGGTCCCCTCACTGGAACCGTCAGGTTTTCAGCTGTGCAGGGGGATTAGTGCTCCCATCTCTGAGCTCAGTCACCATGGACACCAGAGAAATCACCCTTCCCATCCATCCTACCCCTCCCATCCCACCCTGCCTCTTCCTTTCCCATCCCTTCTATTCCGTCCCTTTCTTTCCATCCTAACCCTTCCATTCTATCCCTTCCACCCTACCCCTTCCCATCCCACCCCACCACATCCCTTTCATCCCATCCCTTCCATTCCATCTTAACCCTTCCATCCTATCCTATCCCTTCCAATCTTTCTAATCCATTTCTTTCCCAACCCATCCTAACTCACCCCATCCCATTCCACCCTGGGTGTTGAGCAGAGCTCAGGGTGGGAGAGCCAGTGACATCTCCAGGGTAAGAGAACTGATTCCCCAGTACCACACAAACATCCCTGCCCCCTTCGTGCCCCCTGTGCATGGTGACAGCATCTCCCACCACTCCCACATGCCCGCCTGGAGACCACCACCCAAACCCACATGCCAGGCTGGAGCAGATCCTGCTGCCTGGATCAGAGGTGACAGCTTCCATCCCCATTCCAGCCACTCTGTTTTTTTCCCCACACCCAAACACGGATCTGAACTCCTGGAGGGGAATGACGTGAGCCTCACCAGCCCCACCATGAAGAGACACATTGTGCTGAGCTCCCTCCTGGCTGGCATATATTTGTGTCCTGGCATTTGGGAGGGTTATTAGCACAGAGGCAAAATTAAACAGACAATAAACCCTCAGTGCTGGACCAGCAGCACATGTTGCTCCAGGAAACTTAAAAAATCCCGTCCACAGGGACTTCAGTCCAGCAGTGGCTGAGGCTGCTCTGTTGAGTGGGGTTGTGTTTATTTTTAATAAGAATTCTTCTATTATATCTGCAGCGATTGGAGAAAAAGAAAGTTAAAAAAGGGGATATTGAACCTGGAGAGCCAGGCAGGCAATTCCACTGTTTTCCTAAACCTTGTCAAAATAATCCTAAAATCAAGGAAAAGCTTGTCTTCCCAGCAGTTTGTGTTCCACCAACGCTTTGGCTCAGTGCAGTGATGGAGAAAGACCTGTGTCTGATAACCTGGTAAAACCATATTTACGGTGGATTAACTGAGCTAATCCCTCATAAATGCAGTTCTGTTGCAGTGTGATTGGACTCAGGAAACAACTGAGCACAAAAAGCAGGACAAAAAGCAGAGGTGAGGATGTTTAGGTCCCAGCAGGGAGTGGCTGGGAGGGCAGGGGATGAAAAGCACTGAAATCCAGAAATTGGTTGAAACTCTGCTGAGCCCAGGGGAGAATTTATGGTACATGAAGGCATTTGAGAAAAGGTTTCAGGGTTGCTGCTTTTACACATGGCTGTGCATTTAATACTCAACTCATACCCACAGAGAGCAAGAGAAAAGGGTCTAACTGCTTTTGGTTAGCCCCAAATCCCACACGAAATATGTTCAGATGAGGTTGTTGAACATTCTGAGGTGTTTCCTTGCCTCTGTATGGCAAACTTGGAAGAGGCAACCCAGTAATGCTCAGCAGATGCCGCTGATGAGAAGGAATTCAATATCTTGGCTGGTGCACCAGACACCCCGGGATGTCTCCAGTCGCTCTCTCCGATCTCCAACACTTCCTTCTCTCTGCCTACCCTAATCTGTGCTTCCCCAGCAGGGAAACTCATAGCCAGGTCTGCTCCTTCCCATTGCACTGGAAGGAGCCTGACACCATCCAGAACTTCCACAGCCACATGGAGAACACAAATCCCTTCTGCAGGCAGGGCTGGACACGTATCAAACCCCAGGAAACCTCACCCCAGACAGTGCTTTCCTGTTAGCCCTACAACAACTGATTCTCCTGCTTCAGTGTGACTTGATAGGATTATTTTTCCCCAGGTGCACTGGTCTGTCTTTTCCTCTCTCTTTCTGGTTTTGGATTGCTGTGGATCTGTCAGACTAATCTTGCTCTTGGGAGCAGAGATGGCCCAGCTGTGGGCAGCTCTGCCACACTGGGAATTGCAGGGGACTTTCCTATGACATGATGATGTCTTCCCTTTAATTGCAAAAGGGGGATCAGCCCCTGCTCCCAGTTCTCCCACAGGGACAGTTTTTCATGGGTACTATGTATTTCCTCAACACCTCGCAGAGGGACACCATGAATCAGTTAGGTCCACCAAAAATCCAGACCCTACAGACTTTTATGCAACACAGGGTGGTGGATGGCTGAAGAGATCCTGAGATGGTCGCTGTTGAAACGTGGAGGTCGGGGTTACTCTTGGCAACGCAAGACTCTCAGGCTTACGGTGTGACTAGTGGGGTGTCCTGTGCAGGGCTCAGAGCCGGACTCGATGATCCTTGTGGGTTCCTTCCAGCTTGGTACATCCTGTGGTTCTGTGACCTGCATTGCTTAAGATTTACTGTGAGGACAAGCCCCCTCTCCCAGCTCCTTTTCCACATCCCTTCTGAACATCAACAGCCTGGTGAGCTCAGACTCACCAGATGGAGGACCTTCAGGCGAGCAAGGACGGCTGGGTTTAATGTGCTGAACAATCCCACAGAAACCCTGGGCCCAGGTCCTGCATCTGCTCTAGTAGCCTGACAGTGCCTGGAGCCAACCTCCACGGGGTTCCCTGCGTGTGGGGAGTCCCAGAGTGACACTGATACCCAGGGTGGCAGGAGAAAGCAGGGCTTGGCCAGGGAAATCAAACCATTCCTGTAAGAGCACCCTGGGAAGTACTCTGGCAGTCCTGGAGATGATTTAAGTGACACACGAGGCCACCAGCTGACATCAAGGTCATAAACCAGGGCTGGGTTGCTGCTCCCCTCTGGCAGAGGCTGAGCCAGTGCTGGTGACACAGACAGAGGTGACACAGCGGGGCTCAGGAAGGCAGAAACCCCGCTGTACTCTGCACCCCCCATCACCCCCACAGACCACACCTGCAGTGCCAGTCAGTACTAAGCACCTGAGCCATCACTACTACTATTCTCATGCTCTGTGGATATATTTTCTGGTCCACTGCAGCAGGGCAGGAAAGTCCCAGGGACCCCAGGCCTGGTGTCCTTCCAGCGCTCTGGGAGAGGAGCCGCCAAGGGAGAGTGGTGGGGTTGCTGTGGATGCCGAGTGTGGCAGGATCTTTGACTTGCTATCTTTAGAAGGAGCACATGCTCTGCTCAATTCCTTCTGCTCTATTTCCTGCGTGAAACCCTTCCTGGTGCACGCTCCAGGGGTGCTGGAGGGAGGAGGAGGCTCCCCGTGTCCCACACCCAGTGCTAACATGTCCACTCAATGAACACCAAGCAGGTTGGCATTTAAGCTTTGACACCAAAGGTATCTCCTCCTGCTGAGGTGTTTGGTGTCACTTTATCAAGAGCCACAGAATGTCACTCCCATGGGGCCGGGAATGGAGCCACCTCCTGCACAGCCACCCTCATCATCCACGGCCAGATCCAGGAAGGCCGGTGGAAAACCTGGTGTAACAAGAATCATGGAATCATAGAATGGTTTGGGTTGGGAGGGACATTAAAATTCCTCTTGTTTTACCCCCTGCCATGGGCAGGGACATCTTCCACTGACCCAGGTTGCTCCAAGCCCCGTCCAACCTGGCCTGGTACACTTCCAGGGGCAGCCACAGCTTCTCTGGGCAACCTGTGCCAGGGCCTCATCACCCTCACAGATGTCAGTTCGAAGCCATTCCCCCTTGTCCTGTCACTCCGGGTCCTTTTAAACAGCCTCTCTTCTTGTTTCTTTTCAGCTCCTTGAGGTACTAGAAGGCCTCAATTAGGTCACCCTGAAGCCAAGGTTGAATATATTGGATATATTCTCAAACTCGTGGTCCAGACTCATCCAAGTCCAGGAGCTGGCGGCTTCCATCCTTTCATATACTTACATAGGTCAATATTTTTGTAATATTTACACAGGCATTGTCTATGAAATTTATAGGATCAGTGCACGAAAGAACTACAAAGAAAATCATCTCATCTGCTTGGGGTGGGTGCTGTTAAGTGAGGTCCTTCCAGAAAGTTTCTCCATCCTTAGTACAGATGAATTTCAACACTCTTGGTCTGGGGTCCAAACTCAGCTTCCTAGTGGAGTGTATTCAATGACTGGCTCAGTTATAAATAGGAAAAAAGGGAATTGCCTGCCCAGCAGACTCTGCAGGAAAGTGCTGATGGTTTTTGTGGGATTTGGGTGTGATCTCTGCCTTCTACCAAATGGTCCTCCTGAGACTGAGTCATAGAACACCCAGGTCTGTAACCTCTAAGGGGTCAATGCAACAAATATCTGAGTCCAGACCAGCCAAGGCATCATCACCATTTCCCTCAGATTTCAGGAATTTCCACATTCAGTGGGAATCTGACCCCAAACCCCACATCAGGAGCAAATGGTAAGGACTTGAACTACTTGGGAAAGGGGACAGTGCAAAAAACATTCCCTGCTAGGCAACAAACTAACCCTTAGTGTAGCCACAAATGAGAAACAGGATTGAAGAAACACCCAGACTGTCCCCACGTGCCCCCGTCTCTGAAAGCCTTCTCAGTCTGCCCCCAACTCCGGGGGTTACAGTCCAGCCAAACCACGTGAAGTAGAAAGAAAAATGTTTGGCAAGGAGTTGGAGGCGGCTCTTCTGGGCTGCCAAACCTCATCAGAGCTGCCTGAGGGCAAAGCAGTGCTCTGCCACCTCTGTGTAGTGCTGGGCACTGTCACCAACCAGCCCCACCATGCTCCAGGGCAGAAGGAAAACACGCTGCCAGCTGAGGTGATGAGAGACTGCCCGAAACAGCTGGCTCCTGGGAGCTAAGGGGCTCTCCCAAGGCAGGATTTTGATCAGCAACAATTCTCTCTATTAAAAAAAAAAAACAAAACAACACCCGAAATAAAATAAACCACCGGCACAACAGATCCTGTGCTGGTGTGTGATTTACGAGAGGGGAGACAAGGCTGTCACCCATAATAACCTTTCCTCTTTTGTGCTGACAGTCACCCAAGGCAGGAGTGAGAGTGCTGGCCTTGACTGGCGAGACAGCTCCGGTGATTCTGGGCCACTGCAAGAGCTCAGGGGAGGCGATAACGGAGCTTATTGCAGCGAGAGTGATCAGTGGAGTCTCCATCCCTCCTCTGCAGGACCCTGCTCACTGTGAGGTGCCAGCTTCTGCTTTTTTCAGGGTTAAGCAGAGGAACACGGGCATCCTGTACAGGGATCTAAGCTGCCTCACTGCATCTATCCTCAGCGCTGACAAAGAAGGAATTTGTTGCCTGTGCTCCCCGAAGGAGTGCAGGGGGCTGGGTGTTTCCCCTGCTCTCTGGGCATCTGCAGCACAGGTCTGATACACCCCGTTTCTCACTCGGAGCAATGGTGAAAAGCACAAGGCTCTTTGCAGATATTTATTTTTCTTTTCCACGAGGAAGAAAAACCCAACCCCAGCAGGCCCCAGCAGCGGCATCCAGCAGAGCCACCGGCCAGCTTATTATCACATTGTCAGGGAAGAAGAATGGCCCTAATAAACACCACAAGCAGCCTCTGGCTTATTCCCCCTTGTTTGGGAGCCAAAGGAAAAAAGAGGAAGGAGCCTCTCTC
Organism: Platyrinchus mystaceus; assembly: GCA_035041135.1. Taxonomy (NCBI): domain Eukaryota; kingdom Metazoa; phylum Chordata; class Aves; order Passeriformes; family Tyrannidae; genus Platyrinchus; species Platyrinchus mystaceus. The sequence continues at coordinate 1,640,046 of JAWWLV010000082.1, forward strand.
CCCCTGGCCAAGGGTCCAATTCCACTTGGATCTCATCCTGCTGCACCCCCGGTGCCAAACTGCAGTGGATTTTGGGTGGCAGCAGTCAGGCAGCCAGGGCTAGAGGCAAGGTTGGGAACATTCCTACTCCTCTGCTTTGCCAGGGGATGTTAGAAAAGTCCACTTGGTCAATCCCAAAATGTCTCGATAAGCCTCCAGCCAAGCGGGGTTGCCCTGATATTTCCTGCGGCTCCCTCCACCCACTACCAGAAATCCAAAGGGATAAAAATCAAAGTCTAGAGGAAGGAAGAGAGAAAGTGTTTCTTGAGGCATTTCTGCTGCAAATTACTTATGGAGTTCTGGTTTCAAGTCTTTCCTGGTACTGAGGGGAGCTGCATGTCTGGGGACACCCAGTGCTGCCTGAACCTCTTTTTGTGGAAGGCACCTCAATTGTTGGCCTTAATGCCACGATCCAGAACCAGCTGATACAGAAATCCAGGCTGGGAATGGGATTTCAAATGTGATTTTCGATTTCCACAGGAATAAAGAGATTTTTGGTGGTCTCACAGCGCCCAAGCACTATTTGGAGGCAACACCAGGAGCAGAATGGGGGGATTCTCACTCTCACCACTTGCACTCTGACAATAAAAATCAAAGAATTAAGAGGCACAGAGGGAAGTGTGAAGCCCCTGAGACAGGGGGGATCACAACTCAGAGCTGTTTTTTCGTGTGGCACAGCAGTGAGTTCGGCTCCTTCTGCCCAGTAACCCATTTGAACCTGCCTGAAAGACGAAGGAAGAACTAAACAGGGGAGGAAATGCTGCATTTAATATTCATAGCAAAAAGCATTTCTTTCCCTCATAAATAACCAAAATGTGTTCCTCCTCAGTATGTATCACTCCTAACTTCCCTACTGAAGCCAAGCTCTGTTCCTAATGCTTTCTGTCAGCTAACAAGCACCAGCGCTCTCAGATTATTTTCCAGTCATGGTTTTCCAGATTTTCCTCCCAAGGTGGTACTTCCCAGGCTGTGTCTGCCCTGAAAAACACAAGCCAAGCACCCAGAGCCACGATATGTAAGGAAGAGCATCATGTTGGGAGACACACTCGAGCTGTACCAGGCAGTGCCACCCCAGCTTTGATGGGTTGGGGTTTTTCCTTAATTAGAAGGATAAGGAATTCCTCTGGATGGCCTATATTTGGCCTGGGATATTTAAAGATGTGAAAAGACAAAAGCACGGAAGTCCCCCCTGTGGGAGAAGGTTGATACCAGGAAATACAAAGACTGGGAGTGGGGTGAGGGACAACAGGTACCCCGTGTTTCCCATTTTGCTAGTCCATGGGTGGATGATTAGAGGAGGATGATGATGAAATCCAAACGCAGCTGCAGTGAAAATCAAGCTCAAGGCAGAGCTGAGCTCCACCTCGCACCTCTCAAGGCATTGCAGGTGGGGGTCTTGGGACACACCCAGGACATACCAGACTTGGATGAAAATGGATTATGCAGATTAGAGTGTTATTTTCTGGTAAGGAGCCTGTAAGAAGGATGGAGAGAAGCTTTTTACAGGGATATGTAGGGATAGAACAAATGGAAATGGTTCAAATTAAAATAAAATTGGTCCAGGTTGGACAGGGCTTGGAGCAACCTGGGCTAGTGGAAGGTGTCCCTGAGCATGGCAGGGGGGTGGAACGAGATGAGCTTTAAGGTCCCTCCCAACCCAAACCATTCTGGAATTCTGGGATTCTGTGTTTCTGGTTCAGCTGAGAGTCCATGTCTCACTAGGAGTCTCTTAGCAAGGTCCATGAGCAGTTGCTCGATGGAATCCTCACTCTGAATTTTCCATGTCAGCTCCCCTGTATCTCTGGGAGGCCTCTCTTTGTGCCTGGACCTGTCCTTTCACAAAAGGCCAGTGCCCTGCACTCACTGCCCGTGGCAGCTCTTCCCCTCCCCGTTCCCTATCCAGCCCCCCTCCCTGTCTCAAGTCCCGAGCTCCGTCTGTCACCACCAGCCTTCAGTCACTGTCACCCCCAGCTCGTGCAGGATGCAGACATGTGTGAGCACTGAGCCGTCCCTCCTGCTGGGACAGTCACCTCCAGGCAGTGGGGAAAGGTGAATCCTGCCAGAGCAAGGGCTGGGCTGTCAAAGTCTTTAATCCTTGGAGATCACAGCTGCTCCACACAGGGTCAGTGATGTCTCCTTAATCCACCCCGAAACCTCCGTGAGAGCAACACACAGGGGAAACTGCAGCATCCATCCTGCTGTTCCAACCTGCCACTGCTTTGGCCACAGACTGCTGGCCCAGGCAGGGATTGAGGCAGTTGGCTGTGCCCAATATCCCCATGGGCACTGCTCTGCCCTCCCACTGCTGCTCTGCCCACCCTCTCCAGCAGCCCCAAAAATGGTTGAGGTGGGATTTTAATAACGCCTTGCCTGGCCCCTCTGTGGGCCCAAGTGCAGGCAGAGAGCCAAATGCCAGCAGCAGTTGTTCTTCCAAAGGGGAAATACGAGGTCTTTGTAGTCAACAAGCAGATGATGGACCTCATGCAGCCTGAAACCCATGAGCAACTTGTGAAATTACCCTGCAGGTACCATCCACTTCCTCCTCTCTCAATTCCAGCCCAAGGGAAGAGAGTCACAAAAGGGGATCAGAGGAGTGCAGGAGTCAGTCCAGCTCAGAGCAACTTTGGAGATGAATATTTCAGTGAATTTCTCCATTTTTGTTCAGTTTGGAGAAAAGAAGGTCTTGTGGTGGCCTTCCAGTACCATAAGGGGGCTTATGAAAAGGAGAGAGAGGGACTTTTTTTACGGGCAGATACTGCGGCTTGGGGACGGGTCCAAACCACGACCGCGGGTCCTTGCTAGCTGATGAAGAGAAACAAGGCCTTAGAAAGAGTTAATCAAAGCCCCTTCCTTCAAACTAGTTACCCACTTTTTTCTCCCCTCCCCGTTCTACCTGACTCAAAGGAAATTGTGTCCTGTACAAGCTCAGTAGACCTAAAAACCACAAGAACATTGTACAAAAAC
>JAWWLV010000082.1:1648334-1694940 GCA_035041135.1 Platyrinchus mystaceus
TCCAACCTGGCCTTGGACACTCCCAGGGATGGGGCAGCCACAGCTTCTCTGGGCAACCTGTGCCAGGGCCTCACCATCCTTCACTGTAAAAAACTTCTTCCTTATCTCTAATCTAAATCTCACCCTTTTTAGTTTCAAACCCAACCCTAATCCTGGTCTTATCCTAACAGGCCCTGGGACCTCATCGTAACCCATGCCATGATTTCTGGCCTTACCACCCTCTGAATCCAGGCAGGGTCACAAGCTCAAATAATACAAACAATCTGCCCTTTTAATTGCTGGCTGGATTATTCTGAGTATGCAGGGAGCAAACTGAGGCATTTCACAGGTTCCCTTCCTACTTCTCCACCCCAACTGTGGATATCAGACATTGTCTGGTGCACAGCAGTGGTGCCCAATAACCAAGCTGGGGGTCTCTGTTTTGGCATTCACAGATGAGCCACCATTCCTAAGGGCAATAGGTTCTGTGGCTTGTTGCTCACCCCTGTCCTTCCTGTCTCACCCACAGGCCATACTGTGCAGCTGCTTCATCCCAGTGTATTTTGGATTTCTCCCTCCTAGATACCGTGGGGTGGTGAGTACCTTGTTGTCTGGAGACCCTGTCCCAGGTCAGGCCAAGGGCCCCTTTAGGCTGTGCTCTTTTTCCAGTGGTGGCATTAAGGATGTTTATACCTGTGTTTGCCACCAAAGTTGCTCAGTGCCATGTTCCCACAGTGTCCACAGAGGGAAGAAGCTGCCCCAAAGTCTGACCTTACTGCAAACAGAACTGACCTTCTCACAAAATTGTCCCCAGGGTTGGCTCAACTCCTTTCTGCTGCTCTTTCCTCTCAGTTATAGAGTGTTTCTGTGGCTGGAAGGGAGGAGGTGGTGGGTGTGGACCTGGAGCACACAAAACTCTGCTGTTCCTTCGAAGGGCATCTCTGTAGCCCCAGAGACTCAGCCTGGGTGGGGAAGAAACCCCAAATGGGACACAGCACTGCTCTCCCTGACACCAGGAGGGCTCAGGGTTCCCTTTTGTTCTCTCCTAGCGTTATGTGGACGGTGAACTGGCCATGTGGAGAGCTGACTTTGTGTCCCCGACCACCATCACCGTGTCCGCGTTCGCCGGCGAATACGACATCTGCCCCAGGGACGGCGCCGCCGCCTTCCTCAATTTCCAGCTCTCTGATTGCACTTTGCAGATCTCCACAAGGAACTTCTGCCGCTTACAGCACATTTTCCAGTTCCCCAAACTCCAGGTGAGCTGCTCCTCCAGGTGCCCAGAGCCATGAGCTCCCCTTTTCTCTGGCCCAGCTGCCCTGACTGGCACCTCCCCACTGCAGGTCCTGGACCGGTTTTTTGCCTGTGGCTACCAGGACACGGTCTTCTTCTTAAATAGACTGAGTAAGTCACTGGGAGTGAGGAGCAGGTAGGTTGGGTACTTCTCTCACGTTTTTGAGTTGCTGACAGAAGGTAAGAGATGCTGCCAGTGCACCCAGAGGGATCCCTGCATCCCTGGCATTATAGGATTGTCTGACTCCCAGCCTCTCCTGAAGCTCCCTGTTCACTCTCTGGTGATGTTAGATCTTTTCTCTGCCACAGTGGGCATGGTAGGGCTTTCTCCCAGGGAACACAGGCCCACAAGACCTGCACAGAAATGCAGATTCAGGTGCCCTGTGAGGTGTTTGATAACCCACTGTTCACAAAGCAGCAAAGTTTGGTGATCCCTGACCCCCAAACCCAACTCCAGCTAGCCACGAGGTCACCAGTATCCTTGTTTTCCAGTCCACTTTGGTCATGCCTCACACTGCTGGAGAACAGGTTGTTGAGGAACAGAGAGTGAGAGATGAATTCTCTTCCCAACAGTTAATTTCCCTGTGGATTACTTCGAGGGCTTTACGCTTTCATTCACCAATGGATCATGCCAAACAGGTGAGGAGACCCTGCACTTGAAGCCAGAACTGAGAGAACTTTTCTCCAGGGCCACAGACCCCGAGGAGGTCACTGAAGAGAATCTGGGAACCACCCAGGCAGAAGATGAAGCTCCAAACCACCTTGGCCACCCCCAGAAGGGTAAAGAACCAGCACTTCCTTTACCCCACTTATTTTCATGAGCTAAGTGACACTTGGCCCAGGGCTGTCACTGCCAGAAGAAGTTCTCTGGGACTTTGGAGGCTCCAGAAAAGATGTGAGAACATCAGGAATGGGAAAAAAGTCTCTCCTGGGTCAGGGGTTACTAGTGAGGCTTTATGCTGAACCTGGTTTAGGTGAGGATTACGGCTTGTAGCTGGCTCAGAAGGGCTCTTTGGAAAAGCAGCTCTTTCCATGGAGAAAGCCATTTATTTACTCAGCTTGCAAGGTAATAACAGGTTCTGTCCACACAGCCTTTCATTAAGGGTGTCTCAAGGGTTCCAGGGTCAAATCCATATTTCTCATTAGTAACTCTGGTTTCAGCCAGAGAAATACTGAGTGCAAGGAAGACACATCAGAGCTGCAGGTAAATCTCTACCTGTATTATTTTTGAGCAACACAAGGCAGGTTTAGATGCAAAACTTGTAGTTTTCTGCAATCCTATGCAAAATAATGCCCTCTCCCATTTCAGTTTTGAATGGAAAACCAGTGAATCCTCAGCATTTCAGCTTCCAGTTTGTGTTCTTATTACCAGAGAAATACAAAGAAGTATCTGCTGGAATGCAACATTTTTTACAATTTTATTATTTATTTCCTTTTTCTTTTTGAGGCTTTCAACATTTCACAATTTGTCAGCTTAGGTAAAATGACACAGCTATTTTAACATGCTGATTATTTAAAATGTTGCCACATAAATAAAAAGTAAAAAAAAAAAGACCCGAACATTGTTCTAGGAGGACCACAGAAAATGAGGAATATAAAGTGGAAAGAATAGGACTGTCACCCTTCCAGCTATAAAAATAAAAGCTTGAAAAACATAAGATAAAAGCAAGAAAGACCTTTCCACTGAAAACAAACCAGCTCTAGGCCCACTTAGAATAGGGAGGGAACAGCTCTGCTCAGGTACTCGAATCCCGTTTGTCTCACAGGAACTGCCAGAAGTGTCTGTCAGACAGAATAATGTGGTTTTCCTCCCTTTAGGGCCAAGCCAGCCACAGAAGAGCATTTTTGGCCCCGCTGCTGCCTTTAGCCCCAGTTTATGCTTTAAAGAGAGAATGAGCAACTTGCAGCCCAGCCTGAAGGCAAAGCCTGACCTGCACTGAGGAGCACAAGGATGTGACAGTGACAGTGACAGTGACAGTGACAGTGACAGTGACATCACCAGCACAGGCAGGGCCACAGCACCTTCTATCCCTGCCCCAGACCCTGGTGCTCCCCGTGACCCACCTTTAAAGGAGGCATTTCAGAGTGGATCTATCCTGACTGAGTTTCCAGTCTGCTTCCTTGGGGTGAAACAAGGTCCTGCACAAGGTGATTCCAGTTGATGCCAAGCTTTACCCATTGCCTCTGGCAAAGCCTCCTGGTGCCCTTAGCTCCAAGCTCATGCAGAGGAGGCAGCACCAGCTGTGCTTCCTTGAAAAGATGAGGGATTAATAAAGCAATTTGAATATTGAGTTGTTAAATATTTCTCTCTTAGCGAATCTCTGCAGGTTTGGAGCAGGAGGGCTCTTTGCAGAGACTGTTTTGGTTTGGGTGTTTCTTGTAGGTTGTTTTTTTTGTTCAAGTTCTCAAAGTTTTACTGACTTTTTATGATTAAGCGTCATAGGGGCAGGAGGGACACAGTGGGCAGTTCAAACTGTGCTCCTGTTTGTGGCTGAGATTTGCAGACACATTTAGTGGATTTGGGTGTCCAATTCCTAGAAGAGAATTTTCTTTGGGGGATTTTAATTCCCGTTTGAAGTGTAACTGCTTGAGGCTGACTGAAATGGGAATATCCTACCTGGAGGTGGTGGTGGTCCTAGGAATCCCAGGACTTTTCCCACCCAAACCATTCCATGATTCTATGAAATAAGCATCCAGGTTTCTTTTTGCAAGCTCATTCCAGAGAAAATATTCCCAAGTCTCTGATGTCAACCAAAGATAGCAGAACCTGGTGTGTTAATCTTTCACAGAGCATTCAGAGTTAACTTTGGACCTGTTTACATCAAAGCAGCCTTCAGCTACTCCCCACATTCATGCCTGAAGTCTCCAGGGCCCTTTGGATGAAACTTCCCCCTGTTCCTTTGTGCAATTAAACAGGCTCTTTATTCACATCAACAGCTTGTGCTGTTGGGATCTGTTTGTTGTCCATTGGGAACCAGCAAACGGGGGAGACTCAGCTGGGGTGAAGCCAATCCATCAGTCTCTGATGTGCAGCGTGGATTTGGGATAATTAAGAGAGCTGCCAATTAATTCTGTGTACAGACCAGCAGCACGGGGTGTGTTTGCCTGGGCCCTACACTGTGGGTGGCTGAAAATTGCAGACAATTCCCTGAAAAGAACTAATTTATTTGTGAAATGTCAGGGAATGCACTGCAGGGCTCTGGAGTAGGAGGAGGTTAATCTTCAGGTTTCTCCATCCTTCTCCACAGCTGTGAATTCGAGGGGGGTCCAAATGTTCTTCCACCTCCACAGGCAGGAGAAGCAGAGCTATGGGGGTGTGTGAAGCTCAAGAATAGACACTTGGTAAAATAACTTCAGAGGACTGGGCAAAAATTGGTTCCTGCCCAGTGTGATGCTCCCTAAGGCTTCTCCTTTGCTCTGATGAAACTGCTCTGAAAGTTTTTGAGTGGGAGGAAAACACTTAAAATGTGGCATTTCATGGCAAATTCCTGCCCTGTAATCTGCATTAAAGGAAGGGAAGGGACGCTGCTTGTGATGAGGAGGGAGTCAGGGGAGGAAAACAGGCGCTGGGCTGTAGGTGCCTGCAGGTGAAGCTGCCCAGTGGCTCCTGCAGCCTGTAGTGGGTCACAGGAGCAGCACCAGAGCTTTGCCTCGGCTGTCACGTTAAAGCAGGTCAGGCCTGAGCAGAGGCAGCGGCACAGGAGGCACAATCAGCTCCCAAGTGAAAAAAAACACCCCCCAAAATATTCCATAGCAAAGCAGCAGCCGTGCTGGTGTGTGAGATGAGCTCTGGTTTCACCCATCCCTTCCCGAGGCAGCGGCGTCCGACACCCCCAGGGCCCGTCCAGGCCAGTTACCTGTGGGAACAAAGGGACAGCTGAGTGGGGATCCACGGACCAACAGGGATGAGCAGCCCCAGGGGTGTTTGACACCAAAGGGCTTTCTCATAGCTGAGCAGTCTGTAGCTGTGTGGAATCTCTGTGAGAGTCTCCTTGCCAGCTGCTCCTGAAGGAACTTGCAAGCAGGTTTTGGGGAGTTATGACTTAAAAGCTGTCGGTGTGACAAGTTAAATGCCTCAAATCCTTGAGGGTTTAGTGCCAAAACATCTCTCAGAATCTTGATGAACGTTCCTGATGTCCTGCCAGGACAAAGCCCAGTAGATAAATATCTGGAACATGAATATATTGGAATAGGGAAGCAGCACTAAGCTGTTTTATAGCTCCTTTGATATATCAAAATAATATCATGGGGGGGGGGAAAATAGCTACTTTTAACATGGGCTGCTCCAGATTTGGAGATTTTAGCCAAGTTCAGCATCAGGGACCCTTTCCCTGTTCTCCCTTTGCTGAGGGTTTGCATCCCCTGAGCTTCTCACCTCCTGTCCACGGCTCTCTTGGGCACAGCAGGCACCAAGGTTTGGAGGAGTTTATGGAGTCCTTGTACCAGGGAGGTGACACCTTCCAGCAGCCCCCACACCTTCTTCACCCTGCAAAAGTAAAATAAACAGGCTGAGTTTAATGATGGGCAGAGGCAGGGAAAGGTGTTAACGGTAAATGCACACTGTAATAATGTTTTCCACAACCAACTGATCCTCTGGTGTTCCCACCACCCATACCCAGTCTCCCTGAGAGTTTGCCTTCAGGGAACACTGAATCCTTTCATGTGTCCCTTCAGCTGTCTCACCACTGCTGAAGGCACGACCCCTGGCTTGTGTGTCATTCTCTGATGCCTCTCTCAGGATGTTCTTACCCCTTCCTGAATAAAGCTGGAAGCCTGTATGGCTGCAACAGGATCCTGGCCAGGGGATCCTGCAGTCCATTCATCTGCTCCTTCCTCCACAAGCCTGTGCCCATGAACGACAACACAGAAGGAAATAAAGATCAGTAACAGAAACAATCAAATAAATGCAAGAATTCCTCTTGTCCAGCTGCAGCTCAGGTAGATGCTTAAGCCCAAGCCCAAGTCCAGCTTGAGCCACTCTTACAAAGCCTCTTTGCGAGCAGCAACTGGAGATGTAGAAATATTTACTATAATAAATAGCTCAATAATGTCTTAAATATAACACTGCTCCTCTGGAGGACTGCAGCAGCCCCAAACCCGAGCTCAGCACCCCAAACCCTCTACCTGGCAGGAAACAAGGAGTCAGGCTCTGGGGGACCCCCCTGTACAGGCCAGGGTGTGTCCCCTCGGCTTGGGGGGAGTTGTTCTTCCCACACGTGCTGCCGAAGCGGAAATTCCCATCGAAGTAGTTGAATCCAAAGGCATCTGTGGGACACGGAGAGAAAGGGGTGATGTTTGTGTCTGTCACACTCCCAGGCTGCCCATCGGGTCTGGGGGTGGCACTTACTGTTCCTGTAGAGGAAAAGGGCAGTGTCCTGGTACCCCTGGGACAGAATGTCGTTCAAGACCTGCAAGGGGAAAGACTTGAGGTCACTGAAGAGCCTCAGTCCAGGCAGTGCAGGATCTATCCAAAGCTGTTTGACCGTGGAGGGTCAGGATGGCCCATTTGGGAAGGCAACAAGCACAGGTTGGTTTCCAACCACCAAAACATCGGTGATGGAATCACACAATGGTTTGGGTTGGAAGGGACCTTAAAGATCATTTCATTCCATCTGGTCCTTTGCAGGTTGTGGAGCCCCACCCCAGGTTGGCCACCCCAAATAATGTCCTGCGATAACAGTTGATGCTCTCCCTTAGCTTTGAAACCTGATTAATTAGGTGGTGGAGATTGAGCTGAACCCTAAAACCTGGGAAGGGGGGGAGCAGAATTAATGTCTTTCAACCACAACAAAGCTGGGAGGAGCCCTGGTGGGCTTACCATGGTGCTGGGTGGGAAGAGGGCGTAGCTGATCCTGCAGAGGTTCTCTATGGAGATCTGGACGCTGCCGTTGAAGATCTGGAAGCAGAAGAAGATGGCAGGGCAGTCCCGGGGGCAGATGTCGAGCTCTCCGGTGAAGGGGGACACGGTGATCACGGGCTCCTCCAGGCTGGACACGGGCTGCAGGCCGGTGAATCCCCCGTCCACGTACCGCTGCGGGCAGGAGCAGAGGGAGGGTTTGCTCTGGGGATCGTGGCAGTGTCACCAGGGTGAGAACCAGCAGCTCCACAGGTGACATCTCCCACCACGAACCAGTCCCAGCACATCCCCTCTTCTTTCAGCAGCGTCTCTTCCCACCCTGACTCTTAATCCCAGGCTTTACGAGCTCCTTCAGCTGCCCTGCCTATGGCACCCAGCCAGCTCCTTGACCAGGTGCTGCAATCCACAGCAGTTATTAAGATGGGAATATAATTATTTTAATTCACAAAGCTCTGTAAAAAAAAAAAAAAGGAAAAATTGGTAGTTTTGAGCCAATTCAAACATCACCAAATGTTGTATAACTTTCAAGTCCTGGGCTCGAGCAGTAGGGCCCCCATTTTAATAATTGTATAACCTTCAAGTCCTGGGCTCGAGCAGTAGGGCCCCCACTTTAATAATTGTCTGCAAAGCCCTGGGGGATTGCTCTCTGGGCAAGGAAAATGTCATTTGCTGTGTTCCAAAAGGAATCTGAATTTACCACCCACTTCAGTGGGATTTGAAGTTCCAGCTGATCAAACTAAATGTTCGTGAAGTGACAGTGGAGAGGGGCCTCACACAGCAATCGTGGACCCAGGGAATGGTTTGAGTTGGAAAGGACCTCAGAGTTCATCCCATTCCACCCCCTGCCATGGGAAGGGACACCTTCCACTAGACCAGGTTGCTCCAAGCCCTGTCCAACATGGCCTTGGACACTTCCAGGGTGGAGACCTTAAAGCCCCTTCCAGTGCCTAGATGGGCTCCAAGAGAGCTGGAGAGGGACTTTGGCCAAGGCCTGGAGTGGCAGGACAAGGGGGAATGGCTTCCCACTGCCAGAGGGCTGGGTTAGATGGGATACTGGGAAGGAATCCTTCCCTGTGAGGGTGGGGAGGCCCTGGCACAGGTTTCCTGGAGAAGCTATGGCTGCCCCATCCCTGAAAGCTCTGGAAAACACTGATGAGCTCTTCCTTCACCCAGACAGGCACAGGGTATGAAAATGCACAGGGCTGGGGGAGGATCCTCCCACGGACTTTCTGTGTCTGAGCCATGCAGGTCTGCACCTGATCTAAGTGACACATGCACTGCAGGCAGACCCTGCCCAGGATAACTGGATTGTGTCTCTAATTCCTGAGCATGGGATTCCTCTCATCTCACGTCGGAGATCTGCAAGGTAAGATTGAGTCACCCACACTCTGTCTGTGGGCAAAGCAGGAGAGGCCTCTCCAGATGGCAATTCCACCCAGCTCTCACCTTAGGACGGGATGGAGAAGGAGCTAAAAGGCTTTATCCTCCTCCATTAACTAAAGAAAAAGCCTGGACATACATAGCCCACCCTGCTCAAGGGAATGTGAAGTTCAAACCCAAGAACACACTGCTGGGAGCATCTGTTTTATTGGAAATATCACTCACCACTCCTCGGTAGGATGGAGGGATGAATCCACAGTAAATAGGAAGGAAGCAGCTGCAGAGGAGAGCCTGGGGGAGGAGAGGGATTGCAGAAGTCAGTGTTCCTGTCACAGTTCCCCTGGACAAAAGCTGTTGACTGGGTGCCTGAAAATTCAGCCTTGACAAAGTGTGGAGCCAGGCTGTCAGTGGCACCTGGACTGTGGCAAGAGGAAAGGCTTCAACAAGGGGAAAACAGCTCATTTCAATAAAGTTGAAATAACTCCCTTGAGTAGGACAAAGCACTTCTGTTTTTCATTAATTAAAAAAAATTATTTAAAATTAATTAAATTTAATTTAATTAAGCTCTGCCAGAATTAATAGGTGTAAATCTACATATCACTGTCCAACACTGCCCTGTGAGAGTGGCAAGGTGAAGCTTTGGGGCCGTTGTGCAAACATCTCTGCAGGTTTTTGGACAAAACCAAGACACCCTGACAACTCATCCTCATCCTGCTGGGATTTGTCCATGATAAAGCCACTGGTTTTTTGCAACTATTTTCCAGCAACCCCATCAGCTGGGAAGGAGCACCCTGGGCTCCTGGGTTGCCTGGAACAGGCAACACAGGGTGAACTCCAACATCTCCATGGAGTTGCCACCCTCTACTGTCTCCCTGTGACAAGCAAGTTTAGGACCTCACAGTCTAAACCCTTGGGATTCTTCTCCCAGATAATGAACCAGATAATTTACTGGTTAATCAGCTGCTTGTGGTTTGGCAGCAGCTTTGTCCAGCTCTTTCCTCCCAGGAAAGTGCTGAGGCAACAAGGAAAACCACTGCCAATGGGATTTGGCTGAGGAGAGACCTCTATGGAGAGCTGAGCGTTGACAGAGCTCTTACAGAGCCATCAGCACTTATTAGAGCACCAACATCACCTTTACGAGGCTGGAAACAAACCTGCTGCTTTTTTAGTATGATTTGTTCCTTTCTGACTCTGGACCTCACATCTCCCTCCCTCCCTCTGAGACCCATGGACATCATTGTGGTGGGACCACAGCTCTGGCAGAGCTTCCTGATACTCTAAGTAGAAAATCTGGCAACTGCTATAATTTTTATTACTCAGGGTAGAAAACAGTGCAGTTAAAGACATCAGTTTAGGTTCCTCCACCCCGAGCAGTAGGCAGAGGTCTTCCTCAGCATCAGAGGAATGTCTCTGTACCTGAATGAGCTCCTCTTTGGAGCTGAACTCCGAAGCCATGACATTCTGGCCGTCCACCACCCGGGTGAGTGAGATGTGCAGCCTCCCTGAAGCCAGCTGGTAGGAATCCTCTGGGAGCATTCTCTGCAGAACAGACTTGATATTGGCCAGCAAGCTGCACTTGGGAGACAGGGGGCCCAGGATGGTTTTCCTGACTTCTGCTGCCATGGCAAAGAAAAATTCCTTTAGGTCATCTGAAATAGAGACAGGGAGAAAGTCAATATCCCTGCTGCCCTACCAGTTATATTTTTCATCCTATTGTCAACACTCCTCACAAATAAAGCCTCTTGCAGCCCCTCTGTGTGACCCCAGGATGACACTGCTGGGGAATGTTGTGGCAGGGCAGAAAAGGGGACATCAGCCCCATGATGTCCTCAAAAGACAACGTGTTGCTGAGTGTGACCCCGTCTGTGAAATCCCCGTCTGCACCGGAGACAGGTGCTCAAGGTAGGGATTAGGGAAAGGTTCCAAAGAGCCCTAGGAAGGCAGATGGGTGCAGACAGAGTTATAGGTGCCTATGTGACTTGCTCAACACGTTCCTGCCTTCCCCCTCCAGTTTTCCAGCTGCCTGGGGGAGATGGGATGGCTCACGGATGAGGATGAGGGGCACCTGCTCTGTTTAGGGCTTTCTGCAAGCCAAGTGTCCTGGGACTCCCCGCTCACCTGAGCTCCCCCAGCACTCTGTGAGATGGTGTTAACAACCATTACATGTGTCTGCACACCCCAGGAGCTGGATTAAAGGAGGAGAGCCCCAGAACCCTGGCCAAAGGCTCAGGACACTCTGGGATTTAAAGGCTGTGCAGTGATGGGGAGGAAGAGGAGTGCAGCAAACTCCTGATCCCAGGGAGGGAGTCTGGTCCCTTTGCTGACATGGGGGAGCTCCCCTGGGGGAATATCCCACCTTGGGGGTTAAACTCCTTCAGCAAAAAGCTCATGTAGCTCCAAAGGGGCCATCCTTGCACCCAGGGGAGCTCCCTGCACCCACAGCCTTGTAGGGGCAGAGGCTTCCATGCTGTCTCATGAGATTGCATGGACAGACAGATGGATTAGATGGAGTGACCCGAAGGCACCTGGAGCCACACAGGTATTAAGAGGGGTTATGTGTGTTTGAGCGGATGTTGAGGCCATGTGGTGATGATTAGTGTTCAGCAGGGTCACACAGGGTCCTTGGGGATCCCAAAAGAGCCAGAGACACCCCAGGGAGGTGGAGCACCCACAGGGCTCCGCTCTTTATCCTGGGAATGAGGAAAATGTGGGAAAACTGCCCACAAGCTGCTGGGTAGGAGGTGAGAGATGATCCCAGCTTGGGGGCTTCAGTTCAGGGCACACAAGGGATGACCCTGGCAGCAATGCCATGTCTGTCCCTGCCTGCACCAGCCTGGTGACCAGGCATGTCCCCAGGAGATGACCTGGGGGGTGGCAGAGGACAGACTGACTCGGGGAGCTCAGACCTCCTCACCCAGCCCAGGTCAGGGCAGGGGACAGGGACCTGACTGCAGCCACCCCATGGCACACCAAACACACCTTTCACCCTCTTTTTGCCCCAGTGTGAATTTGACAGAGTTTGTGGCACTTTCATTTTCCTTATTAGAAACCCAACCAGCATCATCACCACCCAAAATGTCTTTTCTTCCCCTGGGGAAGGTATTTTGAGCACAAGATCATCTCAACCCCTGTAAGTGGAGGGTGCATTTCACCCTCGTGGAAGCAGAGCCCTGTTTCAGGACTGGCACCCCCAGCAAGAGCAGTTCCTAAATTTATTTACACTGCTGGACATCCCCAGCTCCATCCATTACACCAGCATGAGGAATCCGAGAGGAAATTTTGGGGCTCTTGCTGATTTGTGGAGGAGTTCACCCTCATATGGGCAGAAATGTTTATTTCTGCTTTTTCTAAATATATATATATATACTGGTGTTTCATCAAGCACATCCCACTGATGAGCCCTTGAGCTTTTACCACAGGGAAAGATGCTCCACTATCTGGAAATGGGAATTGCACCACATCATGCCTTGTTCTGGGAAGGTTGGGTGGGATAACCCAAAGTGACATGCAAATGGGACTGTCACCTCTATGGATACCTGGGAATGCCACTCATGTCCCTTTGTGGCTAAGGAACCCAAGGGACCTGATCCATAGGAACAAAGGGGCTTTACATGGGCATATCCCTTGTAGATGCCAAGTCTACAGCCATGCAGACTTTCTTTGGGACATCTCAGCACTCCTCAGACCCTGCAGCAGAAGGGAAGTTTGGCTCCTTCAGGGGCAGGGAAATGAGCCAATGGAATTCAGGTACATCCAGATTTCCCCACACAGGTATCTCCCCACCATCTGATAGTGAACATTCAGACTGTCACAACTGGCTATTCCACCTGACACCACCCAAAATTTCTCCAGCTTGGCTGCCAAAAGTGAGAGATAGGAGTTACACCAGTATTGCATCCCTGTTGCCAAATACCCCTGAAACCCCCAGGAATGACAGAACGCTCCTACACTGCATTTTGGGTGTTAGAACCTCTGTCTTTTTAGTGTTAGAAAACAAGGCCTCACTAGATTTGCAGCTCTGGGTGTGCCTGTGGCCAATAAAAATCCTGCCTCCACCCAGACACCAACATGTCATGTTTTCACCTGTTTATAAATTTTTAACAAATGTAAAGAAATTCGTGTTCACTGGTTCTAATTTACATAATTCCCTTTCATTAATTAGTATTCTAGCTACTATTGGTTATTAATGTCTCATTGCTTGTGCTAATTAGTTCATACTTTTAGTCTTTTTAGTACCTTTTTCCTCTGATGGGGAATTTCTAACACAAACACTGAGCCTTTGTTAAACTTCTTTGTTATCTGCTGGTTTCTGCAAAAGGTCCCTTTTTCCAGATGTCCAGTTTCAACAACACATCTTTCTCTCACAGGCTTTGTTCATTGAAGCCTATCAAGGTTAACTTTAAAACTTACAGTTTTAGCCCTCTTCCCAAGCTGTGTTCTCACAAAAGTTGCCCGTGACAACTTTTTGCTCTGTGCTGGCTAAAAGTGATTTAAGGCCTAACACACAACCTATTAATGAAAACAACCGATTAAAAAAAAATAAATTAGAAAAGATGCATCATTTGCAACATCCCCACCAGCACTTTGAGGCATCAGTTTGGAAATAAAAATCTCCACGAAAAGGGAGATTGAGGTGACAGTTGTCTTACCAAGGCTGATCCCGCACACGACGGCGGCGGCGATCAGGGACCCAGCTGATGATCCATAGACTTTGCAGGCAGATTTGAGGAGCTCAGGAGCCAGTTCCAGGAGGGACTGCACCACCCCAACCTGGTACAGGGCCAGGAAACCACTGCCCGAAAAGGAGAGTGAGAAAGGGGTGCTCGGACCCCGCAGATCCTCCACAGGCATCTCGGGATCAAAGCGCCGTGTCCGGCTCGATGTCTCGGCTTGTCCTTCTTCACCGGGTGAAACTCAGGCTCTCTTCTCCTCTGCTCCCTCCAGACTCATCTCTGGTGCAGAGGAGTCCAGAAGATGGATTTTCTGCCTCCTTTTATGACAGCTCCCCGAGGCGTTGAGATTCCTGAGCTATTTTAATTGCTGCCTGTGCTAAAAACAGAAATTTTCCCTTGATCAAAACAGCTCTTATAATCCTCAACCACAGCCAGGCTGATACTCAGGGCTGAGTCAAAGCTCCCCTCTCATTCCAAGGGGTCTGCAGTGCCCCAGGAGCTCTCCCAGAGATAGTTCTGATGTTCCTGTGCCCATCACAACTGGAAACATCTGTGCAAAAATTCCTCTTTGCTTTGTGCTTTCTTCATCAAAGGGTGTTTTCCTAAATAGGATTCTCCATTAATCCTGGCTTAGGCACAGCTCAGTACTGAGTGAGTAAAGGCTTGTATAAGACACTTAAAGCCAGAGGGTGTTACACAAGGGGTGGATGCAGGGCTGGGTTAGGTTTGGAAATATTCCTTATATTTGCTCCCCATTGGAAGGGTTTTTTCTTGCCTGACTCTTGAATATCATTTGGGGGGTGCAAAAACCAAAGAGCTGTGTTTGTTTTTCTCTTCCTCTCCCAATGAGGTCCTACAGCAGCACCACATTCCCCAAATCTGTGGTTACAGAACATTTGTAACAAGTGCATTTGGGCTGTCTGCATTTCCTGGGGGATAGTTAAAAAAAGACATGGAGAAATTCAGGAGATTTCTTGTGTCTTTTCAACTTTAATGCTCTGATGCTGCTGCCAACATACAGAATAAAGGTTGCCATTTTCAACAGATGTGTTCAATAAATATTGGTAAACACTGTGTGTTTATATTGTCCAGATCCATGCAGCCTGAACACTGAGAATGATTACTATTTATGCTGAAATTAAGGTTCTGTCTATACAACACTGGCATGTTGATGATGACAGGCTGCAGGAACAAGCTCTCCTTCCCCATGTCATGGACCAGCCTGGCCAGGACAATACAGGGAAACAGAGGATGGTCCCAGCATCCTGATACAACCTTTGCAGTGCTGTTTCACCCCCGATTTTTATACATTTTCATTTGCCCTCTCCAGCCATCGCTGTGTCCCCGCAACAAGAGTTGTGTCTGTGCTCTGGGAGCACAGAGGTGCAAACTGTCCCTGGGTTGAAGATTCCCTGGTGGACACTGCCTGAACCCCCAGGTAAATGTCACAGCACAGCCAGGGCTGATCTCTGGTGCTGCCTGGATGTCAGGGCACACAGCAGCGAGTTCTCAGCTCCAAGACATATTGAATAATTATCTGAGTTATCCTGGAGGTGAACAATTGCTTGAATCGGGGTTTTCAGGTCACAGCCTTACTGGAGCTTCTCATTTCTTTTCTTCCCAGTGTTTGATGTTTCACATTGTCCCCCCATTGGGTGAGTCCCCCAAACATTCCAGCCTTTTCACCAGCCTCCTGGTGATATCTGAGCCTTGATCTGTGTGATTCATGCCACTGGATCCTGCAGCCCTCGGGAAAGCAAAAATCCCTTCATTTAAAGGACTTTCTTCCAGTACTGGCAAGTCCAAGAAAGACAAAAGTATCACCTCTTGCTGCAACTTGTCCAAACACTCCAGGGCATCGGAAGTGCAGGAGTGTTTGCACACTGGAAGGAATTGTTCCTGTGTTCCCTGCATGTGAACTGTGCCTGCTGTGAGTGTCAGGCCCCCAAGGAATGGAACAGGCTCTGCATGGAGAGGTGTAGGATGCTCCTGCTTCACTCGGCGCTTGCACCGCCTTGGTCGTGCCCAGCCCCGACTGCCAAGATTTGGGAAAGGTGTAAATGATCCCATGGGACCTGCAGGAACACGGTCTTCTGTCCACACATTGCTCTGGCCTGCAGTGAGTCATGGGGGTTTTCTTAAGGGGTCTGGGAGTTGCCAAATCTTCCCCTGCCCCCTCCCCTGCTGCAAACACTGAGGCCCCGGGACAGCATTCCAGGAGCCATCATCCCCCCTGGCTCAGCTCCAAGGTCCCGTGAGAAGAAACCTTGTCATCATCCTCTTAGTGACAGCAAATTTTGCATTAATTGGCTCCTTAAGTGCCGGGCTGATTTTCTAAGCTGCCCTCCCCACCTGGCAAAGCAGGATTAGAAGGGACTGATGACTTCAGAGACACGAGGGATCCCAGCAGCAGGTGGGTTTGGGGAGAAGGTCCCCAGCTCACACTGAGCACCAGGTGGGCTGGGGGCTGTGCAGGGCATGGGGCTGCTTCTTGCCTGGGCAGGATCAGTGCCCAGATGGTCGGTGTTGGTGATCCCAGGGATTTTCGTGCGAGGGGATTGTCTTTGCTGCTGGAAGCCACCACAGGGTGTTTAGAGAAGGATGAAGGTAATGCCAAGAGTTGGAAACTGCTCAAACCCCTGGGACTAATAACTTGCCCTTCTTTAAAACCTTCTTAATATCTTCAGTGGCCACAGGCAATCAGGTTCTCAATTTTAGAACCAAGAGATTAGCCCAAGAAGCTGGAGTTGCTCACAAGAAGGGACATGAGGTGTTGCACTAAACAGCAGCTGTGGCCACTCCTGACCTCATCCCACTGTGCTGGGCTGGAGCAGCATCCCTGCTTTGGGTTGGGCTATCTGGGAGCAGGAGCCCCTTGTGCAAGGGGATGGGCACATTTTGCTCCTTGTTTTCCAGGCACCGCTGCCCTGATGGGTCGGAAACAACACAGTGACTACAGAAGGAGAGTATTTGGTTCAGCTGTGGTATTGGGAAAAGCACAGGAGAAGGGATTGGGAGAGATGAGTTGTTTGCCTCACTGGTGTTTCACCTGGCAGGGGTGTCCCACGTGCTGATGGAAGACGGAAGATGGAAGGCAGCGAAGAAACAGAACTCTTTTCTGCTCCATTCAAATCCCAACCCACCTCTGGCATTGCATGAGCTCAGATGCAAAACAAATAGAGGCATTGCATGGTCCTCCAGATGGGTCCCCACCACCTCCCCAGCATCAGCTCACCCTGCCCTGGTCACAGCCCAGCACAGCCCCCCAGGCTCCCGGCAGGGAACGGGGACATCGGGGCAGTTACAAACAGCCAAGAGCAGTTTCGGTTTCTCTTGCAGTAAAAGTCTCCCAGTTTGGTTCCTGGCCAAAAGGAAACACAGTGCTGATGCTGCACTTGTGGTTGGCAGGATCCAGGAGCGGGATTTGTTTTTTTCCACAGTCCTAATTACCCCAGGCTAAATTTGACAGAGACCCTGCAAGGTATCCCCCCTCCCTGGGGCCCTTTAGCAGCCGGTGACTGAACTCTCTGGGTCTGTCAGATGAACCCTTAAAGGCTTTGCAAACAGGGATGTGGATCTGGGTGGGGAAGGGCTGCTCCCATCCTGCAAGGGCTCTGCTTCCCCATTTTCTGTTACTTAGGGTTTTAAATGGACTGAGAATCCAGGAAAGGAGGTGCTGGACAGACCCAACTGGCACCAATGGCCCACAAGGGACTGTCACCCCACACATGGCCCTGACCCAGACACACATATTTGTTTACCACCACCATCACCTTCAACCTCCTAACCATCCCACCTCTTGCACGCTGCAAACCCCAAAACTTCATCTCCTTCCCTCCAGGCTGGGTCCAACCTCGCAAGGGAGATGCTCCTGCTGGTGCCACCACACCGAGCCTTGGAAACAATCCCCCCCCCCAGCCCCAAGCTGCCTTAATCCATGGCCCTACTTAGGGGTCTGGGCAAAGATTAGCTGGAAACATTCCCAGTGATTAGGGTTTAAATCCCTTTGACATTTCACATCTTCTTAGAGCTTGTAGGTGAGACCCTGGCAGCTGCAAATCCCCTCAGTCCTCGAGGGAGTGACAGCTCCTGCACCGCTCAGGAACGAGCTTTACCCAGTTCTTGGTGTTAACCCAAGCTGCTTTGGGCAGTAAATCTCTTTCTGCTGTAAAGGGAATGACTATAAATCGTAAAATTGGCGGGACAGCACTGAGTATCCACTGTAAGGGTCCCTTGTGCCCCTCAGCATCTGGCTGGAAAGGAGCAGCCACAGCAGCTGGAGCAAAGCAAACATTATTCCATCTAGCAGATAAGCCTGGCTGGCATTTAGGCACCAACTTTATTTTTACAAATTGGATGCTTGGCTGACAGCAGGAACTACAAAAATTATGTTGTACATTCACAGACACATATAGAAAAGCAGGTAACTAAATACACATACACAAACATCAACAACCCCTGAGGTTCAACACATGCACTTGGCAGGAGCTAAAATGCAAATACAGAGTGAAATCTGGGCTTTGTTTGATTTACAGACTCTTTGCCCCTGGCCAGGAGGGGTTTTAGCATTTCACACTGCTCTGGCTCTTGCTCAGGTTTTTCCTTCGAAGATTTTAAGTCCATGGCTCAGAAATTCACCCCACATCCAGGTCACCATCAGGGATTGTCCTCCCACCAGTAAATCTTCATTCTGGGGTTCCCAGGCACCACAGGCCCTTCACAGCAGCTGATGTCAGTCCGGGCTGTCACAGTGGTCTGTCCTGAGCTTTTCTCTGTTCTGCTGAGACAGAAGAAACATTCATAGAATCATGGAATGCTTAGGGTTGGAAAGGACCTTAAAGCTCATCTTGTTCCTACACCCTGCCATGTGCAGGGACACCTTCCACTAGCCCAGGTTGCTCCAAGCCCTGTCCAACCTGGCCTTGGACACTTCCAGGGATGGGGCAGCCACATCTTCTCTGGGCAACCTGTGCCAGGGCCTCCCCACCCTCACAGGGAAGAATTTCTTCCCAATATCTCATCTAATCCTGCCCTCTGGCAGTGGGAAACAATTACCCCTTGTCCTGTCATTCCATCTCTTGTTCTAACTCCCTCTCCAGCTTTCTTGGAGCCCCTTTAGGCCCTGGAAGGAGCTCTCAGGTCTCCCTGGAGCCTTTGCCTCTCCAGGCCGAACACCCCCAGCTCTCCCAGCGTGGCTCTGGAGCAGAGGGGCTCCAGAATCATGGAATCGAAATCCCAGAACGTTTGAGTTGAGAAGGGACCTTAAAGCTCATTCAGTTCCACCCCCTGCCATGGGCAGGGACAATCTCGGAAAGATTTCCACTATCCCAGGTTGGTCCAAGCCCCATCCAGCCTGGCCTTGGACACTTCCAAGGATGGGGCACCCAGCTTCCCTGGGCACTTGCCCTGACTTGCTCCTGGAAGCTCAGCCCCGGGCTCATCCTCCTCCTTACCTGGAGAATTTTGCCGTAGGGCGCAAACGAATCCTCCAGGTACCGTGTGCCGAAGCCCATGATCCTGTTCACTGCCTGGCTGCGGATTCCAGCCAGCCTGGCGGTGAGGTGGACTGTGAAGGCAAACTGGATCTCCTGGGGGTTGGCATTGGCTCTGCTGGCCGTCATTTCCCGCTGGATGTAGGCGTCGGCCAAGTTCTTGAAGGAGCTGTAGGACATGTCCCTGAAGAAGAGCTGCAGCCGCGCGTCCTCCCTCATCTGGGCAAGAGGCAAGTGAGTACATGTTATGAACGAGTGATTCCATGTGTCATCCCCGTGCTGATGCCTTCACTCCACACCAGGGTGGCAGCTGAGGGAGGACACACAGACAGCCACGGCCACACCCTGACGGGGAATTGAGAGCTGCCATCTCCTTGATTTAACTGAGCGTTTCCCTGCACCAGGGGAATCGATGGAACTGCTGCATTTCACAGCAGCTTGGCCCAAATTCCCTCAGCTCTCCTCTCACCTGCCTGTCCAGCTCATCTCCTGCACTCCGGAGCAGGGCCACGATTCTCCTGATGGGTTCATCTGCAGACAGAGATCCCACATTATCTCCAGCCCTGTCTCCAAGCCTCCCACACCCCAGATGCTCTGTTTAGTCCCCAGAAAAAATTCTCTGAGCAACATTTATCCATCTCCATCCCTCCAAAAACCATTTCAGCCTGTTGCCAAGTGCTTTATAACCCTCACTCAGCAAAACCATGTTTGAATTTTGCCTTTCGTGTGGCTTAGTGAAAGGTGTCCCTGCCCATGGGGGGGGGGGGGGGAACGAGATGATCTTTAAAGTCCTTTCCAACCCAAACCATTCTACGAATTTCTCTCTCCCCCAGTCAAGACCTGATGCTGAAAATCTCCACCAAAGCCTTTGTATTCCCTGGATCAGGATTAAAGCAGGGGTTGGGTGCCCTGCAGGCTCTGTGTGGGGACAAGTCTTGTGCCCATGTTTTCTGTAGGTGCCAGCAAGGGCAACACTCACCAACCCCATCGGTGCCAGGTGGCTGTGGGGGCTCCCCAAATCCACTTGCTCTTCTCCCCTGGCTCTCACTGCCCTGCACGATCAGCCCAATCTCTTCTGAGACCTGTGTGTAGTAGCCATCGGGCTGCTTCACCTCTGCTGGAAGAAAAACACATATTCAGAAGTGCGGATTATTCTTGTTGGTGATTGATTGAAAGGGAAAAGCAGCTGCAGCAGGGACTGGATGTGCTGGTGCCCACCCTGGATTAGTGCATTCCCGTGGTGGAGGATGTGGCTGTTCTTTCTGAGCCACAACTGAGCAGCTGTGACTTGCCCCAAATCCTGCCAAAGCTCCTCGTAAATCCCCTCATCAGTGTTCTGGCACTGCAAGGGGTGGAATTGGGTGTCCCACAGGCTCTGCTGCACCAGCTGCCCACACCCATCCCCACAGCAAAGCTCAAACACCTTAACATCGGCCCTGCAGTGGTTTAGGATTTAATCTCAGGTCTCAAACACAGGTTTAAACTAAATCACCGTGATCCCAGGTTGCCAGAAGGGAGAAAACTTGTGCTTGTGTGGTTACTGCCAACATCAGGCTTGGGGTGCTCTGTGCTCAAAGCACAGGCAGATCGACCCTTCCCTGGGGCAGCAGGTTGGGATTGGAGCCTCCAAAACCCATCCCAAATCCCAGAAAACTCCAGGAGGGTGACACCTCCTTAGAAACCAGCACTGAACATGATGCTTTTCCCAAAAGGAGCCCAGGGAGGTCCTGTTGGATGTAGGGGTGGGTCAGGGATGGGGGTGTGGGGGGTCCCACCTGGCGTGGCCGGTGCCAGGACGTGCCGCAGGGGAAGGCAGCCCGGCCGCTTGGTCCTCGCCCCGGATCCCGTCTCTCCCCGCTCCTCCTCCCCGTGCTTCTTCAAGGAGAAAACCTTCTTGATGCTTGTTTTCCTCTTTGGGGCTCTGCTCGGTGTTGGGGATGTGCTTGAGTCTGCTCTGTGGTTTTTGGCTCCCTCTGGTTTGGAGCCCTGAGAAGCTTTGGCATCTTTCTCCTTTGCTTTTTGCCCTGTGTTTTCCTTCTGCTCCTCAGGGCTCCTCTTGAAGAAGAGATTTAAGAAACTTTTCAACCAGGTTGGTTTTGAACCAGAATGTTGGGAAGAGTTTTTTGTGCTTTTCCTCTTGGGCTTCGGCCCCTCTTTAGGGACCTCCTGGGGAGCTTTGCTGTCCTCATCCAGAGCCTCTTCCAGGTCCAGAACTTTGAGTCCCTCCTCCCGGTCCTTCTTGGGGCTGGATTTGGCACATGAGTATTTACAGAAGTCGCTTTCTGACCGTTGCAGCCCGTCCGTCTTCCTCCCTCGCCCTCCAGTTTTCTCCTGTGGGCTTTGTTTGGCCACGGGTGGGTTTTCACGGCAGCTCAGCGAGCGCCTGACATAAAGCTCCAGCACTTTCTTGGCCCCTTGCCTGTCCAGGGAGAGGATCTTGCCCGACGGCTGCCTCCCGACATCCCACCGAGGCATCTCGGCGGCCGGAGCCCGCACGTTGCTGGGGAGAAAAACAACATTTTCAGCCTGGTTTTTTTGCTTTCCCCAGGCGGCTGCACAGTTGGATTGGACATGATGGAAATCCCCCACCCCACCGCCCCCCCCCAATTCTGGCACCCAGGGGTGCCTGAGACTGTTAATGTTCCTGGTTAATGATCAGCCGGTTTTGTAGTTGTTATCCGAGTGCTCCTGGTGTAGGTGGCCCACGCAGGGTTTTATGATGGACTGTAAACTCCACTGATAAAGGAACTGAATCTACAGGGAGCGGGAAACGGGCTGGGCATGTCTCAGAGGAGAAACTGGCCATCATCCAGGGGGTTTCACCCAGCAAAGATATCACCCCAACACCCTCCAATCATCCCATCGCAATGTGTTCCCACATTAGGATGAAAAATGACACCCCAGGAGCACACGGTGAATGAAACAACCCAGATTTTTGAGTATTTCCCCTTAAAGTATTGCCTGCTAAAAAAAAATCATCCCTCAACAAGGCTGGAGAGGTCAAGGGAAACGTGGGCTCTTGTAAATCTCCTCAGTGACACAGTCCCTCTGAGCTCCCACCAGCACAGGACTGTGAACACAGCTCGGACCACCTACTCCCTTCCTTTCCCATTGCCCTTTTTCTCTGTATTTGTAAGCAAAATTAAACAGGAACGTTGCTGCTGGAAAACCAGGAAGCCGTGACTGTGCCTTGTGTCGGTTTTATCTTTGAAACCAATTTCACCCTTCAAAGAACCAGACCCAAAAAGACTTTCTCCATCACTGAACAGCACAGAGGGAGCAAGCACAGAAACCTGGCATGCTGGGCTGTACAAACCACCCTGGAACTGGGCATCAGCCTCCCCTCAGACTCAGTGAACATCACCACAGTGCCCAGCACACCCACCCACCCCACCTTGGCCCATTCTGGGGATTAAGAGGACAAGTTTCCTTTGTCCAAGCCAACACCAAACCCCACCAACCACCCGGTAACAAATCATTCCACTAAATTTAATCACACTAAAGCCACAACCCCCATCCTACTTTGATGATTCCAGTGCATTGGCCACACCATTCTTTATGTGCTGGTTTGGTTTTTACCTTTCCATCAGTATCTCTGCCTGTTTTGACAGAGGTGAAGACAAGCTCCTCGGCCACGGGCGCTGAGGGTTCTTCTCAGGCTTTCCTGGGAGGCGCCTTTTTATGCCCAAGCCAGTGGCTGGCTGAGATAATTCCTATTTTTAGCAGCCATTCAGGTAGGAGAGCGGCCGATGCTTCCACGTGGGATCCCCGTTATCACCGCCCTCGTGGCGGAAACCAGTGGGTGTGAGTTTCACTGGAGGAGAAAACAATTTCCTTATGACAAGTAGCAGCAAAACAGCATAAAAATCACCTGTCACCTGGTGTGTAAGAGCTGGCCTTTGAGACCAGCTATCTCAGGCAGCCGCTTTGCTTTGGGTTTGGTTTGTTTTGTTGTTTTTCACTGTGTGTGGTGCCTTATATGGGCTTTTCTGGGTTGTTTTTGTAAAGGGAAGTCATAACTTTCTCAGACAAAAGAAGGAAGCAGATTGCCCTGCTCTTGTCCCAGGAGTTCCCAGAGGCTGCTGGGGGACCACAGACACTCTGGGACACGGTGCTGTCAGGTTGTTGAGACACAGAATCAGAATCACAGAATATTCTGAGTTGGAAGGGACCCACGAGGATCATTGAGTCCAATTCTTAAGTGAATGATGCATAGAGGGATCAAACCCACAACCTTGGTGTTATTAACACTGGGCATGGCTGGGCTGAAATCCTCAAAACCCACCCTGGGGTTGTTCAGACAGCCCGTGCTCCCACTCTAAAACATGAATCAGCACTGGCTCATGACCTGAATCCTTCACACACAGCATCTCCCACCAGGCATATCCCAACACCTACAAACCGCACCTGAGCCAAGAAAATCTTCTTAAGATCAAACCTTTCTTACACCAAAGCTCCTTTTGGCCCCAAGGCCAGCCCTGTGCCCACCCCTCCCCCCCCCGTGACTGTGGCACTCTCCGGCAGGTGCTTCCCACACTCCCCATCGCTATTTTGCCACCTGATGGCAAAATTCCGCACTGCACCTCTCAGGGATGGAGCCGGATGCTTTTGCCGGGCGGCAGCTGGCGGGACGCAGGCTATGGAAAACCCCTTCCTGGAAAACCCCTTGGAAAAATTTCCAGCCGAGCAGCGATGCGTTGTCTCCGGTTTTCTGGTGGGATGATGTGCAGCCAAGGTTTCCCTTGGATAAAAACGGTCTTTTCCCGATAATGGGTTCAGTTTTCAATTGGAACAGCCCGGGATTTTGTTCTTCCTTTTAGAAACTCTCTGTGCCATCATTTCCCGTGACTGGGAGAGATCCAGTCCACGTCCCTCTGTCTCTCCTGAGCCCACACTGATGAACTAGAGTCTAGTATTGATTAGGAATTACCTGGCTCGGTTTTTCAGCATCCCCATTTATTGATAAATAATTAAATCCTGCATTAGGAGCTCTGTGCTGCTCCCCAGCACATGGCCACGTCCTTCCATAAGCAGGTCGATTCCGGGGGAGGGGAAGGACTTTCACAATCAATTTTGTTGTTTGGGTTTTTTTTCCTCTGAAACGTCCATAAAACAAAAAGCCTTATTCACTCCAGCAGTTTGGCCACCTCCAGTCTGGAGATCTTGCTATTGGAGGTTATTCAAGGCTCAGTCTGAATCTCATCTCTGCTCATGGAGGAAAGTTCTCAGGTGGTGTTTCTGGAGCTGTGGTACTGCTGATGCTTTGCCAATCAGCCACCACCCATCCCACCACCATCTCCAGCCTCCAGTTGTAAAGTAGTTTTGGAGGAGCAACACCAGTTACAGCAAAAAGGAACTGTAATTTCAAGTTGGAAACAACTAGTTTTGGTGGAAACCTCGTGGTGCAAAACCCCCCATGTTTGTGCTGTGTTCACCCATCAGCTCCTGCGCAGCTCAGACTGGTGCACTCTGGTGTAGGAGCTGCCCAAAGACCTTTGTCCTGGGGACAGGAACTGGTTTTAAATGAGGAAAGCTGGAACTTCCCAGTTTTCAGACCTTTAACCAGCAAGAAAGTGGGATTTTCAACTTTACTCAGTCACAGGATTTTATTTCCTCAATGAAAAGCAATGTGAAAATACTGGGTATTTTCTTTTTTCCAACACACACACAAACACACTCTGTTCCCTCCAGGTATTCCTGCCTAAAACTCAAAACAAATAACCCCATATCTGACCAGAGTGGGCTCATAGTCATTACTTTCTTTGTTTCTTTTCACATTATTTAATCAGCTAATTACAAAAAGCATTACCTGGAAGGAAAGGAGTTAAAGTGAGAACCAGCTCAGGGCAACCCTGGAGCTTCAGCCAGGCCTGATCCAGGTGGATATTTCACCACACTCCCACCCTTAGTCTAGGAGGAGCCACTGAGAATCCAGTGTGCACCATTTCTGCAATACAAGTCCATTTACAAGTCAGGGAAATGGCTCAGATTGAGAGCAGCACGTTCACACTCAGGGACACCACTCACTGCAAAAGATGCTCAACCCAGAGCATGTGCTCTGGTCTGCTCAGCACATCTCTCTGTGAGAACAGAGGGACCTCTACCAGCAAGTCTGAGCCTTAAAGACAAGCACCAAAATTTTCAGAGCAAACATTTTACATTGTCACTCTGAGGGCAGGAGACAAACAAGCAGAAGACACATTCACGTGCACTTTGGGGCCGGGGGATGGTTTCTGGGTGTGTTTTGCTAATGAAGCCCCAGAGATGTCCCAGCTTTGGCTCAGGGCAGGTTTTGAAATCCAGGGCCAGCTCTGTGGCCTTCTGTCCAGGAGATGCAAGAGGCACCAACACTTCCCAGCAGAGCACAAGTCTGTCTGTGATGCACCTCCAAAGATTTTCTACATTGAAACCTCCAGCGGGTCTTCTTTTGAATCTTCATGGTCCTCATTCTCCAGCTGCTCCAGTTTGCTGGATTTCTCATGGACAATCTCCCCAGGAGTCTTCAAAAACCTGCAATACATTTTTGTCATGACTTTAAGGGTATGTCCAAACCCAGCCCCAAACCAGGCTGGAGCCTTTGCCCTCAACAAGGCCAGGTTGGATGGGGCTTGGAGCAACCTGGTCTAGTGGAAGATGTCCCTGCCCATGGCAGGGGAGATGAGCTTTAAAGTCCCTTCCAAGCCACGATCAGCTGAGCTCTGGAGCTCACCAGAGGGGATCTGCCACCCTTGGGCATTGCTGAGGATCCCAGCTCTTGCTTTTGGAACCCAGGAAGCACCATCAGATGGGATCTGGGTTCATTTCTCTGTTCTGCTTCATCTCACCTGAACAGCAGCTTCTGCCCTGGCTCCTTTTTGATGATGTTGAGTTTGTAGTAATGTCTGAGTGCTCGTGACATCTTCTCATAGGTCATGTTCATCCGGTTCTGGAAAGGGGAAGAATCGTGGGGTGTTGAGTCAAAGCAAGTGCCAACACCTGGTTTGGGTCTGTCTGCAGCAGGACCACATGTGGGACATTCTAGGTGGTTCCAGTGTAGGTCTCTAATCCAGAATGGCTTCACAATCATCATTTTGCTTTCCAGGGGATGAGAAAGTCCCTCTTTCATCACCAGCTTGGCATCTCAGCACCCACCGTGTCCCCCCCTTCCCCATCCCTGTGCCATCAGCCCTGGGGAACAGGTCACGAGAGGGACCTGCAGAAGCCCAGGGGGTGACAAATTTGTTCTCAGCTGCATTTACCTTGTGGTTCCCCCAGAGCTGGGCAAGTCCATTCGGGTTAACCACCCTGAAGACCTTGGCTTCCTTGTCTTCCCACCTGATGTAGGGCTCATAGCGGCTGTCGGAGAGGAGCTGGTACACGTATTCCCACAGCAACCTGCAGTCTGAGCAGTGGTGGGGGATAAATGGTCACAGAGCTCCCACTGTGCTCCAGCAGGGGTGTATCAGCAATGGGATTGCACGTGGCAGCAGTGACAATAAATATAAGAAGAGCCCAGAGCACTTTTACTGCGAGATGTCAAAACACAAGCCTGAACTACAGTTTTTTTCGGGGGGGAACTGAGGTGGGTGGGGAAGCACGAAATAAAGGGGAGGGAGACAGCTGGGCAGACAGGACAAAGCATCTGTCGTTTCCCCAGGGAGCCAGGCTATAAATTCATAATTACCTGCCATTTTCCCATCCACTGGGGCCAACGGGGTTGTAGGAAAAGAGCACATGGCACCTGCCCTGCAGCCACTCTCTGAGCTGTGATGGGACAGGTTCAGTGGCTCCACGTGGCTGTGGAACACAGGCTGTTGTGCACAGCCCAGCCAGGAGGGAACAACAACTGGGGCAGCCTCAGCACTGCAGTCTGTTCCTGGAAATAAATAATTAAAAAAAAAGCCAAATAAACACCCTGTGGCACATTAGGGCAGGTCCCAGATCTTCCAAAGCCCTGAAACAGGAGGGAAGGGACAGCCCAGGGTGGTTATCAGACTGGTAGAGCCCAGGCAGAGGAGGAGGGTGCTGAGGAAAGCCAGGGATTTTCCTAAGGCAGGAGCAGCAGAAAGTCCAGGAGGGTCAGAGGAGACACCAAGTAAGATAAGGGTCAGGTACAGAGGAAAACCTGGAACAGGAGGATGCACCAGAGCACAGGCACCCCCTGGCAAATTGCTGGGGAGACTTAAGGTGTTCCTTACTTTACACACAGCCAGCCATCAATACCAACCTCTCCCAACCCCTACCTGGGCCCTCCCCCAGGGCACTAATAAGACTCACTGGCCCCCACAGCCTCACCTGGAGCCTCTCCCCACCACCCTTTGGCCCAGAAGGTCTATTTAAGCTCAGCCCTGGCTCCTCAGCCCTTTCCCAGCTATGCAGCAGGACCAGTCTCCAGCAGGGCTGTGCCTCTGCCTGATGACTGACCCTCCCTGATCCAGATCTCACTCTGCAGATATATTTCTTAGGGAAGTCACAGACTTGCCTGGTCACTACAGACCCTCCTGGTGCTGCTTGGGTCTGATTCTGACCAGACCTGCTTCATCACTACAACCTTCCCAGTTGGACTTTGTTGGACCTGGTTGCCTCTCTCAGGTTCTGTGGGATGAGTTCAGCTGGCTGAGCTCCAAACCCCAGGTGTGTGCAATCCACTGGAGCTGGGGGCAGGTTCTGCTTGCTGGGCAGCTGCTGTTCTCCATCCTACCTTGCTCCAGGCTCCTGGCCTTCCCAAAGGGTGAGTTCAGCAAAGGGCTGCACACCAGAGCTCTTCTTTGAGTCTTAATGAAGCAGAGGATTTCATACAGCACATCACCTACAGGGAAGGAAACTCCACTCAGAGGACTTTGGATAATAGTCTCTCTCAAGGTGATGTTGCTGAGGTTATAACATGACATCATAACAAGGTTATTCCCCATCCCAAACCATTTGCAGGTGGAGTAGAGGAAGGAAGAGGGTTGTCCTTGTCTCCAGCACCAAAGTGCTAAAGCCTGGTCTGCTGGGACCCATCCAGCCCCCCTCAGGTTGTGCTTGGATGATCATTGAAAGCCCCTTGCACTGGGTCTGACCTGAGCTGGGAGCTCGGTGTCTGAAGTCCTCCTTGGTGAGGATGCACAGCGCTTTGCCGTTCATTTCGAACTTGCTTTTGTCGGTTTGCCGAAGGGAATATTCCTTCTCAGCCCATCTGAGCCAGTGGATCACATCATCCTTGCTCCACAGTGAGGGCTGGATTCCTGAAACCAGGAGCAGCCTCTGAAACAACTCTATTTCCATCCTCAAAACTGCTGAGGGGCAGGGTGGGATTTCTTCTCCATCACCAAATTCTCCCTCTGTATTAAGCACTCACAGATCAAAAACACTCCAAAGAGAGAAAATGGACCCTGATGACACTTTGTCCCTCTTGCCAGCAGGGAATGGTCCCTGGGTGGGACACTATGGCTGCACCCACCATATCCCACCCTGTCCTTTTATAAGCAGCTTTGACTTGCTCAACCTCTACTCACTCAGCCTGCCTGGAAGCTTGAAGATCTCCCCAGTGCTGATAAGTGGCTGTCTGGCCTGGGATGGGGATGGTAATGAAGCTGCCACAACAGGGCTGGAAGAGCTGATGGCCACTTTGCCCTGGGGAAAAGAGATCAGATGCATCAGTGGGGTCAATTCCCAGCTCAGGTCCTTTGGAGATGCCTGCTTCGATATTTTCTAGCTGTTTTCTCACAGCAGCATGTTGTGCTGTGTCTGCAGCTCTTCCATACATCTTCCCCATGTTCATCCTCACCCCAGCCCCAAGATGAGTCTCTGGTTGCCCAGCTCAGTGTTAGCAGCCAGAGATTCCCCTCTCTTTCTCCAGCTCTTGTCTTTAGCAGAGGAACCTGCCCTCATTCAGGCTCTGGAAGGAGGTTATCCATCCCCACCGCCCCATGGGCTGCAGGGAAGCAGGAGATGGAGCCAAGACTGGCAGAGCCTGTAGTGCCTGTGACCCCAGTTCCTACAGGATCCTCAGATTCTCGTTGGATGCCCGGGGTTTTAGGACAGCATTTCAATTATTTAGAGTTGGGAAATCAAGCTGGCAATAGTGCTTAGATTTTGTCTTAAAAACACTGTGTGAAGAGAGATCTCCAGCTTTATCCCCAGTGATCATTTGGGCAGAAGGGGAAATGGCCATCCCACCCCTCTTGTTGACCAGTCATTAAGTTCCAGCCCCTCAACAATTATTTTTCTCTCTCAGCCACAGCTCATGAGCCACAAGGGAGCTCAGATCCTGCTTCCAACCCCATTTAGATCTTGAATATTACTGGCAGCCAAGCAGATAATGTTTCCCCGTAAAAATCTATTAATGTTAATCCCAGCAATTTCTCAGCTTCACACAGGGGAAAATTAACAATTTTGTTGGCAAATGGTATTTTCTAAAGCAGTTGTCAACTCTGAGCACTTCAGGCTCAGGCAGGTTTTTGGAGGTGGTTAAAACAGCCACCCCTCGACTGTGTTTGCTGGGTAGACGAGCTGAGTGCCCTGGAAATCAGAGGTGAAGAATATCACAGTGGTGGGGGTTGGAAACATCTTAAATGCAAAGCTGATGTGCCCAAAACCAGGAGAATGGGAGACAGGAGGAATGCACTGCATCCCTCCAGGGAAAAGAGCTTCCCTGGGAGTAGCAGCAGGTTGGTGAGGGCTTTTCCTCAGCAGAAGGACCATTTGGTGGCTGCTGGTTGTCTCTGCAAAGCACTCAGCTCCATGACACTGCACAAGAAAACCAGTGGGACTCAAGAATAAACTCTGAGCAGGCTTGGCAGCAGTGCAAACTGTCTTTCAGATTCATTTTAAGCAATAAGCTACGGGGAAAATAAAAGTGAAAGAAATGAGCAGTGTATTTTGTCTAGAACTATCTAAAAGTTACTTTACTGTAAATCTTGTTGTAAGAGAGTTGCACTGATGGGAGAATAAAAACAGAAAAAAATCTGGTATTTTTCTTGCTCCTAAAGATTTCTAGGCCATGAGATACCTTCTGAATTTTTATTACTTTATCCTGATTTTATATTCTCGCTTTTATCCCCGCTTATCTGCTTCCACACGTTTCCAAGACAGTTTTTCTTTGCTTCAAGAAGAAATACTGCCCTTGGAGGGGTTGGAGTGGGAAAGCCAGAAAAAGGGGGGTGAAAAGGAACCCCCAGATGTGCGAAAGCGGCTTTTGGCTCAGTCCCAGATGTTGGGGGACGAAGCCCCGCGGCTGCTCCGGGCCCTGTGAGGCCGTTTGGAGGTGGGGTGGGTGGGCTGGGGGGTCACCCTTCAGCCGGGGCATCAGCTTCGAATGGAGCGGGAGAAAGCCCGGGGGGACGGGGAGGAGGGAGGACGAGGGCCCGGGCAGGGGACAGGCGGTTCCTACCTGCATCCCTGGTGGGGATGAGCGGCCGCTCCCCGCCCCGCTGCGCCCCGGAGCCCGCGGTGTCCGGCACGGTCAAGCCCCGGCCCCGCGGCCGCTGCGGCTTCGGCGCGATCGTGGCGAGAAACGAAATCGAAACGAGCCGGAGCCCCGGGAGGCAGGAGAGCGGCCGGGGAGCAGCGCCCGGGACCGCGGCGTTCACCCCACACCCCCCACTCCGCCCATCCCGGGGCCGTGGACCCGAATCTCCTCCCGCTCCTCCTGGGAAATCACGCTCCGCCCGGGGCATCCCGATCGTGCCAGGACATCCCGATCTGTTCAGGGGAGTCCCGCTCCGCCCGAGGCATCCCGATCGTGCCAGGACATCCCGATCCGCCCGGGGAGGAGAGTCCCACCCCGCCCGGGGCATCTCGAGCCTGCCAGGGCATCCCGCTCCCCCCGGCGCATTCCGTTCCGTGCGGGAGGTCCCGCACCTCCCGGTGCCGGCAGCAGGACAGCATCGGGGAACCCTCTTCTCCCGGGGATCCCGTAGAGCGCGGACACGCGGCTGGAGGAGGGAGGGATCCCGGGACACGCCGGGAGCACCTCGAATACCAGGGCTCGTCCTTTCTCTCCGCCGGGAGGGGCGGGGGGACCCGGGGGAAGGGTCTGGGAGCAGCGGGAGGTGGGAGCACACCTGTCAGGCGCGCACCTGCCCGCCCGCACACCTTGGGTATGGCGCGTAGGCACACGTCGTGGGGGTCTACGGGTAACTGGGAGGGATCGAGAGGCGCTGGGATAGACTGGGAGGGGCTGGGACAGGATTGGATGGGGCTGGGAGGGAGAAAAAGGGCACTTTTGGGAAGGAAAGAGGAGCTGGGAGGGGGCTGGAAGCAACTGGGGAGCACTGGGGATAGACTGGGCTAGAATTGGAGGGAATTGGATGAGAATGAGAAGGACTGGGAGGGACAAAAGGGACACTTGGAATGGACTGGGAGGCATTGGGATAGACTGGGAGGGACAAAAGAGGCACTGGGAGGGGACTGGGAGCCGCTGGGGCCACTGGACTGTGGCCACTATACTGGGATGGACTGGGAGGAGACTAAGAGCCATTGGGAGGCGACTTGGATAGCCTTGGCGGGGATTGGATGGGAGTGGGAAGGACTGTGAGGCACTTTTTAGGGACAAAAGGGGCGCTGGGATGTACAGAAACGACACTGGGATGTACTGGGAGGACACTGGGACAGACTGGGAGGGCCCCGCCCCCCGGCCCGCTCACGCCCCGCCCCTTTCCCCTCCCTCGCTTCCCATTGGTCCGTCTGCGAAGTTAATCACGTAGTGAGGGCCAATCGCCTGTCGGGGTGGGCGGTGGGCGGGGCTCAGTGGCGGGGCCACGCCCACCGCCCGCCTAAGGGAGCGGCCGCGGCGGGGACGCGGTGAGTGAGGCCTCGAATGGGGCGGAGGGGCCGGGGGCGCTCGGGGGGTCCCTTCCCGCCTCGTCCTCAGCCTTTAGGGGCCTTCACGGCCCTCTCTGTGCTCTGCGGGCGGTTATAGGCCGGGGGGGCGTCTGTGGTGTGCTGTGGGGTTGTGGGGGGGAAGGGGGGGGGCCGCCTTCCTTGCCCCGCGGGCATGGAGGAAGGAGCGGGGCTGAGGGAGAATCTGGGGGTCACAGGGGGCAGCGGGAGGGGGTCTGGGGATCACAGGGGACATGGAGGGGGGTGCGGGGCCGAGGGGAGGTCAGTGGGGCCGTCATTGCTGTGAGTGGATGTTGGAGGGGGCTGTGGGGCCTCAGGGCACATGGGGGGGGCTGGGGGGCTGAGGGCGGGTGCGGGTATCACGGAGGGCATGGAGGAGGGGGCTGAGGGGTTGTCTGCGGCGGTCACAAGGGGCTCTATTGTTGTCAGTGGGCTTCAGAGGGGCCTGGGGCGCCAGGGTGTTGTCTAGGGGGTCACAGGGGACATGGAGGAGGGTGTGGGGCTGAAAGGGGGTTTGGGGGACACAGGGGACTTCGTTGTTGTGAGTGGGCTTTGGAAGGGGCTGTGGGGCTGAGAAGGGGTCTGGGGGTCACAGGAGACATGGAGGAGGGGTCTGGAGGGGTTACAGGGGGCTTTATTGTTGTCAGTGGGCTTTGGAGGGGCTTGGCAGGCTTTGGGGGCTACTCCCTGTGTGTTTGGGGGCAGCACCCTTTGTGCACTGAGTGGGAGTGCCTGTGGGGCTGGGGGTGCCTCTTTCTTTTTAGTGTTTACTTGGAAAGGGGGTCTTTAGGGTGTTTCCTACACACTGTGTTTGGCAGGGGGCTGGGGCTGTTATCCATGGGTTAGTGCTGCATCCCTGTGTCCCTGACATGTCACCCTGTTCCCTGGGCTTTGTGGGAGGCCAGGACTGTGCCCAGTGCCCTGTGCTGAGGCTGCTGCTGTGCCCACCACCCCCAGAATGGAACCAGCCTCCCCTTGGGGTCTTGTTTGGTCACACACTGCCCTCCTACACCTGCTCTGGGGCTCTGGGCTGGTGCAGTGTTAATCTTACTGTGTTTTCAGGCTTGAGTTTACCTTCCTTGTCTTCCTTTCTTTCTGTCCTCACTGTTCTTTGAAAGGAACAGATGTTCTAAGAGGTTTTCCCCTAAATGACTGAGTAGGTGGGACCTCAACCCACTTCTGCTTGTAGGCACTTTCTTGGGTCATCCCTCATCCTGCCCCTCTCTGTGCTGCCTTCTCAGTGACCTGAGGCTTTTCAGGGAACAGGTGACAATAATGCAAACAGTCTTGGTATGAGGTTTAATAAAGACCAAGCTCAAGGTGCTGCCCCTTGGTTGTGGCAATGCCCAGGATCCATCCAGGCTGGGGAATGAAGGGATTGATTGCAAATGGGGAGGACGACTTGGGAATGAGATGCTGGATGTGCCCTCTCCATGTGCTGGGCTGATCCCACAGTGTGGGCAGCAGGTGAGGGGGAGATTCTTCCCCTTTCCCTGCTCAGGTGAGACCCCACCTGCAGAGCTGCCTCCAGCTTGGGGGTCCCCAACACAGGAAGGACATGGAGCTGCTGGAGCAGGTCCAGAGGAGGCACCAAGATGATCAGAGGGATGGAACAGGAAAGGCTGAGAGAACTGGGATTGTTCAGCCTGGAGTGACTCACTGCAGCCTTCCAGTACATGAAGGAGCCAACAGGAAGATGGAAAGAGACTATTTAAAAGGGCATGGAGTGACAGGACAAGGGCAATGGCTTCCAGAGGGCAGGGTTAGATGGGATATTGGGAAGAAATGCTTCCCTGTGGGGGTGGGGAGGCCCTGGCACAGGTTGCCCAGAGAAGCTGTGGCTGCCCCATCCCTGGAAGTGTCCAAGGCCAGGCTGGACGGGGCTTGGAGCAACCTGGGCTAGTGGAAGGTGTCCCTGTCCATGGCAGGGTGTAGGAACAATTTGAGCTTTAAGGTCTATTGCAACCCAGGCCATTCTCTGGTTCTGTAAACCTGGGAGGCTGAGAACCTCTGTAGGGAGAGCGTTTTGAATGACTTTGCCAGGGTTGCTGCAAACCCAAATCCTCTTGTAGCAGTAGGTTATGGCTTTAAGGCAGAAAGTTCTCCCTGAATGTGCCTTATCCTCACCTCATTCCCAGTCCTCACCTCAGTCCCAGTCCTTCCTGCTGGCAGTGGCACAATCCCAAAGGGTTCATTGGGAGGAGATTGTGTCTGGGAATCAATGGGAAGGCTCAGCTTTCCCTGTTGAGGTGTGTCCTTGTTTACCCTGTGCTGGTGCTGTGAGGCTGCACTGCTCACAGTCACCTGGATTTGAGGGTTATAAATACCTCGGTTCAGAGAAGTGTTATTTGTGATGTAAACATCAAAACAAGTGAATTACCGAGGTCAGAAATTGTGGGTTAGTTTGTAGACAGAGCTGCTTGTGAGAGTTGTTATTATTCTTCAGGGCTGGATTGCCATATGCCCTTATTACTATTCTATTTGGGGACAGTCACCTTTTACCAAAATAGACTGATGCTGTTTATAACCTCTGAGTTACATCACTAAAAAAAAAAGCCCTTTTGCAAAGCAGCCTGTACAACAAATGTTCATCCTGGCACAATTGTGTTCATTTCCTGGAATAACATCCACGTAAAAG
Organism: Platyrinchus mystaceus; assembly: GCA_035041135.1. Lineage (NCBI taxonomy): Eukaryota > Metazoa > Chordata > Aves > Passeriformes > Tyrannidae > Platyrinchus > Platyrinchus mystaceus. The sequence continues at coordinate 1,682,451 of JAWWLV010000082.1, forward strand.
GGTCTTCTGTGCTCTGATCCTACAGCTGAAATGCAGCAGTTGATGTAGAATAAGTGAAACCTGTGCAGAAGATGATTGTGTGTAGACTTATTTCAGCTTATCTTAAAGCAACTAAGAACAGGTTAAAGTAAGTTCTGCTGTCATGGGAATAGGCATGTGCTGAGTTATTGGTTCTGTTTCAAGACAGACCTATTTGCAGCACACAAAAAGCTTTTTGATCCCTTTCAGTGCTGTCTTTTGCTGGTAGAGTTGAAGGGAGTGAGTTCTGTGTTTGAAAGGGGTGATCTCTGTTGTTGGGAGTTCATCACATCACTTTATTTTTGGGAGCTCTCTGTTCTGTATTAATTAAACTCTGTGTAAATGAGTGGAGTTCAGTGAGCCCAGTCAAGCTGCAGGTGCTGACCTGGAAGAAGTTGTAGTTGGAAGGACCAAACTGGTTATTTCTATTCTTCTCAACAGTGGTGAGAACCAAGTTACAGCAGAGCCATTTGAGCTTTGATGTGGATTGTGTGGACCTACAGGCAGAGAAAGTGGTTGGGGGTTTTATTTTATTTTTTGGTGGGGTTTCTTGGGGTTGCTTTTTTTTATGGACAGATTTTGAGACAGTTCTTTGAGTGGAAGGTAAGACAGTCATTCCAGAAGCCTCATCACTGATCATCTGAGATCCATCTCGGTTTGTTGGATATGTTCAAAACCACTCAAAAGTTACACTTCATTTTCCTGTGCTCCAGAGGAAGCCTTACCTGAGCTATGCACAGCAATAATCTGTCTTTCCTTCCCCAAAGTGTTTTATAACCATCAGAATTGAGAAACCCTCTTACCTGAGCTGATTTGGTCGTAAATCTGATCTTACCTCAGTGTCTTTGAGGTACTTTCATGTCTTGGCATGTTCAGTCTTTCCTTCCCAGAATCCAGCAGGTTTCATAAGCACTTGCTTGGAGTTTTCTGTTCAGGATATTGTACCTTCTTTTTTTTTTGTGTGGTGACTCAGTCTGTCTCTACAGGTCATGAGAAGTAAGAATCATCATGTTGTCTTATTAATTGCTGCTTTCAGCATCAAGTTTGGGCCATGCCAGGATGTGTTTATCACTCGACCTCATCTTCAACTCATTCCCTGTGCCAGTGACAGGCAGCCAAGTGTTTAGTTCACAGTGTAGCAGCACAGTCAAAGGAAGCAGAGTGTAATATTATTTAAAAATGATCCTATTAACTCTACTTTATAAACACCTGAAAACCCACATGCAGAAAATTTTGGGTGTAGAGAAAGGTAAATAACACTTCACCCTTTGTAATGAATTTGCTCTAAGGCCCCAGGGCTGTAGTTAACGCCACCTTTGTCCCCTTTTGCCCAAAGCTGGGATCATAAAGGGACATTGGCCAAGCAGTGGGACTGGATTAATAATTGCATCAGAGTTGCAGAGTCCTGTTAGGAAAGTCACTGCAAAAGAGGCCAACTCAGCAGCCAAATAACTTGTGAAAGGAGCCTTGCAGGGCTCCCTGAAACTGCACGTTCCTGGGCACTCTCACTGCGTTACCTGTTCTTGCCAAAGCCGCTGTCAGAGGCTCTTCCTCCTTCTAGAAAGTTTAATAAATACAAAGTGAGTCTCCCTAAAGCTTCAGACAGACTCTGGAACTGCTGCATTCTGCTTCAGGATACCAGGGGAGTGTGTGGATAATGAGCTCTTTCTTTACAAGAAAATTGCTGAGTTGGTGCCTGCTGATAAAGGTCACTTGAGCTGTCTAAAGGATCTCCTGATTTTTAAATTAATGGCTTAATAAGAAGTGAATTTATCTAGAGGATCATTTCATTACTGGCTAATTTAACCCACATCCAGACAAGCAGCACAATAAACATCTTTCTGTGAGGGAATGTGAAAAGGTGGGGAGCCACCAGCATAGTTTTCCATACTTTAATCATAAGTAGCATAACCAGAGCTAATTCTGAATTCAGAAATTACCAATTTGCTAAAATTAACCGTTTTCTGTAGAAGCAATGTGATTGCCATATCTGGTTTTTGGGGAGAGCTGGCCAGACTGCTGATGAAAATCCCTGTGATTTCAGGTTTCTGATCCCAGGATTGGATCTCCAGTTCCAGCATGACAATCAGCTAGAGCTTGTGCACCATCTTGTGCCAAGGTTAGTACAATTTTGGGTCGATGGCTTTGCCATGGGAATTCTTTACTGAACAGCCTCCCTGTTCTGAGCCTTGACAGGAGAGGGAACCTGAGACTTGTCATCCAGGCAGCTGGAAGGGAATGTGTTTTGGGAGTCTGTTACAGGGAAATAATGATGGTTGCTGTAAATAAATAAAGTCCTGGGATCTGCCTTCCCTGCGACTCATTCCATCAGCTTTCACGGACCTTTTCCCTCCTGTGTCTTGCTCCAGTTCTAATTTGCAGTCACAGTGTGTCCTCCAACCTGGCAGAGACTTCAGCCTGGCCTGGCTGGATTTTGGCTCCACACAAAGGAGGACTAAGGACTTTTGAAGGGCAACACAGCCCTGAAACTGAGAAGGGAAATCAATGGTTGTTAGCCTTGGGAGCAGCACTGAAGTGGGCTGTAGTCACTGAAGCTCAACATTCAGTAATTTCATCTGCAATTTGGGATTGTTTTTTCCCCTCTTGCCCTCAGAACAACCTCAGATGTGTTATGTGCAGCTATTAAAGATGGTGCTAATCCCTGGATCGCTCCTGGGAGTGGGAATGTTCAGTCACTGAGTTGGTTTTGCTCCCCAACACACAAATATAGTAATACCCTTGTGAACTATTGGAACAGGTTGTATTTATCCCACTGTCAGAGTGGCTGGAGAATTACTCAGCTATTGACTGTGAGAATAAAAATCTGCCTGAGATTCAATACTGAAATAACCAAAAGAAGCAATAAAAAAAAGGGGTGATGGAAGTGGAATGAATATGGAGAAATGAGAGCACAGCTCTGCGTGTCAGCTTTGCCTCTGCAATTTGCGGGCAAATAATATAGATTAGCCTTTATTAGTCATGCTTTCAGTAGCAACAGTAAGTATTACAGGAACTGGGAAATGAAGTCATTTACCAACCAGCTCTCATAAAACAGTGCTACATCCCCGACTCGTGTTGGGGTGTTGTAGTTTAGTCCGTGGAATGGGGGAGTTTTCAGAAGGAAGCAGAGCTTGGCAGCCATAAAAGCCTTGTGACAGCAGTGAGATGGTGTGTGACAGTTATTGATCTCTGCTGCCACATGTCTGGGACACAGAGCTGTGACTCCATAGCTTTGAGAAACAGATGGGGCAGGTGTAAATAGCAAGTGTTTAATAAAAGGGGTTTTTTAATAAATGTAATTCCTGGTCTAGAAAGCACAGCTGAGTCTCTTGGAACCCAACCCTGTGGCTCCCTGTGCTGGGACAGCAGCTATTCCATTTGCTGGAGTGAATCTCACTGGATGTCCTGTAAACTGCCTGGATTAAGCACCTGCCCCAATTTGAGTGATTTTTCTCAGTTTAATCATCAGTGACACTCTTTTTCTCCAAGTGTATCTGTTTTATAACTGAATGACTGCAGTTCTCACTCAGGCTGTACTGGTAACTCGGAGAAAAAAGAGTGAGAGGTCCACAAAGGAGGTGAGTAGGGAAAAGGCAGGAAGGGAGAAACTTCACAGCAGCAGCAGCAGAGTTCCAGGTCAGACTGGAAAGGAGCTGGGTGGATTTTCCAAGTCCCTCAGTTCATGTACTCCCACAGCATCTGCTGGTTCAACATAACTGGAACAAGCAATGGAGAAAAACAGGATAATGGAGCTTTAACCTACATGAAATTGAGCTCATTTCTTCTTCCTCTGGGCGGGTGGATTAAAAACTGTGGTTTTTAATCTCTACCCACAGAAAAGCTTCCAGTCTGCCTGGAATGTTATCTGCTGGGGCAGTAGGGAGTTATGAATGGGTTCCCTAATCCATTGATATAAATGTTCCAGCAGGCACTTGCAGACTTCCCTGTAGTCTAATGCTTTTTGAGAAGCCCTTGGTCAGGTGTCAGGGGCTGATACAGGCTCAGGAGATGGACATTTATGTAGCAAAGGCCTTTATACTGACAGGATTTTTGGAAAAAAGACTTCACTGCCTGTATTGGGAAAGGAGTCTTTGGAGATTTTTAAAAAGTTTGCTTTGTTTCTGGTAACTGTAATCAGAAGACCAACTAAGGAATAGAAAAGAAATACAGATTATCAGAATTTCAGTTTCTAATTTGCTGTTACATTTTGATTTTTGAAATCCATGGAGTTTCTCTAATATATATAAGCACAATCTGGCTCTTTTCTGCAGGATCTGCTTCATTCTTTTCCATTCAGACAGGCCAAGTTGCAACTATAAAAAATCATCAGATTATTCGGTGATGGGCAAATCAGATGATTCAGGTGTGTTTGAGAAATGGTTCAGCTTTAATATAAAGCACCTCAAACCTGCAAGGTTTTGCTCATATCCAGTTTCTACGACTTCCCATCTAATGGTGTGTAAATCAGGTAATGTTTGAGTCATTTAGGACGAGGCAGCTTTGAGCTTTTACCCTGAATGCTGCTGATCTCTGAGTTCAGAGCAATTTCCAACCTCCCTTTTGAGTGTGATGGAAACCATCGATTTGGATGCTGCACTAATGGAGAGAAATATTGATCATGCACATTTCTTGGCCTTGTGGGAGAGGAGCTTTCACATTCCCAGCTTTCTCTCCCCTGTTTCACATCCTGTAACAGGGCTGGAGTGTGTCTGTCCCTGCCCCATTTCAGGTGGTCAGAGGTGCTGGTAGGTGGTGTGGGAAGGTGGCTGGGAAAGCTCTGTCGCTGCTCCCATCCCACCATCCTGGGGAGGGAAATCCCCTCCCAGGGGGAATGATGTGGATCTCAGGAAGACCTAAATGAATGTATTTGATCTGAGGAGCTGCTTCCAGGTGGGGTTCTGCTGAGGACAGGGATGAACAGCTGGATTAGGGAGGGTCCTCTGGGAATGTGCTGCACAAAACACTCCAGTGAAACCAGTGCAGTGATTGCTGGTACCTTGTGCTGCCTGAGCAAGGGGGAAACTGGGGGTTCTGTTTATTGATAATTATAAACCTGGGGAGAGCTTAGTGCATTAGGGCTGTGCTATATTTAAATGGTGTCTTGTCTGCCAAATGTCCCTATTACAAAATGTTCTTTGCTGAGATCATGGGCCTCTCCTTTTAAAAGCTGGTTTTGAAACTCTCAGTTGTTTCAGAAAATTGGTTAATGTCCATAGCTGGGGCATCTCTGACTGTCTTCACTTTGTGCTAAGTCATTCCAAGAGCATTTTAAAGGTGGTGTGAGCAGCTACAAATGCCACTTCACCACTTGCAGAGTGGAATTATTGCATTTCTGAAAGATGAAACTATTATGAAAATAGAGTGTTCTCCAGCCTCTCGCCCTGTGTGCTGCAGACACTCAGTGGTGTCTTTAATTAGGCTGTCACAGCTGAAGTAAAAATAACAAAACAAAACCTCCTATGGACCAGCTGTGAGGTTTAAAGGCTTTTACTCCTTTTCTTTGAAATAAATTTTTAAAGTCCTGGCCTTTCTTTTGCATGCTGGCTTGGATATAAACATGAAACCAGCTGCAGTTTTGGCAAGAATGTTGATGGGTTCTTGCTTGTCAGATTAAAAACAAAGTGGAGTGGACTGTTCTGGAATACTCTTCAATTTTAGAACTTTCCTTTTTCAAGAGTGACCTTATTCAGTGCCCAAATGAGCACCTTTCCTCTGCACCAACACCTCATTATGTGTGTTGAAACAGGCATCCTCTCTGCTTTTTTCCAATTCTGTCTATTTTATTTTTTTTAGTGGTATTTTCCCTTTTTTAACCTCCCACAAAATATGGCTCCAGTTCCTGGCTGATTTTGCTGTAACACTGCACAGGCCAAATATTTCTGTGTCAGAATTATTAGTCACAGAAGGAAGAATGTAATGGAATATTCTTAGAAAGCGTCAGAGCTACGTTTGACATGTAAAATATTTATCCAGACATGTAAACAAATCAAGAGGTGTTTTGCCAATGTCCCACCGTGAACTTTTGTTGGTTTGAAGTCAGGAAGTGCTTTTCAGTTCCTGAAAATAAGGTATCAGGTTCTCTGCTGACATAAACTGGGAGTGCTCGTGGTTGGCCTCACCTGGCTGAAATTTTAGCCCCTGCTTTTGCCTCCCTAAAAATAAATTAAGATGTGTTTTCCAAAGAGCTGTAATTGTGCTAAATAAAACTCCTGTGTTTATTTTGAGGTTGGATTACTCACTATTACTTTGTAGTTGCTGATGTGGCTCCACTCTATAAGGAGTTTTGCTTTTTTGGTATTATCAGTATGTTAGTGAGAATTAAACAATGTGTTTGATTCAGGAAACTCTGTTTTTAAGGACAACACTGATAATATTCCTTTTGTGCCTCTGCTCCCAAGGAGCATCTCAGCCCTTCAGCAGGAAATTCAGCTGTGGCTTTGTCTGAACTGCCTTCCAGTGCCTGTTGTGGTGAGATCTGGTGAGATATATGGTGAGAGATGCCCCAGGGGATGCCACACAATCCCCCTGGCAGGAGTCCCGTCCCATCCCAGAGTTTGGGACAGATCTCCTGTGCTGGCTGAGGACACCAGAGTTTTGCCAAGCCTGGTTCTGCCCTTCCACACTGGCCCTTGAGTCGTGAATCTCTTTCTCAATGCTGCAGTATTTCAAATCCATTTGCATTTTATTGCAGCCTCCCCCGTTTTGTTTCGGTTTTTATTATTATTATTATTTTGAAATCTCTTGGGTAAACACACCCGTAACTGCATTCAAACTTTCAAAACTCTGCCATCTATTGTTTGTTTTCCAAACTGCTGCCGTGTCATTGGTTAAAAACCAGTGGCAGTTGGAGTTGTTGTAGGGCCGAGCTGGGAATGAGGGAGCAGTTACTGGTTGGGATCCTTTCCAGAGGAGGAAGGTGGAGTTTTGAGCTGCTCACAGCCCTTCTAAAATAAGAGTCAAAACAAGTAGGTGATTTTTTTTCTATGGGTGACACACCGGGTAACTTTTTGTAGGAAACTAAAAGCTCCATAAATGAGGAAAGAATTTTGTTTTAGGCTGATTATTCTCTCTGTTGATATTCTGCTCTGAGATAATCCACTCATATTAAAACTTGTGCACTTCAAAATACCCTGATGCTCATCTCAAGGGATGCACAGTGGACAGTTGCTGTGCTAAAAGCAAAGAGAGTAATTATAAGAGCTAATCTATAAATTATATGTATAAAAATCATATTAATTACATAAATATATTTTTATATTATATATATGTATATAAATTATAAAAGCTTTTTTTCATAGTCCTGTTGATCATCTGCTGTGGGAAAACACACCTTGGTGATTAGAGGCTGTTGCTCTTTACATTTCCCCAGCTTCTTTACCAGGCCACAGGTGCTTTATTGCACCTGAATCTAAACAGACAAGATAATTGGGCATTAAAGGAATAAAATCTTGCCCTCAAACCAAAGGTATTAACAAGTGCTCGTAATGCAAAAGTCAGTGAATTAGGGACAACTTGGATTTTTTATGTTGGATTGGTTGGTTTGTTTTTAAGTAAGATCCCTCTTAAGGGATCTTTCATTCACACTTTAAGACTTGTCAGGACATGTTTTGTCACTGGCATTGGTCAGGATAGAAGGAGTTTCCTGCTTCTTCAGGCTCTATTTGCATTAAAAATTCTATATTTTTGGTGGTATGTGATGTATTTAGTTCTGTTGTCCTATGAAATTGCGTTTGGAGCAGTCTGTGGGAAATCCAACTCTCTCTTAGGGGAAAGCAGTGAGAAAAACAGAACAGAATTATTTCATATTTGAGCTGAGAGAGGGGAACATTTGCAGGTGACATAAAAATGTGACACCTCTGCCCTGCTGTGTGAAGGCACCTGAGCACAAGGGGCTGGTACTTACTGGGCACTGATGTATCAAAATAACTCATTTTATCCTCATTTACTGTAAATTGATTTGGGCTCAAGTCCAAGGTCTTCTGGACTTGGGAATCCACATGCACATGGTTATGTACATATCCAAAAAATCTGGCAGTGAGTTCCAGTCTACCTGCACAAGGGGATATGTGGAAGACTTAAAATAAAACAGTTTGTCCCTGCACAGATCGTTGTGTTCAAACGTTCTGGGAATCAGCTGCGGGGGGGGGAATGAGGACTCTTAAAGTGAAATATTTACATGAATCATCTCCCTGGGCTTTGGGGGAGTGACCAGCGCTGCTCTGGGAGATTAAACTGAGCCTTGCTGTGCCTTTAGTGCTTCCCTGGCATCCGGGAGGATTTTGGGATCCAGGTGCTGGTGGCGCTGAGGACGGATGAGCCGGCAGTAAGTGAGGAGCTGGGAGGGGGTGCCGGGCACAGGGTTTACTCCAGGAAAAGGGGGGAATTAATTCTCTCAGAAGTTCTGATGGCTGCAGGTGGATCAGATTCCTTTAGAATTCCCTCGGAAATTATGTGGGTTTTTTCTACAGCTTACACTGGAGAACGTGTGGATTTGAAACCGAGCTCAATTTAGCTGCCCAAGAGCAAAACTTGAGAAAGAAACCAGCATTTTAAAATCTAAGGGGATAAGGCAGCTCTTGCTTTTATGCTCTGTTGGATCACGTGGGTTTTTCTGAAAGCATTATAAGTGCTTTTGCAGAGTGGTAGAACAGAAAATACAGCAAAACTCTGTTTTCTGCAGCTCTTTCTCTTGTTGCAGCTTTTTACATGAGTATTTGTAGCTTAATCTAGCTCAGGTGAAGAGAAAGTGTAACTCATAGGTGTCACCTGCCTTAAAACTTTATTTAGCTCAGTATTCTCTATTTTAGCAGAGGAACATTTGTTTTTCCTGTCTCTAGATAAAAATAACCTGCTTGTACTTGCAACAGCTCATCTTTAGCCAGAGTTTTTCCCTTTGCCCTCATCAGATCTGCACATTCCATCCTTTTGCTAAGGAATCCAGCTTTATTTAAATTGCTGAATTCAATCAGGCAGCACTAGCAAAGCTGCCACTGCCACAGTTGTAAAAAGCTCTTTATCAGGATCAACTTATAATTTTTTTGCCTTTATTCCAGTCGTGTGAAGAGTAGAAATGCCCTTTATACTTTGGTTGTGGCTCTTTAACACAAATACCTTGAGCCTCACAGGGAGGGAAACAGAAAAGCATTAACCTGTTGCCTTAGTGAGGAATTTTGTTCCCTTCTGACCCTCCTGGTGGTGGGACATTGCTGGATGCACTTCATCCATCCTGTTGATGAGGCTGCCATGAGGACTGTCCTGTTTTGGACAAGTCTGTAGTAGGTTACATCAAGTGAATAAATCTCAATGATTTTTCTGCATGTGTTAATTTTAGTGATTATAAAAAGAAGTGATGCTCTGAGTGTGGGGCACTGATGTGGCTCCTTTTACAGAGCACTGGTGGTGACAGAAGGTGAACTTTGGGTCTTAACCCAAGGTGTGCAAGTGCAGTGTTAAACCATTAAAAGCACACTGCCAGCTGTAGTTTTGAATTGCATTTGTTGAAACAGTGGATTTTTGTTAAGCCTCAAGTAAAGGAGTAAGTCAGTAAACTTTGCTAACAGTGCAGCTCTATGCACAGAATGGGAGGAACAATCCAGCATTTCATCAGCTTCCTTGCTGTCTCTTGCCAGAGTTTTCAGGCTGCCCTGCATTGCATCAGTCCTGCTGGACATTATTTTCCATCTATCATTTGGAGCCAGATGGAAAATGAATCCTCTGTATATTGATAGAATTATTTCATAACGAGGGAAAAGCTTTTTATCCTGTGCTGGTTCAACCTATAAATCAGCTTTTATTGTCTGATTGTGTTCATGCTTGGAAAATGAAATGAGGATCATTAATAGGCACGTGAAGAGCACGAGAAGGCTCCAGGTAGATGTTTTTCTCTCTGGTGCAATCTGTGTGAATGCGCTTCCATGTTTTTCCCCAGTGGTCCAGGTGTATCCACAGGTGCCAGGGAGTGGCAGCCTCAGACCTGCCAAGTCTCACCTTGCCCTGAGCATCTGGTTTGGTTCAGGTGCACAGGGCAGTGCCTGGGGCTCCTCCTGGAGACACCAACTTCCCTCCTTGTGGGACACCTGTGGAGCCAGGCTGGGAGAGCTGGGAATGTTCAGCCTGGAGCAGAGAATGCTCCAGGGAGACCTCAGAGCCCCTTCCAGTGCCTAAAGGGGCTTTCCTTTTACAGAGTAGGAAATCAGTCATTACGAGTTTGTTTCTCTGCTTTTATGCTCAGAGGAAGTTCTGGCATGTTCCAGGGATGTCTTTTAAGAAATTTATGCTGCTTTTGGCTGATACAGAGTTAATTTTCTTCCTGGTAACTGGTAGGTGACTGTGGTTGGGATTTATGCTGGAAAAGGGGGTTGATAACACAGGGATGTTTTAGTTATTGCTGAGCAGGAATCACACAGGGCCAGGGCCTGTTCTGCTCCCCACCCCACCAGTGAGGAGCTGGGGGGACACAGCCAAGGGATGGATATTCCACACCATATGGAATCATGCTTAGATTACAGAGGTGGGGGAAGAAGAAGGAAGGAGGGGATGTTGGGAGTGATGGTTTTTGCCTTCCCGAGTCCCCGTTAGGTGTCCCTGGGATGGCTGAACACCTGCCTGCCCATGGGATGTGGGGAGTGAATTCCTTGGTTTGCTTTACATGCATGCACAGTTTTTATAGAGTCATAGAATGCCAGAAGTCATCTGATTCCACCCCCCTGCCATGGGCAGGGACACCTTCTGCTGTCTCAGGTTGCTCCAGGCCCTGTCCAGCCTGGCCTTGGATACTTCCAGGGATGGGGCAGCCACAGCTTCTCTGAGCAACCTGTGCCTCAGGGAAGAATTCCCCTCACAGGGAAGAATTTCTCCCAAATATCCAATCTATCCCTGCCCTCTGGCAGTGGGAAGCCATTCCCCCTTGTCCTATCAGCCCATTTCCTGACTAAGAGTCCCTCTCCACCTTCCTTGTAGCCACTTCAGATCCTGGAAGGGACTCTGAGGTCTCCACACAACCTTCTCTTCTCTTTACCTGTTAAAATGTCTTTATCTCAACTCACCAGCTTCTATTCCAGTTCTCTCCCCATCCCACCAGGGAACAGGAGCACGTGTGGGGCTCAGTTGCCCTCTGGGGTTAAACCAGGACAGAAATTAAAGCCAGGCTTTAACCACTGTGGAAGGACGTGCAGTTGTATTAGAAACTCCTCTTGTTCTGAAGAGTGGACTGTAGAATTAGGTCAGGCACACCCTCATGTTTCCTGCTGGCTCGTGTTTCTGACAATAATTGTACATGGGAATGTTTTTGTGGACTTAAAGGAGTGTTGTCACCTTAAAAATTAGTTGTTTGCAGTTTTATTTCAGTCCTGGTGGTTTCGCTGTGGTTTAGGAAGAGGGGGAGGGTTGCTCACCTCCTGATTCACTCACTGCTTGTCCTGCCTTGCCATTTACAAACCAAATGGTGAAGTAAATTACTCATTTCTACTATTTTTACTCTCTTACAACCTCTCTGCTGCCATGCCAGATGACAGTGAAGCCGTGCAAAAGCTGTCAGATGTTACAGCCAGGGCTGTAATTCAATGGGTTGTGACAGCTCAGCTTCCCATTGTTTTCCTTTGAAGTTTCTGTGAAGTTCTTGATACCTAAAATACTCTGTAGTGGTTCTTTAAAAAAAAAAGCCAAGGATAACCAGTATATCCCTATAAATACAACAAAATATTATATTTATATAATTAATAAAAGTAGAAACCAGCAGGTTTCTACTGATGCTTGTTTATGGTGATCTGTGCAGCTTAAGCCATTCAGCTCCTTCCAGCAGCTGAATGAGAACTGTGAACCTTGGGAATGGCTCTGGATGTGCCTCAGATTCATTAGGGTGGGGAAGGAAAATGTGCTGAGGATCTTCCCAGCCTCTCAACATTGCAGAACTCTTCCTTCTTAAGAATTGCACAGAGCAATTCATCTCTGCGAAGCATTTGTAGCATGAACTGTTTGTGCCAAAGGTTCATTGCTAAATAAAACTGTTTCCACTTGGTCACTAAAAATAATTTAAATATGCTTCCATATTTTTCTCTCAAGAAAAGATGAGGCTCTAGACAAGTTCAAAATAAAGACTATTTGACCAAGACATGGTTTGGAGACAGATGTTTGTGCAGTTGCATAGCTCGTTTTTGGTGTTGGCACGTTCTGAAAGGAACACATCCCAAATTAAGGCAAAACCAATGGCCAGAGCTAGCTGGAAATTTTGATTTTTGACTCTGATACTGATTTTCTTTAAAAAAATAAAATCTCAGCCTGTTTAGGAGCTCTTTGATCTTTAGTGCTGAATGTGACTTGAGCTTTTGATACTCCTGAGTGCCCAACTCCCAAAATCCAGCTGAGTCTTCCAGCTTCTCTGTGGATTGATCCTCCAGACAAACTGCTCCTGACCTGATCCTCCAGGATTTGAGAACACAAACTGCTCCTGACCTGATCCTCCAGGATTTGAGAA
>JAWWLV010000082.1:1695040-1714921 GCA_035041135.1 Platyrinchus mystaceus
ACTGCTCCTGACCTGATCCTCCAGGATTTGAGAACAAAAGTCACAGAGAAGTGAGAAAGAGGTCGAGGTGCTTGTTCACTGCTCATGATGCATTCTGTGGTACCAGCCAACTTACACTTCCCAGAGGGTGGAAGCATGCATGGGAAGAGCCTTGGAAGGAAAGTGGTAACCTGGGAATTGCTGGTGCCTGGAGCTGAGTAGTGAACGTGCTACAAGTCAGAGTAACACCTGAGTAGGCAAAGGATCTGTTCCTCTGATCCTCAGGATTATGTCTCCTCCTCTGTGCCCCCGTTTTCTCTCATAAAACACTTCCCTGCAGTGTTTCCCAGGGCTGTTGGGAGCAATGAGCAGTTAATATTTGTAAAAAGCTTTGAAGATGAATAGTGCTAATTATTATTTATAGGTATTCACTCTCAGCACGGGTAGTTCTTCTTGATCCTGGGCATGAAAGGAAACCAGGACATTTGTAAGCTGGTCAGGCAGGAGTTTGGCCTTGAAGTCTTTGTGTCCTGATTTCCCCACTGTGTGTTTGCAATATATTTGTCTCATTAAATGACCACTTTGGGGATTTATTGTACCAGCCAGATGTGCTGAAGGAACCTTACTCATTTTTCTCAATTCTGCTGACACACAATGTGCAGGATTTGGGAATGCCAGGAGGGGCCACAAGACAGGGAATTGCCATCAGCCTGGCCCGGGTTGGATAATCAGCAGGGCTGGATGTTCCACTTCCTGAAGATTTAATAAGGAAAGTCAGATCTGATGCTTGGAAGAGCCACCACATTGCAAAGAGCAGCTGTTTGTGAATCTGTTTTAACAGAAGAGAACAAGGAGGTGGGTGTCCATCAGCTGGGGTTTTACTGCTAAAAATCCTGCTTAGCAGAATAAGCAGCAAAAGAATGGGAAATTACAGGGAAAATTCATGTATTGTAGTTCCTTTGTATCTGATGATAGTTCTGTAAATAATTTCGGAGCTGTTGTAGTTGAGGACTCTGCTGAGGGATGTTCAGGGTCTCATCAACTGTGCCTGCATTTAATTAGAGCTTGAGGTGATGAACAAAGATTGCAACATTCACCCAACCCAGTTTGGTGGTTGTGAAATTCGGTCTGTTGGGGTTTTGTGCTATTTGACATCACTTCAGTAGGGCTTGGAAGGGAGAGCTTGGGGCAAGGTGTGGAGGCTGAGAGTCCTTGGATAAAGCTGCTCTTTGCCTGGATGGACCCTGCTTATTGATCTGATTCCCTGCCTAAATTCTCCTGTCTGCTGAGTAATGCATTAAATAATCAGGAGATGGTCCATGAGTGTGTTCCTGAGTGCAGGGCAGCATCCACAGGGACTGTTGGGTTTCTGGTGGGAGTGAGGAGAGGATCTGTCCAGGAAGATGTGGGGAGAGCAGAGGGGGAGGTGATGCCCTGGGAGCTGCTCAGCTGCTGGGACTGAGATGACCCTCAGAGGCTCCTCCTGTCACTGTTCCTTCCAGCCAGAGCCTTTAAAAAAGAAATGGGTTTGCTGTTGCCAAAAATTTTCCTTCAGATGAACATCACATGATGTGTAAGCAACAGATTCTCTAAAAATACACAGATATAATAATGCTGGCAACTTAATATTGGCTTCACAGAACAAAGGGAAGGAATTGTTATTCCTTTTTTAAATTCTCATTAGGAATTAAATGGTTCCACTGACTGCCAGGAACGATGGGCTTGAAACCCAGCACTGAACTGCTCATTAAGGCTTCACCCTCAGCAGGTCCTGCCCAGAAAACTCACCAGCTCTGCCTTGGCATTTTGTTGGTTTATTAGTGCTGTGTTTTATCTGGTTTGTCTCTACCAGGCTGGGGTCAGGGATGGCACCCACAGGCCCTGCACTCTTCATTCAGCCAAGGAAAAGACACAGGACAGTTGTTCAGCAGGGGGGAAATTGGGAAAATTCATTAATGAGGAAATTGGTGCTTTGTGTTTGAGAGAGTGGAAGGAAAACAGTTGAAGCCAAGAAAGAAGAGCTGGTTCTGGTCCAGGGCAAAACAAATGCCAGAGAGAAATGGGGAAAGAGAGCAAAGAGATCTGTTAGGAGATACAGGGAGTGAAGTGGGTCTTAAAAATACGAACAAGGAGGAAGAATTTCACTTGGAAAAAAATGATAAAAAATGGAAGCTGTGTCTGCATGTGCTGGAAGAACATTCCAGGTTTGAGTGGCATTGGTTAAAGCATCGTGTGTGAGGCTTCTCCAGTCACGGATGTTCTGCATCACACAAGTGTTTTTTGTAGGACTGTTTTGGGTTAAATCCTGGGGTGAGCAGTGTGTGACAGCAGGGGCATAAATCAAGAAGGAAAACCCCAAACCCAAGGAGTGACTGGGAGCAGGAAACCTCCTGGTCAAACCTCAGAGTGGTTAAGTGGCAACTCCTGAGCTGTTAACTGGGAAAATGTTATATTTCAGGCTATAGCCATGTTACAGAGCTCATTTTGCCAGGGCTGGGAATCAAGAGATATATAAACATTTTTAAAGGGCTCTTGAGGTCTGGAGGGGGGGTAATTGCCAGGAAGGTATTTACAGGAACATACATGTGGTCTAAAGACATCAGTGGCTTTAGCCTTAGCTTTAAAAACCAAAGATTTATAGATTAAATATATTAAATATATTTAATAGACCCCTGGTTACTGTAAAAGCTTTTTTCATTTTCCTAAGTGAGTCCAGGGGCACCATAAGCCTCTGAAACACAGTTAAATACCTGAAAAAAATGCCTTTTGAGCCTGAGGGACTTTGCTTGTGGTACCAGATAGAGGGATTTGAGCTTCATTGCTCGGGAGTTCCCTCCAAAACTAACAACCTGGTGTTTTCTCTCCAGCTCTTCCCTTAGGAAACGCCACCAACTCCTCACAGCACGGAGGCCCAGCATGAATGTGAACTGTGCTGGGGGGACAGACTGGTCGAGGAACCTGGAGTCCAGTTGCCATGTGGAAAACAGACCTGTGGCATCCCATGAGCCAGAAGAAAGTGCTGTGGTGGTAGGAGGTCACAGCCCTGCTGCAGTTCCCAGGCCTGAGGGTAAGTGAGGACAACGTCCTCACCTCACAGTCTTTGAGGGAGGTTGTTTTTTGTTCTCTGAGGGGTGTTCTGATTTGGGAAAGGTTCCAGTGTCACAAGGCAGGCAGCACTGGGGAGTGTGTACCCTGCTCTAAAGGACAGCAGTTCACAGCAGAGTTCAGCAACTTGGCAGGATCATCCCATGGGAATGTCCTGGCTGGCAGCTCATGGCTCCTCCTGGGGCTGTCCCTGAACACATTCCCTGGAAGAGCTGGACAGTCCTGTGTGCCCACCACGGACCAGCATCAGGCACTGCTGACTTGCACCACCTGGTGAGGTGTGTGCTGCTGCTCCAGCTGCCTGGGAGGGTCTGTGTCTGTATTTCTGAGCTTGTTTATTCCTGTGCTCCTGCCCTTTGCCACTGAAACCATCACTGGGGTTTATTAGGAATTTTTTTTATCCAAAATAGAGCTGATGATTCAATTCAAAAACACAGTGTAGTTGTGTCAGGGGAGGGCTAGGCTGGATATCAGGAAAAGGTTCTTCCCCCAGAGGGCGGCTGGGCACTGAACAGGCTCCCCAGGGCAGTGGGCACAGCCCCAAGGCTGCCAGAGATCAGGGAGTGTTTGGACACATGCTGGGATTTTGGGGTTGTCCTGTGCAGAGCCAGGAGCGTGACTGATAATTCTTGTGGTTTCCTTCCAACTCAGTGTGTTCTGTGATGTAACATTACTCTGACAGTTATGTCTATTGGACTCCTTAATTGTATGACTCAGTTTTCTCGTTCCAGTAGGAGGTGTTACTATGAAATGATGTTTTCCAATAAATTACCTCTTACCCTGCAGTATTTGTTTGTCTCCCTCAGGTTTGGATCCCGAATGCCGACACAACACCTGCCCAGGAAGTCCCCAGATCAGCTGCATGCTCCCTGCTCCTGAAGAAACCCACAGCTGCCATTTCCCAGATGGAAATAAGAGACAGGTGGAATATTTCAGTCCCCAGGAACGCCATGGATGCTGTGCTTTGCCTTCAAGCAGCAGTTCACAGACAGCGGCTCCCGAGAAAGTGACCCTTGTGGTGGATGGCACTCGCTTTGCAGTGAACCCCCAGATCTTCACTGCTCACCCTGACACCATGCTGGGAAGGTGAGTCACATCCCTTATTTGCAAGGTAACTCAGGTGGGTCAAATGTTTGTTAAAGTGGAGCAAACTCACGGCGTTTGTTTTGTGGTCTCATCTGTACACACAAGCAAAGCAAGGGTGACCTCAGTCAGAACTTGGCTGTGAGGGAGGCCCTGAAGACATGATCAGATGGAGAGTTGGTGGTTCTCTAGATAAGTCTCCCTTTGGTCCAGTTGCATCATAAAATACACACTTTAGGCAAATGTGGTCTCGGTTTGCTTTCTCTCCAAGTGTTTGCCTAGTTTGTAAGCAGTACATCTGTCCACAGCTGATAACCTCCCTCCTGAATGGGGAGTATGATAAAGCTCCATCCCCTCCTGCTGCCCTCTTTTGATACTCTCCCAAAAGAGAAGTTCCTCAGCTCCCTCTAAGAGGGCTGGAACAAGAAACAAGAAACACTCATGTTCTGTATTGCCAGCACTTTCCCCCCCCTCTCTGACCAAAGGGAGATAGTCCTGTCAGGTCACTGACCCTTGCACTGGTCATTGTGTAAAACACAAAACATGTGGAGTTACCTGGTGTAGGTCAGTGAAAGGGCTTTATTGCCAGGGGATTTTCTGCCCCAGGGCTGAATGATCTGTTCCTTGACTTGTTCCTTAAACAGTAGCTGTAGCAACAGAGCCCAGACTTCCCTGAGACAGCTCCTGTGCTTATTTACCATGGAACAGGTTGGAGTGTGGGTTTGTCACTGTATCTCTGTGTCAATGCCCTGAGCTGGAAGGAGCCTTAAAATCCATCTCATTCCACTCCCTGCCATGGGCAGGGACACCTTCCACTAGCCCAGGTTGCTCCAAGCACTGTCCAACCTGGCCTTGGACAATCCCAGGGATGGGGCAGCCACAGCTTCTCTGGGCAACCTGTGCCAGGGCCTCCCCACCCTCACAGGGAAGCATTTTTTTAACCTCAGTGCACCTGTTTGTCCCTGGAATAAATGCATTTCTGTATTCTTCTGTATTCTTACGTGGTTTTTTTCTCTCTTCAGAATGTTTGGACCAGGAAGAGAATATAATTTCACCAGGCCAAATGAGAAGGGAGAGTATGAAATCGCCGAGGGAATCAGCTCAGCCGTGTTCCGCACGGTGCTGGTGAGGAGACGTTTGCAGATTGGGGAGGGGGGGAAAAAAAAGAAATAAACAATCTGTTTGTCACATGTGCAAAGCTGAGCCATCTCCAGGCAGCTGCACTCCCTGGGACATTCTGGTTTTACATTTTGCATTGTGATTTTTAAAGAAAAAAACAGACTTTGGTAGAAGTTCAGTGTTTCAGGTATTTGCTCGTCTTGCCTTTTACCTTTCCTGAGTCCTGTTGTTGGAATTCCTGAGCTGCACCCTGACCTTGTGGGTGCATATAAATGTCTATTGCACGAGATATTACTAAACCCTGTGCCATGGGAAAAGTTTTAACTGGAGCTCATTGTTTATGAGGACCTGCAGATGTAGCTTCTTGAACCATCAGGGTTGTTTTTACTGTTCACAGAGTTATAAACAGCCTCTGTAGCTCTCAAATGTTAGTAAGCAAAACCAAGAACTAATTAAGAATTATCAGAGTCCAAGACATTCTTAATTTTTCTCTTTAAAAACTGTCCTTATATTCGCAGGATTATTACAAAACTGGAGTCATTAACTGCCCTGATGGGATTTCCATCCCAGACCTTCGAGACACATGTGATTACCTCTGCATAAACTTTGATTTCAACACAATCAAATGTCAAGACTTAAGTAAGTATGGAAAGGAATCAGCTTCCAGGAGATAAACTGCATGAATCCTGATTCAGTGCAGCTCTAAATAATGTGCTTTAGTTTAAGCATGAACATGTGGATTCCACTAAGGCTCAAGTTGCATTTAAACAGCTTCTTTTTTGCTGCCTTAGTCAGAACTGAAGTGATTGAGTCCTGCAGAACGCAGACACCTTGGTCAACAAGCAAATTATAAACATTCTGGTCTCTTTTTGCAACAGAGGCCAAGCAGAGCTTGCTGTTATAGCCAACAAAATGAAGGCTGAAAGCATGGTTATGACTCCAAATGTATCCAAAATGTACCCGAGAATCGTGAATAATTTAAGCTAAAGAATGATGGGCCAAGCAGGAACCAAGAATACCGAAGCTGGGAAGTAACAGAATTCCCAGTCATGAAGGGATTTGATTGGGAGCAGCTTTTTGGAGGGCATACTGGCAAAGAAAGTACTTTTAACACAGGCAAATCTGTGAAATGGGGTGTCTGCTACAGTAGTACAGGCTTGGGTGGAATTTCCTGCCCTCTTCTCTGATGAGTGCTCAAAGAGAAGGCAACAAAATGTACTTTCAGGGGCAGAGGTTGTTGCTGGGAATTCAAGTTAAGTATCAAAATGAATTAATTATTCAGTCTGTTACTGTTTCACTGGATTGATTGGAGCTTGGTGGGTTTTTTGTGGCCATGGAAAGGTTCTGCAGTATAATTTGCATGCCATTTGAAATGCAGTCTGTACATCTGATTTTGCCAGCTCTGGAGCTGGAGGCTGTTGATGCCTCTGAGCATATGTTGAGCAGTTTGTCTAAGGAAGAATTCCGGCTGTGCTCTTGGATGGACCTGGAAGTGCAGAGCTGGGACATATTTAGAGCAGCTCATTGTCTGCTTTCTGCCTCCCCAGGTGCTCTGTTACATGAGCTCTCCAACGATGGGGCTCACAAGCAGTTTGACAGCTACCTGGAGGAGCTGATCCTGCCCATCATGGTGGACAGTGCCAGGAAAGGGGAGCGGGAATGTCACATCGTCGTGCTGACGGATGAAGACACCGTGGACTGGGATGAAGATCATCCCCCTCCCATGGGAGAGGAGTACTCACAAAGTAAGGGCTCTGCACTGGGGCTCCTGGCTCTGTGTGCCAGACATCCAGCCATAAGGAAAAGACCCATTCCCAAACAACAGGCTTCCTCCAGGAGGAGGTGCTGGCCTGTGGAGCCCTGTTTTGTGCACTCCTTTGGAGGCAGGATGCCTGGTTGGTTAGAGCTGGGGTCTCATCCCCGTGTTGGGACTGACAGCACACACTGCAGCTTTTCCTTGTGTTCCTGCCTCCCCCTTTGCCTTTTCCTGGCTCCTTAGTGAGGGAATACTCTTTGCTTTCCACTCCCATCACCTCCCAGTCTATCCTGACTGTGATGTGCACCACTACCCTCCCAGAAGGAAATACAACTAATCCCAGTGAGGAGAACAGACACCGTGAAAACCACACTTAGTTTTAGGCAGCCCTGCAGCTGAGCGTGTCAAAACCAGGGAGAAGGTTCCTCTGTGTAGATTCTAATCACCTCTTTTATTTCCCAAGTCCTTTACAGTTCCAAGCTGTACAGATTCTTCAAGTACATCGAGAACAGGGACGTGGCAAAAGCCGTGTTAAAGGAGCGGGGCCTGAAGAACATTCGCATCGGCATTGAAGGTAAAGTGTTGCTTCAGCAAAGGGAATCCTGGAACAGGTGACTCCACAGTCAGTAAAACCTCTCAACTCCAGGCATTTCCTGTTCTACTCTGTGTTTTACATTTGTTTTTATGGAACTGGTCAAAGCTGGGCACGTTCCTTTACCTTAAAGGAAGGTAAAAAGTACATAAAATGTACCAGTAAGCCTTGTCTCCTCAGGAATGAGTAAACAGGAACCAGGAGTCAAATGCTTCCACCTGCTGCTCCAAGCATTCCCTTAGGGAGTCCAGAGTAAGTTGTGCTCTGTCCTGGGAGACTGTCTTATTTTTATAGGAGCTGTGTTTGCTCACAAAATGGCTGGTGCTGTGCAGCTATTGATCCTATGACTGACTGCACACAGTGCTGCACCCTCTTGTCAGAGAATCAGGGAATCATTTAGGTTGGAAAAACCCTCTGAGATCATTGAGTGCAATCATTAACCCAGCACTGCCAAGCCCACCACTAAACCATGTCCCCAAGTGCCACATTCACATATGTTTTAGGTCCCTCCAGGGATGGTGACTCCACCACTGCCCTGGGCAGCTGTGCCAGGGCTTGACAAACCTTTTGCTGAAGAAAATCTCCCTCATATCCAACCTAAACCTCCACTGCTGCAACTTGAGGCTGTTTCCTCTCATCCTGTCCCTTGTTCCCTGGGAGCAGAGCCCAACACCCACCTGGCTCCCCCTTCCTGTCAGGGAGTTGCAGAGCCAGAAGGTCCCCCCTGAGCCTCCTTTTCTCCAGGCTGAGCCCCCCCAGCTCCCTCAGGTGTTCCAGCCCCTTCCCCAGCTCCATTCCCTTCCCTGGACACTCTCCAGCACCTCAATGTCTGTCTTGTTCTGATCCCAGGATTCAAGATGTGGGCTCAGCAATGGGACAGTCGCTGTCCTGGTCCTACTGGAACACTCTTGCTGCTCCAGACCGGGATGCCCTTGGCCTCCTTGCCCACCTGGGTACACCTGGCCTCATGTTTAGCCTTGGCCCTTCTAATTTCTTCCCCTGCATAACCTCGTGACGTTCTCAGAGTCCTCCTGATTTGCCTGCCCCTTCTTCCTGCTTTTCATCCCCACCTTTGGCACATGGAATGGCCTGCTCCTGCAGCTTCATGTTGTCCTTCTTGAGGAATGTCCAGCCTCCCAGGACTCCTTGGCAGGGGAAAAGAGAGCAGTCTTTTGCAAGCCAGTAATGTAAAATGCAAAATGTGAGCGTTTGTCTGCTGAGCTGTGTGTGTGTCCCACCCTCACTCCAGTCACTCCCACCTGGCTCTTCTGGAATGCTGCTGTGAGTCAGAGGGGTGCAGTGCAGCTGAGGGACTGTCTGTGTTTCCAGGCTATCCCACCTGCAAAGAGAAGGTGAAGAGGAGGCCTGGTGGCCGCTCAGAAGTGATCTACAACTACGTGCAGCGGCCGTTCATCCAGATGTCCTGGGAGAAGGAAGAGGGCAAGAGCCGCCACGTGGATTTCCAGTGTGTCCGCAGCAAATCCCTCACAAACCTGGTCACGGTGGGGGATGATGTGTCAGAGGACCACGAGGTGCTAATGCATCACCCCCCACAGGTGGATGAACTGGACAGGCTGAACGCCCCCTTCTCCCAGATGGCTTTGAACGATTTTCCGGATTAGGGGTGGAGAATCGCGCTGGATGTGGGAACATCTCCGCGTGCTTTCATCACAGACTCCTGCAAGGTGCTTTATCCTCCTTCATGCTCTTACTACGTTGTCATATTACAAGCATGTTAATAAAGAGCCACACTCCATAGTCTTAATTGTGCAATCAAAAGCAACATCTCCTCAGACAAAAAGGAAATGATGCCGTTTTGTTTCTACTACAAAGGCTTCCGGATTGCTGGGTGCTGAATATTTTATCTAAACTTCTAAAAGAAGAGCACAATTATGTAGAAACATCTTGTTTGACATGAGAGAGGAAATTCTGGGCCTGTCAAGACAAAGCTTTCCTTTACCATCAGGCACTTAGCTTTGTTTTTGTGGGAATCAGTTGCAGAGGAGCGAACATCAAAGCAGGACAGATGATGCTCTTTCATCAACCAGCAGAAATGTAGCACAGTTGTGACAGCAAAATCCTGAGCGTGGAGGAATCTGTTTGCACTGGATCCAGCATGCTGTACTGTCCTGGGATGAACCAGGTCCATAGGAAGCATATGCCTGCTCACAGGAATTTCCCATATTTACTTCTCCATGAGATGGAATCCTCGTTTTTGGGGATGTTTTAAGTTCAGTAAATCGAGTAGACGATGCTGAAGGAAAACCCAAAAGAGAGACTGGAGCTGATGTTTTACCAACCAAGCAAATCTGTGTAGTAGCCATATAGATGTGAAGCTTTCTAGAGGTGACTGTGCATGCTACAGACTTTCAGTTGTCTCCTTCATCCCCCTGCTAAGACAAAAAAAGCCATTGGAGGAGCTCCCAGTACAAACAGTACCTGAATAAAATCCTTGGTCTCATCCACTTTAGTTGGTCAGAATTCCTGTAGACTCTCCAAGGAAAACTCTGCTGCTGCAGCTTTAAAAGGCCACCTACTTCCCAGTTTGGAACTGAGTGGGCTATTTTGTTGTCAGGCAGGTAAGAAATACCAACAGTAAACCAGCCCTCAGGAGAGAAAAATACACAACTCCTTTGCTGCTCTGAGTGTAGTACCCTGGTCTGTGTAAGGCTCTGGGAATTTTGAGTGTTACTGTGAGAACAGACACACTCCAGGCTGGTTTAGCACAGATAGATTGGAGCTTGCTGGTCTTGTACCTGCAGCAGGAGTTTCCTGTAGGAATTTTCTGTAGGAATCACCTGTAGGACTTCCCTGTAGGTGGGCTTAAGCATTGATGAGCACATGGGGAGTTGAGCTCTGCCCCAGCTGAGCTGAGGGCACTCAGAACAGGGCAGCCTCACAAAGCCATCCCTTCTGGCTGGAGGGGAGTTTAAATACTCCAGAACTGGAGTGTCTGAACATGGTGCTGGTGCAAAGAAAAGCTGAAAGGATTCAGGAAGAAAGAGAGGGCTCCTTGCAGAGTTGTTCAGGTCAGTGCTGCTCTTGCAATGGTGTTGAATCCTGGACCATTTGGGCACTGAGTTACCTGGTCAGACTTGGCAAAGTAGAGGTCAGTATTAGTCTGCCCCTAAAAAGTTTAATCCTTTATTACCAGGACTGCATCATCAAGGGAATTTGTATTCTTCTCCCTCTGACTGCCAAGTGCATGGAGCATTTGTTAACCAGTGAAGATTGCTGCTGTTTGCTGCTGAGGATGGTTGTGGTTTTCAGTATAACATGACAAGATCAGGCAGAAATTTTTAGTTACAAGTAACAAATCTCTGCCAAGACACCTATGGCTGATACATTCAGTTCCCATTTGTGTGGACACAGGTTTCTGTTTCTGTTCTTAGCTTTTTTTTTCCAAGTGCAGCAAATAGGCCTCTTCTTTTTAAAAGTGCCTGTGGGAAGGTTTCAGGTCCCAGGGGTTCAGATGCCCAAGTTCCACCTGAGTACTTTTGAAAACTCCTCCCTCGGTGTCATTGGGTCAGTACAAGAAGTGTCCTTCAGGGCTGGGGGGTTGTGCAGTCACTCCCTCTGTTGCTCCAGATGAATTTCTATTTTTGTAGTAGAGAAAGGAAGACATATGGACCATTAACCTCCCACCAGGGGCCAGACCAAACCCGTTCCCTCAGGACAGACAGCAGCACTGGTGAGCCTGTGTGTGCCCAGCAGGGATGGAGTTGCCCCCAGGCCCTGTGATTATGTTTTTCAGTGTGTATTTATTTTTACCTCAGTGTCAGTTTTAATTATTTGAGTATTGGCATTGCCCAGCTGAGTTGGGAGTTGGGAGCTTACACATGTTCTGCTCTAAGGACTGAAGGGTGTGTGTTGTTGAAAGCTCCTCTTCAGGTGCTGAGAATTGGACCTCCATGGCTCCTTTTGGGCCAAACCAAATCCCTCTGTGTGTGTCCCTGACCTGAGGGTCAGCCCAGCCCCTTGAGGGATTCAGCCAGTTTGTTAGAAATAGTGGCTGCAGGTTCAAGACTGTCACAGCCTGTAGGAGCTTGTGGTTCCCTGTGTAATCAGCTGGACCTTCAGCATGGATGGAGATATCCACAGCTCCCATGATTTCCATGTACTTTTTACCACTCACCCAGTGTAGTTTATTGGCTTTCCCAAGTAATTCAAGATGAATTTTGGGTTTTAATTTTTGTTAGTAAAGTGAATTCCATTGGAACACTGAATAAATTCGAGAAAGTGTTTGCTTTTCCTCCTCTCATGGTCACCTACTTCAGGTACAAGGTCAACTCTTGTCTTGTTCTAGATGTACTGAAGTGTTCCCCGTGCTGTGTATGAACTCCAGATGTATGGTTTCTGTATTAAAATATAAATTATATGTGGCTTGTGTGGCTCTTTAAAAACTTGTTTTAATTGTGGAGCAGAAGAACAGGCTGGGGATAGGGGGATAAAAGGTTTTGTTTCCTTGCTTCATCAAGTACCTGTGGCTTGTGATCCCAAAGCCTCAGGAGTAGTGGAAGGTGTTCCATGGCAGGGGGTGGGACTGGATCTCTTAAAGCCCCTTCCAACCCAAACCAACGTGGAATTCCACAATTCCAGTGTGTAAAACACAACGTGCCAGCAACAGTGTGTCTGCTAAGTGGATTTTATTTACACAACACAATGAGATCTATCCATAAAAAGTTGACTACACCTGCCAAATTTTACAGTGCAATTTTGGAACAGCTTTTAAATATTTACAGAATGCTTTTTCAACTGAAGGAGGTTAAGGCAGAGTCAGGGCACAGTGATAAGAAACACTTAGTGCAGCTTTGTGCTAGGCATGATACAGAGATGAACTGGCAGCATAAGGTGTTCAGATCCATTGGAAATTCAGACTGGAATTACTCCTACAAGTCCAGCAACTGCAGGTTAATAAAAAAGAGCTAAAGATACAAACAACCTCAAAACACAAAGCAGCTAAGGAAAATGTTTGGCTACCATGGGAGATGGAACAGGCATCCAAAATCCTAATTAGCAGTGAATTATGGATCCTGGGAAGGAGACACTGTAGGACACACTTTTTTTCCCTAATGTTGGTGAAAAACCTGGAATAGGAAGCAGGCTTACAATGCACCTGGGATACAGAAGCTACCAATGCAGGTGTGTCCAAGAGGACTGGATTCAAACACACCCAACTTCTGCTGAAAAACAACAGGAATGAGGTACCCAACTGCTCCTCATGCCTTTGAAAAACCACCTTGAGCTCCGTGACCTGAGGGGTCACACTTCAAACACAGCACTAAAAATGCACAATACACAGTACTAGAGAGTTGGGGGTTTTTTTCACAGCAAGTCATCACAACTTATAATTGTTTAGCTTCTTTGGTATTTATAAATAAAAATGCTGGTCCCTTTCAGTAAAGGGCTATGAATGCAGCTACTATCTCAAAATCATTTGCTGCTAATCCACAGCAGCTTGAAAGGATTCTGGTTTTTATTTCATTTTAAGGCAGTAACTAAGTAGTTAGGAATTGAAAAAAAAATGGTTTTATATTATTTTCAATGGTTTATAAGGCAACATTTTCAAATGGCTGGAAGAAACTGCAGGAGGAGTTGGTATCAGCCCTTCACACAAAGTACAAAGGGAGCAGAAGGTGATCTTAGGGATGAGTTGGTAAAAGCCTGATCCTATAAGTCATTCCTTCCATTAGCCCTTATTCATCCAAGTGAGCCCTACTGACTACAGTGATCCTGGGATCACCTCTAATTAAGGCTATTTTGCATTTCAGCTTGGTAGGATCCAACTGGTACCTAAACTGCTTATGGCAAGTCCTTAAAGTCGTGGGACAAGTACAAAAAGCACAGGGGGTGGTGAGGGAGAGGACACGAGTTATGTACAGTACTGGCAATCCCCCCTCAGCCCCTCAGGATGGCACTCCAAAGACATGTAGGTAAAAATTCCCTAAAAGCACCTATTAAAAAAAGTTCCACTACAAACCCATTTTGTTTCATTTCCTAATCAAGAAATTCAGGACTAAACAGCCCTGGAAGCCTTTTTTTTTTTTCTTCCTTTGTTCCTGTGAAGCATCACTCGAGCTTTGTCTTGTCTGTGCTCTGGAGTGTTCAGCACCAATAGAAGTCTGCAGGAATCCAAGACAATTCAAACTGAGACATGAAACCTCAGAAAGTTATAATTTTTATCAATCTGATTGCAGATTACAGACTGGAACCAGGCAGGGCCCAAAGGGTTAATGCCACCTTCCCCTGGAAGTGCAGAGTTAACTACAAACAGGCTCAACGTGGAGCTCGTGGTTAGAAAAAGGAATTGGGAAAAGCTCAACTGAGGCAGAGAACCCTCCCTCCCAAATTGGTGTCCTGTTCCCAGAGAGGCTTAGGCAAGGAAAGGCACTTTGGAGCTCTCCTGGAGAGAACCTGATCAGAACTTTTATAAGTTATAGTAGGCAATAATCTAAGAGTGGACACGGGGGGTTCCACTGCCCCAAAAGTGACCCCAGTCTGTGGAAGACTCCAGGGACAGATGGTTCAGCCAGGACAGCAAGAGCAGCTCTGTAAGGAAACACCAGGCAGGCCTCCAGCAGCAACATTCTGATCCTGTTGTGGCCAAAACCAAGAGCAAAAAGGCCACAAAGATGTTTTTTTGTCTCTAAACCAGTGGAGATGTAGCAGAGCTCAGGGATGGCCAAGAGATGGCACCAGCCAGCCAAGGGAGCCTCGGGCTGAGCCAGCTCTGCACAACTCACCCACCAAGGATCAGGTTCAAGGAACTTCCCTCCCTCTCTGCTCTAATTCCAGATGCACAGTGTGACCAGCTGTAGTTTATTATCTGTGCTGTTTACAGATCCACCCTGTCACACAGTAACCAAAGACTCGGCCCTCGGAGCAGGAAACGGCCCTTTTCTCCTCTATCCAGGGAAGGAAAAGTGTTGCACAACTTTTTTAATTTAGAAAAAATATGAAGTGGCTTGAGGGTCACTTAGTACCAAAAGTAAAGTGCACCAGGACTGGAGGCCACTGTGACAGAGCTGAGAAATGCTATAGAGAGGCTTCCAAAGAGCATTATAAAAACAGCACTACAAACTAAGGTTAAGGCAATCCGAGTTGTGTCCTTCTGCTCGACAGTTTCCTGGAGAGTTGTCTGTCTCAAGCTTTAATTATTGCTTTGTTACTGGAGTCCTCAGCCACTGGGCAAACAGTGCTGGCAGAATTGGCAGAGTGAGTTTGTCACTTAATGCAGGACTGGCAAACAATCCTAGAGAATCCCGTGCTTTGCAATGCCAAAGGGAAGGTTCCCATCTCCTGATGGACTGTACAATCTGGCAAAGGATTCAAAAAGGAAAAACTCTTGCTCCTGAAGCAGCAAAAGGTGCTGGCAGCAGAGATGATGCAAACACGTTGTGGAATTTTTCAGTGGGCCAGGAAAAAAAATCCTTAGTAACAACCAGGTGTGTAACAAAACAAGGGTCCTGAAGTCTTCTCCAGGAGTTGACAGCCCTCAAGTTTTCTTTAAAAATAAAAAAAAAAGTCATTTTATGGGTATAAACCCAAAGTACAGCAACAGAATTCCATGGCTCAGAAGTCCCAGGTAAAGCTGTGTCACTTCCCTCCTTTCATGTAGGATGGAATTGCTCCTCGGGCCGTCAGGCCCTCGAAACGCTTGTAGGTGTAATTGATAAAAACCCAGTCCTTGTTCTTGTAGTCGGTCTCTGGGTGGTTGCTTGTTGCCACTGGGAAGACACAGAAGAAGTAAAATTACCCTTTGGAGACTGCCAAGTTTATTTTCCTACAAAACACTGGATGGGGAATAGGGCAGGAAAAAAATATCATAAACCCAGGATTCAGCTTCGTGCTTCAAGCCCAGGAAAGAACTGCTGAACACAGGACCTGGCACAATGATTTTAAGCTAAAAGAGGGTAGATTCAGACAAGTTGTTTGCAGTGTTGGCTGTGAAACACTTGCACAGGTTGCCCAGAGAGGTGGTGGATGCCCTGGGAGTGTCCAAGGCCAGGTTGGATGGGTTTGGAGCAACCTGGGCTAGTGGAAGGTGTCCCTGCCCAGGGCAGGGGGTGGAACAGGATGAGTTTTAAGGTCTCTTCCAACCCAAAACCATTCTGGGATTCTGTATTTAAACTCATGGAGCAAAAGTGTGACTATGCTGTGATCCTTTAGAAATCTACACTAAAACATCCCTTCTGTCCCACCCTTCCCTACCCACCACTCCAAGTGTCAGCTGTGCCAGCAGGGATCACCCACTAACAAGGTCCTGCTGAGACCTGAACTTGCTGGGAGCTCTGCTGCCTCAGAGATGCCCTTTCTCAGACAATTCCCCCATCATTTCCATCCTGCATCTCCTGGAATCCCAATTCCAGCTTGCACACCCTGCACCACGAGGCCACCAAGCTATGTGGTCATGATTAAAAATAATTAGCACCTAGTAAGATCCTTCCTCTGATTAACAGGAAAGATGATTTTACTGGAGAAGAGGAAGGGTTGTTCACATGCAGAATCAAACAATCGTTTACCTGTTGGTTTAAGGATATCAGATTCTGGAAATTCATCAAAGTTTGAGGTATCATCAATGCTTTTAATTTCTATGGAAATCGCAGCAGGTCTCTCTCTGCCAAGAAGAGCAGATGGAGCATTAAGATTTCAAAGACAAAGCAGAATTCAGCCACTTTCCCTTTCTTAACAGAATCAAGACTGAAGGTGCCTAAACCTCAGCAAGCTTCAGTTAGGGAACAAAATACTTTCACCCACACCTGGGTATGATAAATTCCACTCAGCTGCTGAACAGGACTGGCCTGGACAGTCCCTAGAGAAGAGCAGCTTCCTTTTCTGCAAAGCATCTTACCTGATGTGCTCCCAATCAACCCCTTCAAAGAATGGGTTACTCTTTATTTCCTCCACACCAGATGCACCAATTCTGTGCTCCCATTCACAGCAAAATCTGGGATGGAAGGAAGAATGAAAATGAAGGGAGAATGAAAAGGAAAGCATTCCATCCAGAAATGGAACAGCTTTCTGGACTGATACTGCTACAGTTTCTTAACATATAAATGGAGCAGACCAAGAACTCCCACAGCAAAACCAACACACAAAGTTATGTTCAGGAATGTCGTGTCCAATGCCACAGTTAGGATGTGGATCCCTCACAACAGGATAATGTGGCCTTTCTATTTCAGGACCAGGATAGAGCAGGAGAATATATAAAGCCTAAAAATGTAGACCTTTATATTTCTGTCCTGAGAACAGATAATGATTGGAAACACAATGGGATACATTTGTATGCTCCAGTGCATACAATGGCAAAATCAGTCCTGTTGTAAGAAGCCAGCTCTGGCAAAAGGATTAAAGTTGCTTCCACGAGAAGCTTGCAGGCAAAATAAGGAGCAGAAACATTTTGCCAGAGCAGTCAGGGAACAACTAAATGACCTGAGAGACAAAAGTATTTGACAGGGGAGTTCAGCATTTGATGCATGTGCACAACATGGTTTGTACCATCAGGGTACAAACAAGCCATGAGAGGCACAGAATACAGTTAGCAAGACAAGAAAATTAATGCTATATTAACTAGCAACCCATGTGGCTGGCACCTTAAAATCAGATCCTTTGCTTTATCAGAGATTGGAACTTCTGGAGGAAATGTCAGGGTCTCTTTCCAGTTCATCACTTTCTTATACGTCTCTTGAGGAGTCTCGGAACAGAACGGTGGGTAACCTGAACAGAAACAAAAATACCATCTGGGATAAAGCAAAAGCAGTTCCTGAAGTCCACAATGTGCTGGTCAAAGCACACCTCACTGAGCAGGGGAGGAGTGGATGCTCTGAGCACATAAATAGGTTGCCCAGAGAAGCTGTGGCTGCCCCATCCCTGGAAGTGCCCAAGGCCAGGTTGGACGGGGCTTGGAGCAACCTGGGATAGTGGAAAGTGTCCCTACCCATGGCAGGGAATGGGACTGGATGAGCTTTAAGGTCTCTCCCAGCCCAAACCAGTCTGGAATTCCACGATTCCATGAAATACAGCTGGTATCCTACACCACAGTCCCTGTTCACAACCCCTGCTCTGCCCGTTCCTTACCGATCAACATCTCGTACATGATGACCCCCAGGGACCACCAGTCACAAAGCTTGTTGTACCCAGTCTGCATGAAAACTTCAGGAGCAATGTAATCTGGAGTTCCCACAGTAGAAAAAGCCTGGAACAAACACCATCAGTCATGCATCTTTAGAGAAAACTGCCTGCCATGGAAGTGGGGACTTACACAGCACTGGTTATTTTAAGGAAGACACCAGATTGTTTCTGAGATCCTTTAGCAAAGCTGGGTAAAGCCTTTATTTCAAGATATATAGAGACAAAATCAGCATGTTCACGTGCAGGGGTCTTAAAATACCATCAGGAATGTGGGGAAAGGTACCACTGTCCAGATACACCTTAAATGGGTCAGCAGCCCTTTGTTAGGTTGGATGGCAAGAACCTTTAGTTTTGGCTGGGAACCATCAGATATCCACACAAATAATTCTGGCAGTGCCCTCTCAGGCACACGTGTCACCAGCTGTTCAGCAGATGGGTGAAGGACAAATCAGAGTCATTCCTCTTTTTCTCAAAAAAAAAAAAAAAAGCAGCAATCTCTTCCTTTTGGGATTGTTCAGAACTCTGGAATGCATTTAACCCCTTCCATGTGCATCCATGTGCCCTATGGATGCAACCCCTCAGCAGGAACACTTCGAGCCAGGGGAGACCCACTTACCAACTGCCGGCGATTCCTCTTCCAAGTCTCTGCTTTCCTTTTGGAATTCATGTTCTGAAAAGCTGAAGGAGATTCAGTCTCTGTGACTGAGTCCTAATAGTCACCCAATGCACATTTTTACCCCCAAACTGTTACACTTTCAGGGTTTATTTAAATCCATGATCCAAGTTATTCCCCATGAGAAAATTCCTGAATATTCAAAGAGCCAGTCCTTGCTTATTAATTTAAATAACACTTGAGATGCAGCCACCATCCTTTCATCCCAGGTTTGTTACACATGTGAAGGGCTACAGCAGAGCCTGTTTCAGAGACAAACTTCGGGAAGTGAAAGTGGGTTTGTACATTAAAAGTAACTGAAACTATTTTTATTTTACAGAAAATCAAAACTACACCTCAAGATGTAATTTGATTATTAGACCCCCCCCTGCAGCCTTCTACCCTCACACTAAAATGAGTTATGTCAGGCACTGGGAACAACCACCCAGATACCCTTTGGAGCCAAAGAACTTACTGAAGTCACTGGGAAGACTGTGGTTCAAGTTTCTATAAAATTCTGTCCTGTGGGCTTTCTTCAGTCCAGTACACAGACCAAAGTCTGAGAGTTTCACGTGGCCCTAGAAATGAACCAACCAAGCAAAAGACAGAACCGACACAAGGCATTATCAGAGCAAATCACAGAATCAGCAAGGCTGGAAGAGAGCCCAGCACCACCTTCATCCCCCTAAACTGTGTCCCCAGGTGCCACATCCAGATGCCTCTCGAGCACTTCCAGAGATGGCGACTCCACCACTTCTCTGGGCAACTTATCCCAGTGTCTGATCACACTTTCCAGGAAAATATCTTTTCTAATATCCAACCTAAACCTCTGCTGGCACAGCTTGACGCCATTTCCTCTTGTCCTGTCCCTTGTTCCCTGGGAGCAGAGTCCGACCCCTACCTGGCCACAACCTCCTGTCAGGAGTTGTAGAGAGTGAGAAGGTCCCTCCTGAGCCTCCTTTTCTCCAGGCTGAGCCCCCCCAGCTCCCTCAGCAGCTCCTGGTGCTCCAGACCCTTCCCCAGCTCCATTCCCTTCCCTGGACACGCTCCAGCACCTCCATGTCCTTTGCATTCCTTGTTTTAGCCTAATACTGGATGTGTACATGGAATGCAGCTATTGATACTTTCATCACTATTCCACAAAGAAAGCCCTTCCAGAAGCCTCTGCTCCTGTAGCTCCCAATCACTTCAGAGGGAAAGGAAACACCTCCAGATGCAGCTGCAGCCCCTGGGTTGTGAACTGACCCTTAAATCCAGTGACTGGCTGTGTCCTGGTGCATAACATGACCACACTAAGTGCAATTTTTAGAAGTATATCTAAAATATACTTCCTTTTCAAAGCCCTAAATTTATCTACATCTAGATGTAAACACACTGAATTGGACACAGGTTTCCCAGAGAAGCTGTGGCTGCCCCATCCCTGGAAGTGTCCAAGGCCAGGTTGGATGGGGCTTGGAGCAACCT
>JAWWLV010000082.1:1725974-1758742 GCA_035041135.1 Platyrinchus mystaceus
GCACTCAGACAGCTGCTCAGGAGAGAACTTGGCTCCTTATAAGGGTCTCTATCAACATCTGGAGGAGTTAAAGCAATTAATTATCTTTATTTTGCCGTTCACCTTTGTGCTGGAGCTTTTCCCTACAGCAGCACATGTGGAAAGCAGGGACAGAGCGGGGTGGGTTGAGGGCTAACGGGAATAGTCCTGTGGCTGCATGCTGGGATTTCTCTTGCTGCCCAGCTCTTCGGTTTGGAGCAGCTCAAAAAGGCCTTGTGGGTTCCAGTTACCCTTTAGGGTCTTCAAATCCGGCTGCTTTAACGGGAGGAATCCCTGGGCTTCCGTCAGCCCCAGCAGCTGCTTCATCAGGCTGGAAGTCTCGTCTCCATCAGTGCTGGTGTGGAGAGCTGAGGGATCTCGGCTCTTCTGTGCATCCCACGTGGCATGTGGAGGTGGGATATCCCTGCTGCTGGCTGTGTGCACCGAGCCCAGGGCGTTGTGGAGCCACATCAGGCGCTTCAGCCCTTGGAACGCCCTCCCTTTGTCGTGCATGAGCTGGTGCTCCGTCACTGCTCTCCTGCTGCAGGGAAAAGAGAGGGAATGAGGGACCCACCAATCCCACACAGGAGCATTTTGGGGGTGCCACAGCCCACCATTCCCACTCAGGCTGGTTCAGCAGCCTGGCAAGCAGCCCATTCCTGAAGACAGGAAGCTGTGCCATTCCCAAAGGTGTGCCTTGAATCTCCTTTTTTTAAAAAAAAAGGCAAACTGGGAAGACCAACAAAATGACCTGAGCAGGTTTAAAGAGCTCTCAGAGAGGTTTGGGCTTTCCCAGATTTAGATTCTTTTCAGAATAAAGTTCCCTTCCTTCACCTCAGTGTTACAAGATTTTTGGGTTTGTTTCTCTCCTCCCAGAGCTGGAATCACTGGAATTTAGCTGGAATCACTGATGTTCATGAAATAAAAACAAACCCTTATTTTCTTCAGATATTTCAGATTCTTCAAAAATGTTGAGCCAAGTGTTGAGTGAGGAGGGCAGGCTAATTCTGGGATGCAAATATCTCAGGATTTCAGGCTGTTCAGATAACATCTAACTGCAGCTATAGGCTCCTGCTGCAGATTTGAGTCCAAATGGGAACCTAAAAATGGAATTTTAGCATGTGCCATCTCCATGGCCTGTGTTGAACATCCTTACATGGTTTGTACACTGTGTTTAAAAGCATCAACTGAAATGTGGTACATGTTACACATCTAAAAATGCAGTTGGACTAATTTTATACTGTAGAGAGGGTGATGTAAAATGTTGCTGTACCAAATATATTGAATTTTCTTTCCCCCGTGCCTGGAGTTACTGACAGCAGTGCAGAACACAGCCTGTTAAATCAAAACCAAGCGGTTTTCTAATTATAATAATGAAGTAAAAGGATGATATTACTTACTTTTCAATCTCTTGACACGTTGCAAAACAGGCAAAAAAAAGAATTGCCAAAAATGTTACTGTCTGCAGAGACCTCTGGGGCAGGAACATTTTCTCTCTTCTTAAATCCACTCCACGGGAACAGCAGCCGATGGTGGGATCAGAAATCTTTCCCTCTGTTCTTCCTTTTTCACCTGACAAAATGAATTTCAGCCTTTAAGCACAGGTAAAAGTGGAGCATTGTGCTGTGGGAAATCATTCCAGGACCTCCCAGAACATCAGCCATGTGGATCTGAACATACACCAGAAAAGATGAATAGGATTCACTGTATAGTTCTGTATTTCCCTGCTCAGAGTCCTAAATCTCCTCTCCTAGTGTTGCCTCTCAATATATCACTTCCCACTCCTGTGCATTTGCAGGCACATTTCAGGACTGGGAAGAGACCTCCCTGATAAAAACTTCACAGAAATTTGTCCAGAAGATCAGGATTGCTGAAAATCACAAACCTGAAAGTATTTAAAAGTGGAGCAGGAAAATCAAGTTAAAAGGTGTTCATAGCCCTGGGGTTTGGGCCTTTTTCATGAGCAGTACAAGTGCTGACATGCAAATATCCAGGATTTTATTAGACTGGTGCCAGATTTCTTTTCAGTGAAGAAGTGGATTTCTGGCTTAGGGAAGAGACAACAAGATGATCTAATTGTCCAGTGATTATTTTACTCTAAATTATAACTTCATCTAGTTCTATATCTGCTTCTGGCATTGATTTACCTCTTCCTACCCATTCCTTCGACCCACCATGTCTTTATTGTCAGATCTATCCCTAAAATCTCTGCATTTTTCACACTAATGACTGTACCCTGCTTTAGGGTTGGCTCCAGTCTGGCCCTTTAGTCATTTACCAGAAAATCTTGTATTGTTACATCAAAAACCTGGGGGGACAACAAAACAAAAGCTGCAGCATTTAAATTGTTATGTAAGAATAGTATAGATATGTTTCCATATAACTCTTTGAAGAAATCTTCTTTCTATGCAGGAGAAGTTTGGGATAATAAAAACCTCAGCATCTCCTCAAATTACTTGTCTTTATACTAACTTGAATACTGAATTGTCAAGGGTTCGATAGAAAGGCAAATTATACATTAATATAATACAAATAAATTATATATTTGCTTGTAACAATTAAGCTTGTTCTTAATAAGTCTGCTCCACTAATTTGTGAGTGATTTCCTTGGGCAGCATGTTGAAATCAAACTAGATATGAAATAACAAATGGGTATTAGTCCTGATTAAAAATATCTGTATTAAAAGCAGATACATGCACATAAATATACATAGAGATGTGCATATTTACTTGCTGAATGATACTTTAAATTATGCTAATGTAGAACTCCTGCTCATACACAAAAGGGAAGCTACACTATTGTAATCAACAGTAAAATATATATTAATTAAAAAGCATCTTCCAGTTACTAAAGGAACATTACCTACTTACTGGTGGTGTTGCTGGATCCCAGAGAAGTCCTGAGCTGCACGAGGTGTCTCCTGCCAGTCCCGTCGTGACGTTCCCGTCACAGCGACACCGAGTTCCCTTCTCCTGCTTTTATACCAGTCCAGGGAGCACAGAAACAATAGCAGTGATCTCTGTGACTAAAGCCTTTCCTCTTGTGTCAGTGAAATGAGACAGCTCCCTGTTCCCAGTGATAATAAATCCTGGATTCTAAAATGTTCAGCTGTGACTAAGGAAAACATCACAACTTCGTGGACAGTCTCTTTGGTGCCTCTCCTGTTCTGTGTGAACTTGATTTTACCACAAGGTTTCTGTGCCCCAAGGTGATGGTGAACCCTGTTGTTCCAGGGTTGATCAGGAAAGGGGTCTCTGGATGCAGAAGAGATCTCCCTCCTTTCCTGTCCTTGTGGACTCACGTGTGGGATGCTGGAGTTGGGTAGGAGGAATCTAAATTATTAATACTGCTGAGTTCAGCAATGCCAGTTGTCATAAAATCAGCAAAACAGGGTAGTTATTCACAAAAAATCTAACTGAGGGGTTGGTAAATCATAGAATCATGGAATTCCAGAATGACTTGGGTTGGAAGGGACCTTAGAGATCATCCAACTCCACCCCCTGCCATGGACAGGGACACCTTCCACTAGCCCAGGTTGCTCCAAGCCCTGTCCAACCTGGCCTTGGACACTTCCAGGGATGGGGCAGCCACAGCTGCTCTGGGCAACCTAAATAAGATCCCACTGGATTTTAATGTTCAGTAGAGACTTCATTTAAACCTGCTGCAGTTTGAAATCTTGGAAGCTGGAGGGAAATGGAGACTTATCAAGTGACTAAACAATAAAAGTGCAAGTCGTGGCTCAGGCAAAAAGCCAAACTCTGATATGTTTTGAAACCCTGTGAGTTGGCACCACGTGAGGTTTGTTACTCACTGTATGAGCTCTACCAGGTAATTGGAGCAGAATTTGGGTACTCAGGATGTGGCTGGATCATTAGGCTGAAACTACTTAAGAGAATAAGTTCCTATTTCTCAAAGTGAAAGACAACGAATGTATTTGTCATCTCCAAAGAGCAATTCCGTGGGAAGATTGAAAAGATCATTTGCTTAGCTACCAGAAGCAATGGATTCCTTTCCCATAGGCACAGTTAAACACAGGTGGATGCAGACAGGCTGTCCTGCAGAGACAGGGCTCACACAGCCTCGTGTGTTCTCGCAGCTTCCGTGGACACCAAATTGCTTTTCATTATATTCCTCACACTTGTTTGCAGCCCTGCTTTTTCTGAGTGATCTGATAAGTGCTCCTCATTTCATTACCTGATTGTTAAGGAGCGTGTCACCCATTAAAGTGTCACCAATTAAAGATGACATTTGTTAAATGTTGGTAAATCAGGGCCTGGCTTCGCATCTGAGTCTCCAGGGCAGCAGCGGCGCCGCGGTTACACCGAATTACCCGCCGTGGGTCCGAGGTGCCTTGGTTACATCTTCAAGGATTAATAAGCCTTGGCCAGAGTCACGTCTGAAACATCTGGTCCAATTCATCCTTGAACTTTTCGAGTCTCCAGTGTACAATGGGTTTTCTTTGGATGCAGTTTTTTCAGCACCTCCGCTGGAAGAGCATTAATTGAGGGACTGCTGGGGTTGGTACACGGGCACATGTCCTGATGGTCACACTGCCATGGCTACGCTCTGCCACTGGCCCTTTCCTTCCACCCAAGGACTTGGGAGAAGTCAAAATTAACTTGGTTGTGACTTTTAACATCTCCCCGAGAGCCAGACCTGTGCTGGAGTTCCAGTCTATCCCTGAGAAGCGCCCAGAGCAAGGAAGAGACACTGGCAGGGATGGATTCCAGGTTTATAATATTCCTAAAAATACATAAAATGTGTCAATTGCACATTTATACACCAGCCACTCACACAGGAGGTAAAGTTTTGAGCTGTGATTTCTGGCTTAGGGAAGGGACAACTAGAAGGTGCAATTGTGCAATGATTACTTTAATCTAAATTATAAGTTCATCGAGCTCTAAATCTGCTCCTGGTGTCAGTACAGCTCTACCTACCCATCCCTTCAACCCCACCACGCACACAGTGCTAATGTCATAAGGGGAAATTGTGCCAGCAGCACAACCAGGTGATATTTTTAGCTGAGATAAATTAACCTCTGTAAGAGGCCTGGATGGTGCAGAGCAGAGCAGGAGCCTGTTCTGCCATGGAATTAACCGGGATGACCGGAGTTTGGTCACCTCGGGGCTCCCTCAAAGCACTCCTGGAGTCATCAAAGGCTTGAGCTTTGGCTTCAAAGCCTTTGCTCCCTCCCTCCAGCTTTTCCTGGTCTGCCTCCCCACGGGAGGGGCCTTTGCTGTTCCCTCACCTTCTCCAGTGGGAGTTTTGGAGCGAGGAGGGTTGTGCCAATTATAGTTTCCCAGCGAGTGATTCTTTTGTTTTGCTTTCCAGTCCTTTCCCCAGGGAGCCAGGTGGGGGAGGAAGGGAATATGGCTTTGCTGCAGAGCAAAGAAAAAGGGAAGAGAAAGCCTGGAGGCCCCGTTGAGGGGGAAGAAGAAACTGGGGGAGGGAACAGAAAGCAAAGCAAATGTGCAAATAGCCTCGTTAGGGCAAGGGGGATCCTCTGGCCTGGGATTTGAAAACTTAATTAAACAAAGACTCTACTGCATCAAAGGGATCTTCTATCTGCAGGGAGATGGGCAGACAGATCTGAGGAATTTTTTCCATATGCTGTTCTCTGTTACTCACCAGTAACAGGAGTGTGGGCTCCAGAAGAGCTTCCCTGATGTAAAAATCAACTCAGTTTTTTGGGATTGTTTTTGGGCTGTGGTTGTTTTGTTTTTTTTCCCTTACTGCTCTTACCCAACAGACCAGAATTCCTGTGAGCTGCTGAGTGCTGTGTGTGGAAAACCAGACACCGCCCTGCCGAGAGGAAACGGTTTGACCACAGTCCTGGTAAATATAGTT
Organism: Platyrinchus mystaceus; assembly: GCA_035041135.1. Classification (NCBI taxonomy): domain Eukaryota; kingdom Metazoa; phylum Chordata; class Aves; order Passeriformes; family Tyrannidae; genus Platyrinchus; species Platyrinchus mystaceus. The sequence continues at coordinate 1,731,841 of JAWWLV010000082.1, forward strand.
CCCCTGAGCTGCTGGTGAAGCAGCAGCTGATGAAGGGCTGCTCTCCCTTCCTGGCCTCCCTCACTGAGAGATGGGAGGAAATGACACCTCAAAGCAAACCCCAAGGCCACAAAGACTTTGGCACCTCCACGCTTACACCTCGAGGTGCTTCAGGGGCATCACTAGCAGCCAGCAGCACCTTTGATTCCATAACCATTTAAAGAGGTGGATTTCAGCCCCCAGGAGTGGGTTCCAGGCTTTTCCATCATGCTTTGGGTGCTTTTAGCTCCTCTGTGTCACGTCCTTGTTGCTGGAGGACAATCCTGTGCCAGTAAACCCATTTGGGAGGGGTGTAAACTCCAGGAGCAGTTTGAAATCTTGGCCCCTAATCCACTGCACACTGCATCATTCCAGAGAGAACTCCCATCTTCCAGGGAATTAAAATTAGAGTTGAACAGCAGTGAGTCAGACTCTGTGTTTTCATTTGCCATTTTCTGACTTCAAGCCAGACTTACAGAAGCTCCTGGGACTCACAGCTCTGTCAGAACACAGTAGCAAGGGCGAGTGTTTTGTCCTTCAAAACCTGCCCTGCAGCCAAGCCAGGGGTTTGACTCTCTTTTTCCTTCCCCTAAGAGTCTCCAGATGGGATATTTTCTGTGTGCAAAACCAATTTAGGTGAAGCTGAGACAAAGCCTCAGGTCTCTTGTGCTGCTTCTGTAACACTCACTGGGCTCTCTGAGTTAATCCCTGGTTCCACAGCCTTGCAGTGCCTGGAGGTCTCCTGAGAACCTCACCTGAGCAAAAACAAAACACAAGATGTGTCTCCCTATTCCATGGGCCCTGTCCCCCTGAAAAGGAGCTCTCTGGGATCTGCCCTGCAAGAGAATCATCACCATCTGCTGCCCACACCTTGGAGGTGGGACCCCAACAGTGGCAGAAGGCTCACACCTGGAAAGGTGGGGATGAAGGATGAGCAACTAAAGGTCTCCAAATAACATGTCATTCAAATAAACGAACTTCTCGCTAATTAATCCCCGAGTGCTGAGTCTTGGGGATGTGCTGTGCCCCTGCACTGGGAGCTGAGTGTCTTAGTTTAGGTCTATGATGTATAAATCACAGTTTGTTGTTTCACTCTCCCTTTAGATGAGGTCTGAGGTGCACCTAAAAACTGTGACAATGTAAAAATATGTATGTTTTAAAAGTGAGGAAATAAGGGATAGGGACCTTATGCTGTAAACACAAGGATTTGTGGGAATAAGCTCACTCAAGCTGGCTGTAACATATCTAAATATCTATCTACATAATATATCTAAAGATCAGGCAAGTGTAAGTCGTTGTTTCAGTAGAAAATGGCCTTCACCCAGATTGGGCAGGATGTGAAAATGGGTTGAATCCACAGGAACCTCACGAGTAGCCTGAGCTGTGCCTCTGAATAGTTGGTTTGTGACTGAAGATGTGTCCCCTCCACCAGTTCCTGTCATGTTCGTGCAATGACATTTCCCAGCAAGAGCCCTTTCTGCAGGCAGAGTCATGCCAGTAAATAACTATTTTTATTCATGTCTAGTTTTGCCTGAGGAGCAGCTCTAAGAAATCCTCTTGCAGAAATATTCTCCAGTCAATACTGTCTGTCTCCTGAAGTATGCAGAGCTCACAGAGTGTTTGGACAACGCCCTCAGGCACATGGTGGCATTGTTGGGGTGTCCTGTGCAAGGCCAGGAGTTGGACTCGATGATCCTTCTGAGTTCCTTCCAACTCAGGATATTTGTGATCCCTTAAATTTGGCTGAGGTTTCTTCCAAATCATGTCTAGAATATGTCCATTTTCTTCTGTGGGATTGAAATCTCAGGAACCATGACAGCAGCTTGACTGGAACACCTTACTCCAGGGCAGTATGGTCATGCATCCTGGTCTGGAGGTTTATAAAACTGTGTTCCACTGTCACTGTGCAGGTAATAAATACCTTTTCAATCTAGTCTTGACCCACCTGTTCACAGCAAGTCTGGTTTTGCTTGTGTGCCTGTACTGGGACATCCCAATGACTGTGGGAATTAGGCTGAATATTCCAGTAGGCCTTTTTTGTCCCAGTGATGGGCCACATTTAGTTTCTTTATAATGCCAAAGGCAAACTGAAAACGGATTATGTTTATATGACATGATTTTAATGGGCTGTGGTTTATAAAACATGGTGATGGGCTTAACCCCAGATAAGAAGCACCTTGAATAGAGCAGGTAGCATGTCCTAGGTGAGTGCTGAATGCTTTGTTTGCTTTACAGGAGGTGAACTTACTTCTGAAAAAATCCTTTGTTCCCAAATCTGTCATCTGGAATTATTTTCATATACCATGTGCAACTTCGGTATGAAGATAAAAGTTCTGTTAGGATTACAGGCTGGTCCAAGTTGCTCTCTAACTAATATTTGGGGGTTTTGTTTGTTTGTTTTTTTAAATATTCATTATTGAAAATCTCAAATCATGTTTGAAATGTACAATATGTGGTATGAGCAGGGTCTAGGAGTGTTGCAAACTCCTTGGAGAAGGGAGGTGAGTCCTGGAAGTCACTGTCTCCAAGAAGTCACAAAGTGTAATGGTTGAACAGCCCCAAGCTTCAAATTATTTCCTTTGTTTGTGTTGCCTCAGGAAATTAACCATCAGCTAATTTAGATTACAATGGATTAGATTTCCTTAATTAAAAGCAGGTAACTGTCAGATAACTGCACACATGATAAAGATACTTTAGAGCATCCGTTACCTCAAAATCATTGTTGTGTTTCTGTCCCCTGGCCAGTTTTGACCCTTGGAGGATTTTACTGAGAAAAAGCTCCTAAAAATAATGGGAGGTGCTGCAAAAGGTTTTGGAAAATTCTAAGGAATTATCTCAGCTGGTGGTTTTTAATTCCAGTTGGGTTTTATTTACATGCTGGTAGAATTCCAGTAGACTGAGGACGCTCCATCCTCTGCACAGTTCCTGCTTGGAAAACACAGTCCACGAGCATTAATTTGTACTCAGAGTGCTTTATCTCATAAAATATGATTTAAACTGCTATTAATCCTACTTGTACGGATAAATTTGTCTTCCCTGGCCCAAGTCAAAGACATAAAGTCTGGATTAAACACAGCCTGGCTGTGAAGGGATGTTTTGGGAGGTTATTGCAGCAACAGCCCCAGAAAGAGATTCTTATATTACTTGATAACCCAAAATAAGAGGTTCGTTATCTAGGGCAACCCCTTTGGAGCAAGTTATTTAATTCATGTTAATACTCGTATGAATGTTGTGTATGGAGAGTTTAGTAAAGCACATCAACAGCACTGTGTATCTCTAAGTAAAATTCCTCAGTTCAAATACTGTTTTCTCAAGCGCTAAAAAAATCACTTCCCTCTTTTGTGCCTCATAAACTCATATAAAATCTACCAGTTTGCTCGTATGGAGTGTTCATACGTGTAAACCCCAGTGCTGAGGGGATGATGCTTAAGAACCACGGCCTATGCGGACCCGACCGGGCCAGAGACACAAGGAAATAAAACTTTATTTTTCCTTTTGGCCCTTAAAAGCCAACATTTTCGGGGGTGTTGCCGTTCCCGGCTTTCAGGGCCCGGGCGGGGCCGGCGGAGCCGCCTCAGCGCTCCCGCCATTGGCGCCGAAGCTCCGCCCCCCCGCGCGCGCCAGGCGACGTCACCTGTCAATCAGGTCAACAGCGCCCTCTGATTCGCTGTCGCTCCGCGTCACGTGGGAGAGGGCTGGCCATATATAAGGCGGGCGGGGTACGCGCCGACCGCCATTTTGTCCAGTGAGGGAAAGCGGAGCTGGGGTCTCGCTGAGGGGTCGAGTCGGCTGAGTTTAGCGCGAGCTCCCTTCGCGCGCCCTCCCTCTGAGCACCGGTGAGGACCTTCACCCCGGAGGGCTTGTGGGGGGAGGCGGCGGCACCCGCGGTCTCGGGCCCCGGCGGGGCGGATGGAGGCGGCAGCGGCGGCAAACAAAGAGCGGCCGCCATTTTGTGAGGCCGGGCCGCGGGCGGCGGCCGTCGCGGCGCTGAGGGGAGGCGGCGGGGAGGCCGCGGGCTGTCTGGACGATCCCGTGCTCAGCCTGCTGTCGGCGGTGGGCGAGGCGGAGCGGGGGGTGCCGCGGCGGCGGAGCGGCGCCGATCCGCCCGCCCGTCCGCGGCAGCGCTGCTCCCTTACGCCGCACCGAGGAGCCTCTCCGTAGGGATTCCCTGGGCGCTGCCGGCGGGGCTCGGCCGGGGATGGCGCTGCACCCCCCGGGCCCCCCCGCATGTGCGGATCCCCCTGATCCCGATCCTAATCCTCATCCGGGAACAATGGAGCCTCCCCCGCGCTGCGCCCCCTGCGGGCCCCCCCGCGCTAAGCAGGGAAAGGGCTCAGGGATCCCCCACCCCTCCCCTTCAAAGCTGTAAACCTTAAAAGTAACTGAAATTCCCCCAAACAGTGAATTTTAATCACAGTGCGACATAACAACTCGAATTTTTTTGTTCGGTTTTAACCCCCCCTGCCCGCCCGTTGCACGCAGATTAATGTTTCCATCACATCAGGTCTTATCTCCGCTGAAGTTTCAGGCGGAAGGAGCCAACAAAACGACTTCCTTGGAAGCGAACAAGTGCACGCTCTGTGTTTAAATAGGCGTGAACTTCTTTTTTTCTTGTCCTAGCAATGCATCGCGACTCTTGTCCGCTGGACTGCAAGGTTTATGTGGGTAACCTTGGAAACAATGGCAACAAAACGGAATTAGAGCGAGCCTTTGGCTACTACGGACCACTGCGCAGTGTGTGGGTGGCGAGAAATCCTCCTGGTTTTGCCTTTGTGGAATTCGAAGATCCACGAGATGCAGCTGATGCAGTAAGAGAACTAGATGGAAGGTAAAATGTGCTGCTTGTATGTTTGGCTTGGCTGGTGAAAAAGAGAAATTTTGGGTAGTAATGCTGTTTAAATTGGAAAGTTTCAACTGCAGGGCCAAGGACTTGAGGTGGTTGTTATGAAGTGGTTATTTGTGCGATCCAAGGGTTTTCTTAACAGTACAGAAGTAGAATCCCAGAATGGTTTGAGCTGGAAGGGACCTTAAAGCTCATCCAGTCCCACCCCCTGCCGTGGGCAGGGACACCTTCTGCTAGTCGAGGTTGTTCCAAGCCCTGTTCAGCTTGGCCTTGGACACTTCCAGGGCTGGGGCAGCCACAGCTTCTCTGGGCAACCCCTGCCAGGGCCTCACCACCCTCACAGGAAGAATCCTTCTCAATATCCAATCAAAACCATCGTGATGCTATTCTGGAAGAAGGGCAGGATAATTATGCACTTCAGAATTGGACTCTCAAGTTAGAAATGGCTTGGATGTCTGTGTATGTGCTAAATTGAAGATGGTGTAACTATAAAGAGGCAAAACTGATTAGAGAAACTCTGCTTGGTTCCTTCCCTGCCTCCTTTACTGGCTCAGCAGCTTTCAGAAGCAGCCAAACCTTTTGTCTGCCCTAGAATCCCAGGCTGGTTTAGGGAGGAAGGGACATTAGAACACATGGGCAGGGACACCTTCCACTAGGCCACGTTGCTCAGAGCTCCGTTCAGCCTGGCCTTGAACACTTCCAGGGTGGTGCAGCCATGCAGAAGTTATTCCTGAACACTTTACTTTCGCCTATAGACAGAATGTTTTTTCCTTATCTCTTCCTTTTCCCTCTGTGGACTGTGCAGCTGTTACTCCACACTGACCTCTCCCTGGGAACACTAACCAGTGTCTCTGTCTCTTCCCAGGACGCTGTGTGGGTGCCGAGTCCGAGTGGAGCTCTCCAATGGGGAGAAGCGGAGTCGGAACCGCGGCCCCCCCCCCTCGTGGGGCCGCCGTCCCCGGGACGACTATCGCAGGAGGAGCCCTCCGCCCCGCCGCAGGTACCTGGGGCACAGCACACCCCTACAGCTCTTGCCACTGTTACCACTGTAGCATCCTAGAAGCAGGCTTGTTAAAGGCATGTTGATGGATAACGTTCATCTATCTGATCATGATTCGGAGATGACAGATGCTAAAAAGAAAAAAAAATCCCCAAATCGACCCCTCCGCAAAATCGAGGTGAACTTTTAAGTTGTGTTGAATGTTGGCTTTTGTCCTTAGGTGACTGTGCAGTTGGTAGTCAGTGCCCTCTGTCCTGGGCTTATCCTCATTCCTCCTAAAATCTGCTCATCTTCTAGTCACACTTTCCCTCTCTTCCCCATACTTCAACTTAGGCTGTTCCTTTCCTTTATTCCATAATGGCAGAACATGACATACAGCAGTTTAGCATTTCCATACCGATGGGTTTCTCCACTTTGTTTGCAGAATTTAAATACTTCCCAAGCAGGCAGCTGTTTAATAATGGATCAAGTAACAGTTGCTTTAAACATCTGGAATCTTTACACTTTAGTGTTAGAATTAAAGCATCGTGTGATGATCATGTCAGTTGAGGTTTGCAAACCCACCTCTAATATATAGCAGGATTTTTGGGAACTGGCACGTTCTTGGACCCAGACTAGTTAGTCTGGCAGTTCAGATGTGCAGCGTGGTTTTTACAGGACTGAATTTACCTGTGGCAGGTGAGTCAAGTCCTCCCGAGTCAGGGTTTTCAAGCTTCCCCTTTTGCTGTTGAAAAGAAAAAAAAAAAAATAACACATTAGGAGTATTGTTAGCTAATAGATGGTTGTACTGATGGCTTGTTTTTCATTTTTTTTATGCTTTTTGGTCCATCTATTAATAAAAATGAACCCGTTACAGAGTCACCATCATGTCTCTTCTCACCACCCTCTGAGTCTGCATTAGCCAGCCAACTAGCCCTTTCAGCGTCATGTGACCAGCGCGCCCCATGCAGCTTGGCTGGTGTCGTTTCACATGACCCAGGCATGGCCAGTCGTCAGGTTGCACCGCCCTTTGGTTCCCGAGCATGCTGTTTTCTCTCAGCCTTCTCTCCAACCTTAACCAAATCGGCAGCAGCCACCTCGACCGCCCACACATTCCCGGCCAATCAGCTCAGCTGTTTATTTACCAAATGTCTTCACAACAACTACAGCAGCAGCCTTCGGCTAACAAAAAAGCAGGAAAAATCCACAACACCCCCTTCGCCAACCAACTAAATACAACGCAACATCTGGCAAAACCTTTTCAGCAAATTCTTCTTGGCAGTCAGTCCGGCAGCCTCACCTCACCATTTCTAGCTTGTTGAAACCAAAGACTTGTAAGTTTTTCCTGCTTATACAGTTTACTGCTGGTTAAAATAAGGAGTAAGCGGCTTATAAGTAATTACTTTTCTCAATCAAAGGCTGGCTGTGCATAATTGAGTGGTAACGTACATATGTTGCTTGAGAAAACTTTTAAGGGTGATATGGAAGCTCTTACACTGTAAATAACGTAAAAAACAGGATATTTGCATGTGAGATGCCAAACTAAATTTTTAATAAAAGCTCTAACAAATGTAGCTTTTCCTTGCCAGAAAAAATCCTATCACCTTTAAATGGTTTTACTAACAGTTTTCAAAACTTAAAACAATTACTTTTTGGGATGAACTGGGCCGAGCTAAGGTTATATTTTTAATTTTTTAATTTTTTTATAAGAAAATAGTCTAAACACACTCGATGGCATTAAAAATGACAATCACAAATATGCAGTTCTAATGTAGCACTTAATGGCATTATCAAATTGACACTGAGCGCATTTTCACTTTTTTTTTTCCACTTGATATCTCTTATGCCTTGTTATGGACCTTTTTGGCTTGCATGGGTTCCAAAACATTTGCTCTATGCTATTTTTTTTTTTTATTTTTTTTTTTTTGGAACCACTTGTGGGACTTTGGTGTGGTGTTCTGGGCAGTGTATTTAGTTGAAATGGAAAGTGTTGCATTGGACAACTCTGCTCTGACGTGTTCTTAGTTAAAAGTGAATTCGTGGTTGGAAACGTGCTGTTCACACTGAGCTTGGTTTTACTGCCTAATCTTTCCATGCCTTTTACTGGATGATGGATGCCAGTTATTCTTGGCACGTTCCCTGGGCCCAACAGTGAGTTTGACAAGTTGGGAAATGCCTCACCCCGTTAATGCTCAAAGAATGGATGAAGTGCCTCACATCTGGTTTTCTGGTTTTAGATCACCACGAAGGAGAAGCTTCTCCCGGAGCCGCAGCAGGTACGGATCCCTTCCCTCCCCCACGGACTGCTCTGGCCTGGAGCTTTGAAAAGCAGCAGCCCCGTGTGCTGTGCACATTCAGTCTGTAGTTTGGTAGAAAGGAAACAGCTTTGCTTCTGCCATGTTGTTTCCCTGGAATTACTCAGCTGTTTGAGATTCCAGAGTCAGCAGTGGAACGATATTAAAAATAGAGGTATTTTCAATTCTGCAGCTGCCCTATGGTTTCCTGCCAGTTTTTCACAAAGTTTGTGTTACTGTGTTGCTCCTTGCCAGAATTGTAGAATTATAGAGCCATTTGGGTGGGAAAAGACCTTCAGGATTGAATCAACCATAAGTCAGGACAGTGATGAGGTTGGATTCTGCAAAAAAACCTTCTGCAAAGGACTGGAAGCCTGTTCACAGCACAGCATAAGCTGTTGGCTCAGGCTGATCCCGCTTCCCTGAAGGGAAGGTTAATGGCATCATCTGCAACAGGTTTCCTCTGGTTGAATAGTTAAAAACTCCACTCCTGAAGGAAAGCTCCAGGAGCCTTGCTGGCCTGATTGAGCTTTGCTCTGATCATCTGGTGTTGTGATCTGTACCAGGTCCCTCTCCAGAGACAGAAGAAGAGAGAGATCACTCTCAAGGGAGAGGAACCACAAGCCTTCTCGCTCCTTTTCCAGGTCTCGCAGGTAAGAAGAGTCTTCCAGTACTTGTGTTGTGAGTAAACATGTAAAAATGGCTTTCTGTGCCTTGGTAATGCTGATAAAGGTGGTGGTGGAGAAATACCTCTAATATCTTACAAGGTTTTTCACCTTGAAGAATTAAATACTCAATTTTATTAAAGGAACAATATTTTTTAAATGCTTTAATATCTGCTGATTGGAGCTGGGGGGTTTAAAGGAAAATCTGCTGCTCTTGGCACCTGGATCTTAACCAAACCCAACCTGTCTGTTGTCCTTCAGTCGCTCCAGGTCAAATGAGAGGAAATAGGACTGTGGGAAGGAGCTGTGTACAGGAAGTCATGAAATCCGAGGCCAGGAGTATGTACAGAACGTTGTTTTGTTTTGAAACTTCATAAAGCTTGGTGCATTTTTAAAATGTTTTAGCTGTTGAACTTGCTTTGTTCCTTGTATCTTGTAACAGGTGGCAAATGTAAAGATGTGAATCTGTATATGGTTCTGAGCAGATCCTATGATTTGTATTATTAATGGTTTTCCAGTGTACCATTAGACATGGTTTGTGTGTGTGTGTGGAATGGTAAATGGTCTGTGTCTGTAGCTGGGGGGGTTTGCTGGGGCTCAGCTCTCAGGGAAGTGTGCAGGGATGGTGTGTTCCTTGTGGGATCCTGGCCTGGAGCAGAGCAGGATGTGGGTCCTCCATAGCCCCGTCCTGGAAGAGTGAGAGCAGTGAGCCAGGGGCACGGGGAGGGAAGGGCTGGGCTGCAGCTTCATCCAGCTCCAGTTCTCACTGTGTTACCTAGAACTGAGCTGCTCTATATTCCATGAACTACACATTTTTAGCTGTAGGATCAGTTAATTTTGTACTTGGTGTGAGTAGAGTCCTTAATTAGCCGATTGTTGATTGACCATCTATTCCAGAACCTCTGAATAGACCAAATCCACAGCAGAACTGACACCTGGAGTGGATGTGTTGAGTGTCTAATGGTACATTGAAAACTTTAGGAGTTAAAACATTTCTTTACTGTACAAGACTTTTCATGTCACTTGTAAAATGTCTTTTGTGAGATCCTTGGGATTAAAGTTTTGGTTACAACTCGTTGTTCGGTATTGAACTCGTATCTGACTGACAGTCACCCCACCAAGGCTGTACCTCCTGGTCTCTGCTCACCTCTGCTCCTCAGGAAGGAGCAGGGTCTCGCTCTTCCACGGGAATCCAATCCTGCAGCCAAGGGTGGATTCAGGAGCTCATGGCACTTCTTGCCCAACAGGGATCCCGGTAATGCTTCCTTGGAAAACCAGCTGGAGATGCAAAGGTTTGCTGGCTTTGCATCTTGGGTGTGGGTTGGGCACAGCACTGAAGGTGTTCTTCCTTTCTCAGTTTGGGAATTGCTGTTCTGAAAACCAGAGCTTTGCATGAAGATTCACTCCCTGTAAAACTGGCACGACTGGAGAGCAAGTGGATGTCCCACACTGCCCTGCTCCCTTGGTCCTGTATCCAAGAGAAGATGTGCTTCATTGGTTCAATTGTGTGGTTTAGATTAAATCCCTCACACCAAACAGTCTGATGATGGAATTTCTTTCATTGGTGCTGTCCAGGCAAGGACACGGTGATGGTGAAGCTGTAAGGGAAGGACCTGCTGGTGCTGCCCCCTTGGCTGCTGAGTTCAGTGTCTGGATTGATTTATTTTTTAATTACTCAGTGCTATTTGTGGATGGGCTTCATCTTGAAGGTCTTTTTTAACTGAGTGATTCTCCTGAGCAGTTACCGCTGTGTGCTGTGGTGTCACTGAGATGCAGGAGAGCTGCAGGTGCTGCGAGAGGCACTCACAGCCCTGACTCACCTGGAGCAGTTTCAGCGGTGAGCTGGGAAGGCCCGGGCAGGTTCCCTGGCTCTTCCCGGACCCCATTTTCCCTGAGGAGGACCCGATTTCCCCGCGGAGGGGGAGGGAGCAGCGGCTGGAGCCGGCCCGGGCCGTGCACTGCCGCGGGCCCCCGGCAGAGGTCAGGGCGGGTCCGGCCCGGGCGGCTCCTCCGCTCCGGGCTGGGCCGCGTTTGCTCCCGAAGCGCCACATGCCAACTGTGCCGGCTCTGCCCGGGGCGGGCACAGCCCTGTTCCCTTTCCCTACGTGCTTCTGGCAGTGTCTGATGTGTGGCAGGGTCACAGCTTGTGGTGTCTCACGGCTGTTCCTCCTGTGGTTACGTGGGGGCACGAGGAGCCTTCAGTTGTTTCAGCTGCTGCAGGGAGAGAAATCTGAAGGGCCAGCGGGGAAGCAGGTTGTGGTTTTCATACCCAACAGTCTGCGGAACTGGAAGTATTTCAGCTTCAGTTTTCTGACTTATTTTACTCCTCAGCTGAATAAGGAAGTTGCCTCTTTGATCAGAATTGTGCTGGTTTTATGTAATGGGGGGGATTGAAGGGAAACTAAGTAGCTTCTAGAGAAAGATATGAAATCTATAAATATGTATAAATGCTGACTGATCAGCCCTTCCCCCAGGGTGTAATTAGCAAGAGTTATTTTTTATGCAGTAACACATTCATGGATTTTGGGCTTCCCGTTCCTGTCTGTGAGGGAGTGACTGGTCTGGGAGTGTGATTTACAGGTAGAGCCTTGTGGCTTATGTTTAATACTCTGAAATTAAACGTACAAGGAAGTGTTGGTGTTGTAAGACCAGGGACATCCCTTGCCTCTCCCCAGAGATTCTGAAACCAGGAAGAGCCACCAGGCAGTGTGTCCTGGCCAGGAGAGTTCAGGGGGACGCTGTTCAAGACTCCTTGGGAACAGCCCATGCTCAGCCACAGCCCTGCTCCAAAGACCCCAGGGGTGATGGGGCACTCACTGCTGCCTGACACCTTCCAAGTTGTCTCAGTGTCCTGTTTCATGGTGTTGACAATGATTCCAGCTGTTTCAAATTTGAGGAGAGGTTTAGCTGCCCCTGCTTCAGGCAGGAGCATCCTGGGGTTAATCCTGAGTTCCTTTCAGGCTCCTCAGCAGAGCTCGAGCACATCCCAGGAGTTCTTTTCTCACACTGTCCCCAGGGAGATCATTGTGTGCAAATGGGTTTGCGAAGAAAAGGATCTTGTTTTTTTCTTTTTATGTCCATGCTGCTCCTTGTTTATGACAGAAGATCATGTTAAGAATGTGCCTTGCACTTAGAAGAGGGAGAGGTTAAGGATGTTCTTGGTTTCGTTGGGATTTGTTCCACTGACCTTTGGGCCAGGGTCGTGTTTGGGTGAGCAGTTGTGACCCTCCCCAACAATGACAGTGCTTTTGGTTAAAAAAACTCTGTTTCAGCTGCTCTGGGCAGCTGCTGCAGTTCAATGTGCAGGATGACATGTCCACATCCACGTGGTAGTTGTGACAGAAAACTGGAGAAAAGGAATACTGGCAGACAGTATCAGAAAAGCAAGGTAAAAAATTTCCTTGAAAAACAAAGTTAAGTATTTGCAACATTGGTTTTTGTCTGTTCCACTCAAATTCACCAGGTTTTGGGCTACAAGTGACCCTCTTCAGAAAGCTGAGTGTAGATCATATTCAGTGTTAATGCCAAAGTTGAGCCTTGGGAAGAGTTGCAGCCAAAGCCCCGTTTAGGAGGGGAGCCTGGCAATTTCTGCTTTCTCCTCTATTAAACTGATCTGCCTCCTTGCTAAAAGAGCAGAAAAGGACTTCAGAAGTCTGGAGCCAAATGTAGTGGCTTTTATGGTTTTTCTTGGACAAGCAGGTGTGCTGTGTTATCCCCCACTCTTCCTCCAAACCCAACCTGGCTGTGGAGCTCTGCCCTTCTTGTCCTCCAGCCATACCAGGAACTAAAATATGTTACTGATGGAAGATCCTTGTGTTTCATCCTTTCTCTGCCTTTGCATTTTCTTTTGTTTGAAGGCAGATCAGATCAGGGAGAACCACACAATGCCTGTGGATGTTCTGTGCCTGCCTGGAGCAGGTTACAGGTTCTTATCTCTGAACTTCTTCGTGCTTCTGTGGGGACCTGCCAGCAGAACCCACCTCTGGACCTGACCAGTGCCTGAGCAGTTCTGCAGCCTTTTTCTGCTGTTATCACCTCTTCTCAGCTTCTAGTTTTACTTTCATCTGCCATTACCTCATCACCTTGAGATGCCCCAATGTCTCCTGACATAAAGATCCTCAGAGTGTCTGAACATTTGACAAACTTTCCAGTTTCTGCCTGATTGAATCCCTGTCCTGTACCCACATTCAAATCCTACACCAGAACTACCACCCAAAACCTGCAGTGCCCACCACAAATCCTCCTCTCTGGTGCTGTTGGAGTGCAGAGTCTCTTGGCTGGAAAAGGAAAAACACTGAAAAAAGCTGGGCATCAACCCCTTTTGCAAACAGAAGGCTGAAGGGCAGGAGTGCAATTCCAGTCGCTCTGGTTCAACCTTAGCTCCCACACGTGAGGCGCTGGCACAGGGCCCTGAAGGGGCAGGTCTGCATTTCCCTGGTGCTGGAATGCAGCTGGCTCCCACTTCACACCTCAACCTGCCAAAGAGAGGCAAAATAAAGCCAATTTTCGCTTTGGCAACATTTACAGTCAGTCGTGAAGCGGCTGCCGGAGCTGAAGCCACATCCCCTCTGTGTGAGGAGTGTTCTGGTTCCTAGAAACAGTCGCTGTCTGGGGTTGCTCTTTCGTTTCTGCAGCTTCACTGGGGCAGGGCCACGAGTTCCCTCTGTTAGTGCCCTTCAAACAAACACTGTTGGGGACTAAAATAAACACGAGATCCAGACAAATATTAAGTAGACGATGCAAGAGGAACGCTATGTTCGTTCCCAAGTGATTCATCCGGCTATTATTTAATAATTTAGTGGCTGACATAACTTGGGAGTTGAACAAATCTTCACATCGATTTGGGTGGTGTTTGTGCTCAGTCCTCTAAGTAAGATTTTCTGTGGGAGTGATCCCAGTCAGGAAAGGGAAGTGTGTGTCCTTCCCAGATAGATTCAGTCACTGATTACAGCGGTGTTCCTCCCTGACTACCCGAGGATCCATCCTGCTACAGTCAGATTGTTGTCCCTGGGCACTTTGCTGGACAACACAGACACTGACGGGCTGTGATGGGCTGATGGCACGTGCAGACACGGCACCAGTGCCCGACACCACCCCCAAAACAGCGAGGACATGGTGTGACAGGCCCTGGCAGCCCCAGCCCTCCGTGCTATCGGGGTGGGGCAGTGGTATCAGGGTGGGGCACTGTGTCACCCTGGGTGTCACTTGGGAAAATCACCCCTGCCAGCTGTCAGACAGGCATTATCTCCCAGTGGGCAGAGGCTGCTTAGAACATGAATATTCAACAATATTCATCAGGAGGACCCCACCACTGCCCAGCCTTCCCCTCTGACTGACAGCTCAACGTCAGTGTTTGATATAAACGGTTTGGAGTCACTGTTTCATAAAATACCAGACTGGTTTGCATTGCAAGGGACCTTAAAGTTCATCTCATTTCACAGCCCTTCCACTATCCCAGGTTGCTCAGAGCTTCATCCAACCTGGCCTTGGACACTTCCAGGGTGGCAGCCACAGCTTCTCTGGGCAACCTGTGCCAGGGCCTCCCCACCCTCACAGGGAACATTCTTCCCAGTATCCCACCTAATGGTGCCCTCTGTCAATGGGAAGCCGTTCCCTCTTGTCCTCTCCCTCCAGTTCTCGATTAAGAACCCCCCTCCCCCTTCCTTGTAGCCCTTCAGGCACTGGAAGGTGCTGTGAGGTCTCCATGTATTTCTAACACGGGTGGTTCTGCTCTGCCTGCGCTGGGGCCGCGCCTTCCCAGTGCTGGATTGATCAGCTTTTCATGCACTTGTACTATAAACTTTGTGGGAGGAGGCTGCCCCAGCTGGGGAGATAGGCTGGCTCCAGGTGTGTCCACTGCAGCTCCTGCCAAGCTGTCCCTCAGCTGCCTGGCTGACACGTGCCGCTCGGAAACTCGTGGATGAAAGTTCACCACGTTTGGACTCGGGAGTTCCCCTGTGCAGGGCATGTTTGGCAGGGACCCGTGGGGTATTTTTGGACCTGTAGACATGTTTTCAGGGTTTCAGGTTTCATAGAATCATGGAGTCATGTAGGTTGGAAAAGCCCTCTTAAGTTCAAGTCCAGCCATTCCCCCCTTGCCCTGTTCACCACTAATCCATGTCCCCAAGTGCCACATCCACGCTTTTCTAACACTTCCAAGGATGGTGACTCCACCACTGCCCTGGACAGCCTGTTCCAGTGCCTGGCCACCCCTCTGGGGAAGAAATTTTTCCTGATGTCCAACCTGAACTTCCCTGGCACAGCTTGAGGCCATTTCCTCTTGTCCTGTCCCTTGTTCCCTGGGAGCAGAGCCCAACCCTCACCCAGCTCCACCCTCCTGTCAGGAAGTTGGAGAGTGAGAAGGAGCCTCCTTTTCTCCAGGCTGAGCCCCCCCAGCTCCCTGAGCCGCTCCTGATGCTCCAGCCCCTTCCCCAGCTCTGTTCTCATCTCTGGACATGCTCCAGCCCCTCAGTGTCATGAGGAGGCCAGAACTGAACCCAGGATTTGAGATGCCTCAGCAGTGCCCAGCACAGAGGGACAGTCCCCAGTTTCACGACCTCCTGCTCCCTCTTTGTCTCCCTCCTGCTCCCTTTGTGGATTTACAGTTGATCAGCTATAAACTTTTTGGTGTTCTGCAAAGCCCAGGTTTGTTACAGAGGTGGGAAGGGCTCTGGTGCAGCACCACTGCTGGTGGGTGAAGTACAGGACATTTTAAACCTGTTTCCATCCTCTGTGGCACTGCTGAGAGCAGCTCCAAGTCCCAGTGAATTTTTTTTCCAGAGGTGAGGCCGAGAAACCAGCGAAGGCGGCTGAACCTGAAAGAAAAAGGTTTTTATTTTAGCACCTGGAACTCCCCAACCTTGATCCCTGTTTGGTGGACCTGGGCAGAGCTCCATCAGAGTGTGTGGAGCACGTTCATCCCCACTGCCCAGCTCAGGGCCGAGGGGCTCTGTGTGGGGTGAGAGCTGCTTCATCCCCGTTCCCGGACATCCGGCTCTGCACGGAGAAGGGAAAGTGCAATCGACCCTTACCCTGGTGTCAAGGTGGTGGCTCTCATATCACCACCGATGGTTTTATTGCCATGTCAGCTGTCCCCTCCCTTTCCCTCTGCTCCACACCAGACTGTGCACCAGCACAAGTCATTGTGCAAGACAGGGGTCTGTCCATCTGTCTGTCTGTCCAGGGACCGAGTCCCGCTCTCCTACATGGCTGATCTGCCCCTGGCCCTTCCCCTTCCCTCCCTCTCCCCCTCCCAGCCCTTCCCCTCGCCCCCGAGCACACAGGGGAGAAGTGAATCACGACCCTGTGCCCCCCTCACCTGGAGTGGCAGCATTCCCAAAATGCGTGACATGGACAGGGAGATCCCAGGGGATGGTGACGCACGGTGAGCCAGCGGGATGGGCCGGCACGCGCCTCCCAGAGCACAGCTTTGTGTGGGACAGACCATTTTGGTATCACCAAAATATTTATGTGGGAGTGGGAGTGGAGGGACTTGCCTTGCACCCTCCTGTTTGAATGCTCTGAGCAGAGGGTGCTCCACCAAATCGGGGCTGTTTTAGAGGATATCGTGAGCAAGTGTTTAGTCAGCAGCTTCCACCGTCACCTCCTTCTCACACAGGGCTGTGAGGGGCCAGATCGAGCTCCCGATGGATTTCAAACCACCCCACACCTTGGGGAGCAACAAACCCCTCGTCAGCAGCACGTGGGAAGAAGCTTCCATGGGCCTGGCTGCACTAAGAGCTGCCCAGGGCTGATGACCCCAGGAGCCACATGGATGGGAGCAATCCCACCCCATGCTCCCCTTCCTTATTCCCACCCACGGGGTGAATCCTGCTGGGGAAGATCCCGGTGTTGCTGGAGCAGTCCCTGACCTCCCCCTGCTCTCGCTGCGGTGCCTGCAGGGAATCGCTGGCTGCAAACCAACCGCCTGTGTGGACGCTTTGGATGGACCTTCTTCCCCGCAGGAAGTTTTTCAGGAGGCTGGAGCCGCTCGGCCCCGTTCCCAGCGGGGTGTCTGTGCCCCCTCCGTGCTGCCAGGGCTCTGCCCCGTCCTGCGCCGGGGCCGTGGGCAATGAGGTGAAGCGGCAAGTGAATAAAGGGGCAGACGGGCGCGGGGTTTGGAGCCAGGTACTCCAGCCATGCTCCGAACAATGAGGCCTTTGCTGCCAGCAAAAAAACCCCACAAAGCTTCCAAGCTGCTCATGGAAAGTCAGTGAAGCAATTACGTTAATGACTCTGAATGGGGCTAAAAACAATCTTGGATGAAAATGAGTGAGGGGCCGAATGAAGCGACCGATTCATAGCCCGGCTCCCGCATCCAGGAATATTTCCAGTAAGCAAAGGCCTTGTTTTAGGCACTGTCTCATCCCCCATTTGTGCTTGGTGGGACTGTATTTCCACTCTGCTGGGTCCGGTGTCTCATCAAAATGCCTTCATAAATGGGGCAAACAAGGGCTGGATATGGCAGGGAAACAGTCAATTAACACGATCCGAGTTCTTTTAGGGGCAGAGTTAATCAAGCATTCAGCGTTTTGTCATTCTTGTCTTTCTTTCCTGGGAAAATCCTATTAGTATAAAATCACTTAATTGGGCACTTCAAAGAGCTGATGGGAAAACAGGCTTCGCTGGGATATAAACGCCCTCCAGCCGAACACTGGGTTCATTTAGATTTCTGCTGGAGCGTGAGGCTTTCATTAAGAGCCTTCACGTTTCCCACTTAAAAGAAAAAAGCTTGTTAGTAGAGATAATAAAAAAAACACACGCACAAAAAAAAAATTCTTGGTGATTTGAATGTTGCTGAAGAGGGTTTTTATTGCTGGAATACTCAGCACTTTGTCCCAGCAGAGCCTCCTGCGCCTCCCAGGAGCCCCTGTCAATCTGCTGCCCCAACTCAGTGATTTCACACCTGCCCGGGGTGTTCTGGTGAGTAAAAGCTGTTTGAGGAGGAAAAAGGTCACCCCAGTGCCCCACAGGGGGTGGAGGTGGGGGGGGACACAGCCCTGGTTGGACATTTGGGGTGTAGGATGGTGTGTTTTGTAGGACTGAGCCCCAACCCCGTGGGCTCATCCTGCTCTCTGTGCTGGGTGGAGGTCCCATGTTAGTTCCCCCCGTTCTCAGGTTGTTTCCCTGGGCAGAAATTCAGGTTTTTGCAGAGTTGATATTTATCCTACCTTGAAAAATAAGTGTGTGCCCTGATGTCTGCCAACTCCATCCCAAAAGACCTGAGGGATGCTCATCCGCCTGACTCTTGGCTGTTTTGCCCTCTCTGCTGGTTGATCTAACAGCAATATTATATTCCCCTGTCCCAAAAAAACTCTACTTCACATACACCTTTGACCACTAAATCTCAAAACCATCTAAAACCCCTACATGTAGGTATTGGTGTGCATTTCCAACAGTTGTTGTGAGCACGGGTTGGACCTTGGCGTGTGATTCCCACCAAATGTGGCTCCACAAAGCCACAATTCCCCGTTTTCCACCCCATCCAAGCCTGGAGCATTCAAAGCCTGACTCCTTCACTCAGTTCAAACCACTCCCTGCTCCATGCTGGAGCTCCCACCCACATCCCCTTGGCTTTTGGGGGTGCTGCTCCCCATGTCAGAGGAGGACACGGGGCAGGGGATGAGGCCGGGAGTCAGGAGTGATGTGCCTCAGCACGTTCCGTGATGGATCCCCGGCTGTGCCAGGCTGAGGACGGGCTGAGTCACCCTCCAGCCGTGAGTAATGTGTTTGCATCCGTGTCTGCAGAGACTTCCACTCCCTTCAGTGTCTGCAGGACCCACCTGGGGAGATCCCCTGGGAATGAGATGCTCCCTAAGGCTCCCCGGCCAAGGCAGCGGCCGCCACTCAGTATTTTGGGTGTCCCTGATGCTGGGAAGGAGGTTCCTTTGAAATGTGTAGGTATTTAATATATTCCTTTTGCTTCCAGCCATTAGGATGAGCTATTCAAGGAAATCATAAAGACTGATTCTCCCGCAATCACACCCCTCCTGGGTGGGGGTTTGGGACCCCGCAGGGAGGGGCACAGGGGAGGTGACAGATCCCCCAGGGTGGCTACAAATGGTGAGGAGGAAATACCCCATCAGCCCTCGGCACTGATCCTGGTGCCCAGCTCCCTGTCTCTGCCTTCCTCATCATCATCCTTGTTGTGGGACTGAACATGAGTCACCTTTGGGATTTTTTAGTTTTTCTTTAAGTTCCTGTACCTCCTTCTGTCTTAATCACACTTTCCCCCCCGCTCCTTTTTCTCCGGTGATGCCACTGCAGACGTGCCCATGGACTCCCTGACCCAGACCCTGACGCCATCCCTCTCCCCACTTCCCATTTCCAATAACCCACTTGGCTGAGGTCTCCTCTGACTCTGCTCTGTAGCCAGAGCTCCCCAGTTCTCAGAGCAAGGGAAGCGAGAGTGGAGTTGGCAACAGCCAGAAACCTGCTCCCCCCATCCCAGGACACAGGGATTGGATCCCCACCCCACCAAAAAATCACTGAGAGAATTATGGAGTCACTTTCCTAAGGGACAATCTGTGTCTGATTGACTTTCTGGGTGGTTTAACCCTGGGATGGGTTTTTTGATTCCCTTCTATGTACTGGGGAGACTTTTATGGGAAAAACAAAAGAGCTGATTTAAGCAGGGAGCATCCTCTGGTAAATGCTGCTTCATCCCAGAGCCCTAGCTGGAGGCTGTGCTGACCCAGGGGATGCCCACGGTGCTGAATCAGGATCCATCACATCCAGAGGGAGCAAACCCACACCTGCAGCTGGAGCAGAGCTGGAGCTCGGCAAGGAAATGATCCTCTACCACACAGCGCTGCATCCACCCTCTGCAGTGCAGCTCTGGAAGCTGGTCACTGCAGCCAGCAGCAAAAATCATTCCCAGGTGGAAAAACCAGTGACAGCTTCCCTGTCCCAGCTCTCCCCCTCCTCTCCCTGCATATAACAAATGGAAAGACAGGATGAATTTGGGAGCGTTTGGGTCCAGACCGCAGCTTTCCAGGGTGGGTTTTCTGCGGTGCGTGGCATTGATTTAAGATGCTTTACATTCTCCTTTCACCTTTCCTGCCCATCCCACTGTGCCTGTCAGGAAGCAGCCAAGGTGCTGAGCAGCCACCACCCACCCAAATCCCAGCAACTGGCCCAGCACCACAGAATGGGGACTAGTGATGCCAAAATCCTCTTGCACGGTGTGGCAGCCTCCAGCCAAACATGCCCAAACATATTCTCCAGCTGCTCCAGCTGGTGGGAAGCTGCTGGTCCAGCCGGGTTAAGCACAAGTGGTTTCCACACTGAGGGTCCTGCTAAGCACCCCAGCACCTGCTGGCTCCAGGGTCCTTCGAGGAGGCCTGGCATTCTCAAGGGATCAATCACTTTAACATGGTCTTTGTCACTTGGAAGTGTGCTGCCACCTTCTTGTGCCCACCTTCTTGTGTCCCTGTGTGCCCAGGCCATGGTGCCCCAGTGTCTGGGCAGCATGTGCTGGGCTGCAGGATATGGCCCCTGTGCACTGGGTGAGCTAAATCCAAGGGCATAGTTTATCCTGCCACAGGGCAGGGATGGACCAAACACCAGGCACAGGGGCAGGTGCCCTCCAGCCGCAGCAGAAGCTGCCCTGGCTTCACTCCTTTCTTGCCTGTGGACTTGGGTGCATTTTCCACCTAAGCCACAGATCCCCCCAAATCCTCGCCACAGGTTCCTGCAGGACATGCACGGACTTGTTCCTCCTCCTCATCCCTGCCCCGGAGCCTGCAGGACTCAGAGCAGCAGATCCTTCCCCAAATGCTTTCCTCCGGCCGCAGCGGGTGCCGGGGGTCCCGCTGGTGGAGGAGACAGACCCGGCAGAGAAAATCCATCTGGAGGGGCCAGGGGTGGCCCAGGATGGGTTGGGCAGCACCTGGGGACCAGGGCAGCATCATCCTGGTGTGGCTCTGAGGTGGGCACTCCAAGGGGCTGAGCTGTCCCTTCCTTAATGCATTATCCCTCTTCCCACAGTGACCCGGTGGGTGGGACAGCCTGGGTGGGATGGGACCCCTCCAGCCAACTAAACCCCTGCGTCTCCCAGCTGGGATGGGGCACCCTTGTATCCTCTATCCTGTATTCCCTATCCCCCTGCATCCCTGATAGGGGGGTCTCTCTGTCCCGACTCCCCTCTAGAAAGGGGGTCACTGTATCTCCTAACAGGGGTGTGTCTGTATCCCCTGATAAGGGGGATCCTTGCAACCCCCTAGGAACGGGGTCCCTACATCTCCGATGGGGGGGGCCCTCCATCCCCTACTGGGGGTTGTCTCTGAGCCCCCGCAAGGAAGGGGGTCCCTGTATTTCCTAACGGGGGGATCCCAGTATTCCCTGATGGGGGGGATCCCAGCACCCCCCTAGGAACGAGGTCCCTGTATGTGCTAACTGGGGGGTTCTTGTGGCCCCTGATGCCGGGTCCCTGCACGCCCCTAGGAAGGGATTCCCTATATCCATGATGGGGAGGATGTCCCTCCATCTCCTACTATAAGGATGTCCCTGAACCCCCCAAGGAAGGGGGTCGATGAACCTCCTAATGCGGGGCTCCCTTTAGGTCCCCGCATCCTCTAGAAGGAGCGGTCCCCTCTCCCTGTGCCTGGGATTCCGGCCCGTCCCGCTCCCGCTGGCACCGCGCGCATTCCCGGTACCGGAGACCGGGACGGCGGCGGTGGGGGGGGGTCACATCCAGGGGGTGTGTGGTCTGTGGGGACACACGAGCGGTCCCCGGGACGGGGCGGGGACGGGTGGGAAATCCCTGGCGACGCGGGAGCGGCGGCCTCGCCCCGCCCCGGCTCTGCCCATAAATACGCGGCGACAGCGCCGAGCACCGGGAGACGCGGCGGGACCTGACGGTGAGTGCGGCAGTGCCGGTCCCGGTGGCTTCCAGTCGCGCCCGGTCCTGGTGGCTCCGGCCCTTGGCTGGCCGGGCGGGGAGGAGCCGGTTCCACCGGGGAAGCGCCGGTTTGCCCGCGGAGGTGCCGGTGCCCGGAGCGGGGGAAGCGCCGCAGCGGGGGCGGCTCCGCCCGGGGCCGCGTCCCCGGCGCGGGGAGGGAGCGGGGCCGAGCCCGGTGGTGGTGCCGGTGCCGGGGGTGTCGGTGCGGACCCCCGGGAGCCCCCGGAGCCCCCCGGGCGGGCGCGGGGCCGCCGGGGCCGGGCCGCGCTCGCCCCCCGGTGGCGGCGGTGCGGGGCGCGGTGCGGAGCGCGGTGCGGTCCCGCCGCCGAGCATCCTCCGTGGCCACCGTCCCGCGGGGACAGGCCACCCGCGGGTCAGTCCCCCGTGATACCCCCGTGTCAGCCCTGCCCCGGCCCCATCGGTGTCATGAGCCGGGCGTTCTCTGCGCGGGCTCACCGGCTTCATCCCCCCACCCCTCCTCGGGTGCGGGTGCTCCCAGCCCCTCCTTCCCACCCTCCCCTCCCCAGCCTTCCCCGAACTGGTGTGACTGGTCCTGGGTGTCGCGGGTGCCTGTGGACCCCAGTGGTGTGTGTGTGCTCCCGGGAGTGCCCAGCCCGGCCGGACGAGGCTCTAATGCAGCCGAGCACCTGCCACTTCCTTGCCCAAATCTTGGGGTTTCCCAGCCGGGTACGGGGAGCCTCGAAAGCTCTCGCTGGGCAGAGGTCGCTGGAAGCGGCGCCAGCCCCGAGGGAGGGGACGATGACCCTGCCCCGGTCCTTCCCTCATTGGTGGCTTTGGCAAATCTGCGGCCGTGAGTCAGGGCGGAGGTGTTATCTGCAGGCTCCGGGGAGGCACCTGGGCTGTGTCGTTGACCTGAGGATCGGGACATCGGCGCGTGACGCAGGCGGCGAGGGCTGGGGGGGATCTGGTCAGGGTGTGGGAACACGTCCCGTCCCCCCCGCCCACTACCTGCCAGGGCTTGCCTGGACATGCTGGGACTTGCCTCGCACTGAGGTCATCCTGTTTGTGTGCTCAGACTGCCAGGAGATAGGGAAGCTGGATTTCTATTTTTACTCTGGGATGCTGAGTCTTGGGCACAGGGTTGGGGTGGCCCCCGGGACAGAGTGTGGCCCCCCCAACCCCCGGGCTGGAGGCTCTTCAGCTGCCCACTGGCACAACGTGCCTGGTAATGGAATCATGGAATCATTTAGGTTGGGAAAGATCCCCAAGATCGAGTCCAACCTTTGACTGAACACCACCTTGTGAACTAAACCAGAGCACTAATGCCATGTCCAGTTGTCCATTGAACAGTTCCAGGAATCTGGGAAAAACAATGTGGCACAGGTGGTCCAGAGGGGCTGCAGGTGCTGAATGTGGGGAGAAATCCTCCCTGCAGGAGACTCAGAACCCTGTCCTTGTCGAAGTTTGGGGGTGTGAGTGAAAGTCTTGCGGGGGGGGGTCTCTCATGGTCTGGCTCTGGGGGTCCTAGATTGGGTGGGCAGTTAGAGCTGTCTTGGAGGGATCTTATTTTGGTGAATCTTTTTTTCTTAAACAAGTTTAATGAGCCTGGCTGTCCCAGCAGGGGCAACCCTTAGCTTGGAAAGCTGTCAAATCCCACAGCATTGCTTGTCTTATCAGTTGGACTCGATGATCCGGGAGGTCTTTTCCAACCTCAACAATTCTGATTCCGTGCTGAGGTTCCTCGTAACTGTGGGTGGTGTGAGGGATCCATTATCCCCACACATGTGTCAGGGGAAGGACTGCTCGGAAGGGAAGGCTTTGCCAATTGCTGTGAAGGTCAAGGCTTTTGGCACCGATTTGAAAAAAAACAAACAAGGTCTTGTCTCTGGTTACCCAACAGCTCCTTGCAGATAAGGAGGGTGGTGAGCACAGTGGTCAAGCTTGTGGTATGTTCTTGCAGTTGCTTAAAGGCTTCCTTGCCACTGGGTCTGGGTTCTTGAGATGAAGAAACTGGCCAGGAAAACATCCTGTTGCTTCACTTGCCCGTGTGCCAACTTGCCTTGTGGCTGTGTGGAAGTGGGAATGCAGTGGGGTTGTGGATGGATTGAGGTGCTGGATGCTCTGCCCTGGCAGGGCTTTCCCTGCTGGAGGAAGGATGGGGAATGTCGACATCTGCACCTTCCCCATCCTTCCGCATCACACTGGGCTGTGTGTGACCTCAGCCATGCTCAAGCTTCTGCCTAAGATGCCACTGAAATCCCAAAAGTTAAAGTCTGGATGAAGCTTCCAGGTGTCAGTCCCTTCTGGGCTGCCTCACTGCAGAGCACAGCCCAGCTTGTCCCACCTTGGCTACCGTGTGCTTTGCTCTGGTGGCCAACATGCTCCCCTTGACTTTGCTCCTGGCTTTCCCAACAGCCAGTAACTCTCTCTGGTTTCCCCCCAGCCACCACCATGCCCGTGTCCCACAGCAGGGCTGGGCAGACACCCTGCAGCAGCAAAGTGTGCAGGAACCTCTTTGGCCCCGTGGACCACGACCAGCTCCAGAATGACTTTGAGGACAAGCTGAGGCAACAACTGGAAGAAGCTCAGCAGCGCTGGAACTTCGACTTTGAGACAGAGACTCCCTTGGAAGGGCCGTTCAAGTGGGAGAGGATCTTCCTGGCTGAGCAGCCACCCCAGGGGGTCCACAGCCTGGTCAGGGCTGTCATCAGCAGTGACAACAGGAGCTCCTTGGTCCGCAAGGTCCCCTCCAGGGACTGTGTTGGCAGGATTCAGCCCGAGGAGTCTCAGCAGAGCTCGGAGGTTTACAAGGCTGGTTCCCCACAGGGCTTGAAACGTGGGCAGACCACCATCAAAGGTGAGTGCTGGGGGCTTGGTGTCACTCTGTGGGTGCTTGGTGGCATTGGTGCCATGGTAGGGACAGACAGAGGGGACTTGGCTGCCAGAGCCCTGCCTGGCCCCAGGGCACGGGGAGGAGACCACCTTCCATGGATCTCCCTTGGGCGAGCAGAGCCCACCTTCCAAGGGGAAAAAGGCCACCAGCTGAGTGCCTTTTGGTTGCTGGGGGTTAGGCAGGGGGATTGCACTGGGCTTGTGGGTTTTGTAGGTGAAGATGCCCCAAAATAGTTCATCACTTTCAATTCTTATGGCCAGACCCAATCACAGAATATTAAGGAGTTGGAATGAACCTTAAAGATCATCTTGTTCCAATCCCCCCCTCTCATGGGCAGGGACACCTCCACTAGACCCGGTTGCTCAAGGCCTTATCCAGCCTGGCCTTGGACACTCCCAGGGATGGGGCAGCCACAGCTTCTCTGGGCAACCTGTGCCAGGGCCTCACCACCCTCTTGTAAAAAATTTCTTAGGAAGAAATTTCTGCCCTCTAAGATCAGGGCCTGGGATGGAAACACAGGTGAGATCAAACAGAAGAGATGGTGGAGACCTGCAGGCTCTTCTCCCCAGGAGCTTTGGGTGGGGGAGCTCTAGGATGGAGCCCTCCTGGGCTGATTTTTGGGGTGCTTCCCTGAGGACACCTTCCTCTTCCTGCCCCACTGCTCCCAGCAGGCTAGAGGCACTTTCCAACCCTTTCCTTCTGCCCTCCAGACTTCTACAGTGCCAAGAGGAGGATCGTCCCTGCCAAGCCCAAGCCATGACACGTTGGTGGCTCCTCTGCCATCGGGGACAGCTGCTGATGCTGCCGAGCATGGGGGGGTCTGTGGCTTGCCCCCCACCCTGTGCTGTGTAAGCTGTTCTGTATGAAGCAATGTAGAGTCTGTAGTTCCCTATTTATGAATAGCTCTGGGGTCCTGAGGGACCTTCACTGTGTGCAATGTGTAGGAGGAGCCCCCGGTGAGGGTTGGAGCCCCACACTGGGGGTGGAGGAGGACTGAGGTGGGCCTGGTGGGACTAAGGCACTGCCCTGCCTGTGGAGAAGTGTCCTCTGCCCTGTGGTGGTGGGGCCAGGCATCATCCTTGCACTGTCCTGCTGGCCGTGGGGGACACTTGTGTCCCAGCCACCTGGTGGCACCAGATATCTTTCAGCAGAAGTCACTGATGTGGGTTGAGGAGCCCTGAGACAGCCTGGCCCTGAGGACACCCCGGCTGCTGGCACGTGGGGGTGGCCCTCTGTCCCAGCAGGATGGACACAGCAGTGCCAGGCACTTGTCCATGAGTGACCTGGAGGCTGCTCCTTCCCATGGCTGCTTGGGAGAGGAAGCT
This sequence comes from Platyrinchus mystaceus, assembly GCA_035041135.1. Classification (NCBI taxonomy): domain Eukaryota; kingdom Metazoa; phylum Chordata; class Aves; order Passeriformes; family Tyrannidae; genus Platyrinchus; species Platyrinchus mystaceus. The sequence continues at coordinate 1,757,720 of JAWWLV010000082.1, forward strand.
GCTCCTGGGGCAGCTCTTCCTTGGGGTGACTCACCGGTGCTGTCACTGGCAGGAGGTGACAAACCCACTGCAGGCCCCCAGCTTGGAACAGCAGTTGGGGGGCCCAACACTGGCCCAAAATCCCACTTTCTTACCTTGTTGTTGGCTGGAGTGGTGCTGTTTGCCCTCCCAGTCCTGCCTCCTTCGACAGTGACACCAGGCTGGGGAGCCCCTGCTCTGGCTCTGTTGGCTCCTCTAGGGCTGATGCTGAAATAGGAATTGTAGCTTGTTTTCCTGGACTTTTTGTCCTTTGGGGCTGAGGGGAGAGGACCCTCACCTGGCAAGGACTTGGGTCACCTCTGGGATGGCCTGGAGCAAAGGCTGCTCAGTTCCAGCACTGAAGGATGAGTCCCTGCTCCTGAGGGACTCTACACTGACAGATCTCAGCACTTTCATGGGGTTCATCTCCTCCTCTGCTGGATTTGGACTCTGGAAACTGGTGCAAGATGGTCCCAGGAAGGAGAGGGATGGGGTTGACCTCCCACCTTGCACCACGATGCACTTTGCTGTCGGTGAAGCTGCCAAGCTCTCAGCACTAAATGTTTATTTATATGAAAAATAATGCTATTAAGTGTACGTGGGGAAATGGGAGATACATGTTTGTTTATAAATGTTAACTTCCAATAAACACTTGCCATGTCATGTGTAAGGGAATTGGTGTCTCTGGATTGATGGGAATAACTGGGAGCAGGGCCTGGCTGTGGGGAGGAAGGTGCTCTGGGTCCCTGCCTGGTTCTGGAGGCTGGAGGTCCCTCTAGGGGAGCAGCCCTGAGCTGAGAGCTGCTGCTGTGAGGGCTGAGAGGGATAAGCACAGGGGTCATGGCAAGTTTTTTAACCCCATTGCCTTAGGACAGGGGTCTGGTGCTGCCACCATGTCCCCAGCAGAAGCCACTGAGTGGGATCTCCCTGCAGGCCCCTGTGTGAAGGTGATTCCTCTTACCCACATTGTTCCCCCTTTCCCACCCTGACCCCACTCCTCCCAAC